>JALMGF010000001.1:220560226-221092726 GCA_023333645.1 Sceloporus occidentalis
GGGGCCAGGATCAGGATGCAGGAGCAGTCAGGGAATGTTGGGATAGGTTGCTGGGGGTCCCTGGGGCCAGGATTGGGATGCAGAAGCAGTGAGGGGATGATGGGATAGGTCGCTGGGGGTCCCTGGGGCCAGATCAGGATGCAGGAGCAGTCGGGATGATGGGATAGGTTGCTGGGGGTCCCTGGGGCTAGGATCAGGATGCAGGAGCAGTCAGGGAATGTTGGGATAGGTTGCTGGGGGTCCCTGGGGCCAGGATAGGGATGCAGGAGCAGTCAGGGGATGATGGGATAGGTTGCTGGGGGTCCCTGGGGCCAGGATCAGGATGCAGGAGAAGGCAGGGGATGATGGGATTGGTGGAAGGAGGGGAGCAGATGGGGGTCTAGGAGAAGGCAAGGATGATGGGATTGGTGGGAGGCTGAAGGAGGGGAGCAGATCGGGGTCTAGGGGGATGCAGGGGACGCAGGGGATGATGGGATCAGCTGGTTGACAGAGAGAAGGAGATGGCATGAAGGAGGAGGAGCGGAATGATGGAGCAGGACGCAGGGGCCAAGGGGGGTGACATTGGAGTGCTTTTCCACACCAGACCAATTCAAAGTGCAATCGAAGTGAGCCTGGAAGCAAATTCTATGAAGTCACTTTTTTTTCAGTTTTACCAAAATGAGGAGTCACTTCGGAATCACTGCAGAAGCACCTCGCAAGCAGCTCCCATAGAAATCAATGATGTCTGATAACACAGTCACTTTACGACGTGAAAACTGCATCGTTGGAAGTACAATCACTTCAGAAACCACCAAAAAGCTCCGTGGGATATACCTCCCTGACACATACTGCCAAATTCATAAATTGCTTCTGTATTACAAAACTGATGGAGAAGAATAATCTGCTATGTATTTGGAGACTCTGACATGGTGACAACTTGGTTTATTTTATTCTTTGATGTATATTCTGCCACCCAAGGTAGCTTACAATGTGAGTTTAAACAGAATATAGTGAGAATCATTTGGAGATAATATTTTTTTAAAAAAACACACGTATAAGCTATCATTAAACAACTACATTTTGGCCCACTGATGTTTCCAAGCACTTTCCAAAGGCAGCCACTTCTCCAAAGATATGAAATCTCTGGCAGGCTGATAAGAGGCCATATAGTCTTTTATGTAACCCAAGCCAAATAAGAATTTATAGGTAATGACCAGCACCTTGAATTATACAGTGTGCCTGCGTCATACACGGATGCACCATATGCGGATTTCAGCATACGCTGAAAGCCACCAAGGAGCCCGCAAGAGCGCACAGGGTGCAAGGGGTGGCACATGCCATTAAGAGTAATGGGGTGTGCACCTGTGGTGCACGTGCGCCGCCGCACACCACACCATGCACGAGTCCCATTGTTTTCAATGGGGCTCGAGCATACACTATTTTTAAAGTGTTTTAAGTGTTTTATTCATGTGTTGTTTAAGCTGTTATGTTTCTAAATTAGAATTACAACTTCTGTCAACTTGCTGTTGATACTGTTAGATCAAACTATAGACAGACTGTGTTGTGCTCAGTTTATATTTTGAGAAAATGAGTTTAGAAAAATGTGATAAAAAGTTAAAGGTAAAGATGTTAAGGAAAATTTTAAAGTGTCTAAGGGGGGAGACTTACATATTGTGATTCCTAAAGTTGGCCTAAGAGTTTAGGAAGACTGTCTTAAATTAAGTAATGCTTGTAAACGCTAAAACGATTGAAGTTTTAAGATAATGCTTTAGATCAGTGATGGTGAACCTTTTCGAGGCTGAGTGCCCAAACTGCAACCCAAAACCCACTTATTTATTGCAAAGTGCCATGTCCCTCTGGCTTTCTAGTAACAAACTCTGGCAAACTCTGTGCTGGGGCAATGGCACATGTGCCCACAGAGAGGGCTCTGAGTGCCACCTCTGGCACGCGTGCCATAGGTTCGCCATCACTGCTTTAGATGGTCAAGATGATATTAGTGAGATTAGATTAAAGCTGAGAATGTTGTTTTCAACTGATAATCAATTTAAAATTAAAGGAAGAAACCACAAGTTAAGATAGATCGCCTGTCCCTGCCCCAACTTTACCAAAAACGGGTTGTCATGGGCCAAAGATTAAATGAAACACACACACACACACACACACACACACATAAACAATCTCCACTGAGATTTTGTTTTTATTTGTCCTAGGTTGTTTTATAAATAGACTTATATTGGTCTATAGACAAATGGGAGGATCACCGTGTGTAAAATTAAGTACTCTTTCAGGTCAGATAAATGGGATGTATTTGATAATGCAAACAGTGATCGCGGGAAATCCTAGAGAATATAAAATACATAGGGCTTATATAAATGGACACACTTTGAGTTTAATAATACCAGGATGGCTGCATAGAGATCCTCTGTCGCCCAGACCTCCTAGAAGGGCTAGGGCTATGCAAGAATCCTAAAATTGTATTTATAAAATACCAAAGACCAAGATGTGCTTGTGGGTACCTTAGGAAAAATAGGATTCAAAATAGCCCAAGGTGATGATAAAACCTCCATTCATATAAAATTATATTATTAGAATTTATAGTTAATGGCACAGTATTAGCTTTGAGTATTTTAGAAGGGAAAAATAATAAATTGTTGACTGAAATATAGCAAAATCGCTCAGCTTTAGACTACCTCCTAGCGAAAGACGGAGGGGTCTGTGAAAAATTCAGTATCACCAATTGTTGTGTTTTGATGGATGATATGGGCAAAGTCATGAATAAAATTGGCTCATGTTCCAGTATAAACGTGGATGAGATGATTAAATACTTACATAAGCTAAAATTTTGACAGAGAAAAAGACAGTTGTTGGAGACTGCCCTTCTGACTATAAATCCATATTTAACCGCAATTAATTGGTTTTAAAACCTTTTAGTCATTTTGCTGCTAAATTCTTCTACCTCATGTTAATTTCTAGATCTTTTAGACCCTTATGGCTCATGATTTTTATGTATGTTAACAGAGTGTGTTTTAGACTAAATAAGTATTAGAGTCGTCTAGCCCTAGACAGACTTGAAAGGAAATTTCTGATCTTGATTGGTCACAATAGTTGGGAAACTGATAGAAACAAAAGCAGATTAACGGGCGGCTATGCAAATGGTAGCACTGCTGAGCTACCAAAAAGATGCCCCAAGATCTAGAAGAGTCTAGCTCAGAATAAGTGCCATAATCCCAAGGGATCTGATCCTGAAAAAGGTCATCAAAAGTCCAGCTATTTGCTGACCAGGCAAAGGTAAACAGCTCGACTCAAGAACCCAACACGCTGAAGAAGAATCCAGGCTAGGCTATAATCTGTAGACACTCCGGACGCTGTCCAGATTTAGCCAGACCTGCAGCTGATGAAAAAGAAGACTAGAACTAGGCCCTACTGCAGCTAATGAGGAAGTCGCTGCTCTATGTACAGCCAGATTCTGAAGAAAGGGATCGGAACTGTTGAATGGGATTTAGCATGGCACTCGAGAGTGATGATTCCCATCATCCCCAAAGTGTGATGGAAACCATCAAAGGGGGGAAATGATGGAGGACAAATAGGGCATTTAGGTAGGACATCTAGGACATTTATATTACCTAAGCCTGTTACAGACTGCCAAAATAAAGCTGCTTGGGGTCTCTTTGGAGGTATGCTATTTAAATGATGCATGGGTCCTAAGAGTCCAGAGGTTGTTCCAAAGCCACACTCCATTCTTAAGCACTGGAGTGCAGCTTTGGTGCAGCTTCCGGATTCTTAGGATGCATGCATCCTTTAAACAGCATACCTCCAAAGAGACCCGAAGCAGCTTCATTTTGGCAGTCTGTAACAGGCCTAGATAAGTTAGCTGAATAAATGTATCAGAAGCCATGATTTTGGGTTGGTATAAAATGATTAACCAGTTTCTATAGGAGGTCAGAAAACGGTCAGACCTCAGCTTTTGCTGAATTAGACAAAGGACAGACATTAGGTTTTGCAGACCCTGCTATAATTAAGTTTCACATACATACAGAAACCCCTGAGGCGAGTTCTGCTTTTCTACTGTTTGGGACATTTCCTGATGACAGGCACGTATGTCGGGGATGGACATTACATTCTGAGGAGGGGACTAATGGGAGGTTAATGGGAGGAGAGAATGCTCTTCTTTGTGTAAAGAAGATATAAAAACCTTGTTTTCATGTAACTCTTTGCACAGGTCTCTACAAATGTTGGGAGCTGTGTCTTGCATATGCAATAATAAATCCTTGTATCCTAAGACTAATTGCAAGTGTTTCCTCGCTTTTAATTTGTCCTGTTTCACTCGGATAGACTTTTGGTTGAGGAATTGGTGAAAATCACTTCAGGATGAACTTCTGTAGTATGCAGGTAACTGTTCTCAGAATAAAGATCTTGGTAGGCTGCAGCATGGTGTAGTAGTTTGAGCGTTGGACTATGACTGGAGACTAGGGTCTGGATCCCAGTTTGTCCATGAAAACCCACTGGGTGAACTTGAGCAAGTCCCACTCTTTCAGTCTGAGTATTGATTTTAATTGCTTAAATTTGTTATGGTAAAATGTTTTAATGATTTTATCCGTGAGCTGCTTTGGGTCCATTTCTGGGAGAAAAAACAGCATAGAAATGAATTGAAATCAATAAATAATGCTGGATTATTCCCAGATGTGGGAATTTAAGCTCCTGGCTGGGGGGAAGATGGGCCTCATTGTTAATCATCATGTAAGTTACCCTGGTTCAGTGAAAAGTGAGGACTAGATTGGCAGACCTCAAAATATTATCTGTAGTAAAATGATTTTCTATATGCTGACAGCAGCGAGACTGATTTACGCTAGATACTGGAAAATAAATAAAGAAATTAAAATTGATGGATGGATAAATTATTATTAGTATTAACCTTTATTTATAAAGCGCTGTAAATTTACACAGCGCTGTACATACAATCTTTTTATAAATTGTTAGAAATTGATATAATTTCAAAAAGATTAATAGAAAACACAAAAGAAGGTCCAAAACTAGAAGAAAAGGAAAACACTGATGCAAAAAACTGGGGAAAAACTTTATGATTTTATAAGGGAAAAATGGCCAAACTTACAAAATAAAATTTAAAAAAATACTTAAGAAAGTAGGAAATAATTGGGAAAAATAAATGAATTAGTAGCAGTTCTGAACATGTGTAGATAATATGGAAAATAGGATGAGGAAAGGGGAAAATAGTGAAGAAAACAAATTATAAAGAAATGTTATGTAAGGAACTGGAAAATGAAATGGTAAAAGGTTTGACTGAAGGAAGTCGTGTGTTTGTTGAATCTTAGAAGATGTGAAGAATGAAAGTGATAAATGGTATTTTATCTGTCTATGTGTGATGTGATGTATGTCATTGATTTTGTTTTATATGATTATTTTATATGTTTGTATTAAAATAATAATAATAATAATAATAATAATAATAATAATAATAATAATAATAAGCTCCCAAAATATTATCTGTGGAGGCTTGGTGGATAGCTAGTTAGCCTATCTGAGGTTGGAAAGGATGCTCCCCACCCTCCGTTCCAGATCTGATTGAGTAGAAGCAATTTTACCTTGCCATTGGGATCTGCATTGCCAATCGCCAGTACTTTACAAATTAACTTTGGCTGCATCCACACTGCAGAAATAGTCCAGTTTGACACCACTTTAACTGTAATGGCTTGGTGCTATGGAATTCTGGGGACTGTAGTCTGTTGTGGCTCTGGTCCTATATCAGTGATGGTGAACCTTTTAGAGGCCGAGTGCCCAAAGTGCAACTCAAAACCCACTTATTTATTGCAAAGTGCCATGTTGCTCTGGCTTTCTACCAACAAACTCTGGCAAACTCTGTGCTGGGGTGACGATACATGTGCCCACAGAGAGGGCTCTGAGTGCCACCTCTGGCACTCGTGCCATAGGTTCGCCATCACTGTCCTATATTTTGGAGTGCTTACAGCTCCATTGAGTTCTTTTGAAGGGTATGTATAATTTTGCTATGAATAATGCACGTATTTTTATGTAATAATTCAGTGAGTGTTGGGGTGTTTATAATATTTGTGTATCGGTGTTTGTTTCTAACCCCTGAAGGAGGCCTTTCTCATTGTGGTCGAAATGTGCTGGGTGTTTTTAATACTGAATAAACAGTTGACCATCCTAGAGCTCCTTTTTGTTTTCTGCTTTTCTACATGCTTTTCAGTTCTCTTTTCGTTAAAGACAGGTGACCAGATACCATAATGCAAAGGAGGACAAGGCATTATAAAATGTAGGACATTCAAAAAATGTTGGACATTACAAAATAAATGCAAAAAACACTGAAGCAGTTTTAAATTCATGCTTCTTAGTCATGCTCAAAATGGAGGACATTTTGAACTTCTTCCTGGGCAGAAGGCTGAAGTGTAGGACATGCCCTGGAAAAGGAGGATGTCTGGTCACCTGCTTAAAGATATACTAGAAAAATTCAAAACACAGGGAAACAAAATGTTCATTGGCAATTTTACTGCTCTGGAAATGGAACTGCTGTGTTCTGTGATAAACAATGCGGGACTGAACCCAGCAGGAGTTACTTACCATAAACCCTTGGGGCAGTATTGCATAAAACTGCACTCTTAAAACATGAAGTTTTAACTCACTAAACGTATATGCAACCTTATTAAAAGTTTTAAAAGGGGGCAGGTTTCCTGAAAATGCAGGAGGTAGTTAAAATAGGAACTCAGTCAACATGAAAAAGAGCTATATACTTGCACAACGGAGTTGATGGAAGTTGAGTTGACCCCATGAAGGATGAAAAAGAATCTGTGCCACTTTCTAATTTTCTGTCTAGTTTCTATGCAGCCTCAAATACTCAACACACCAGAATGTACCCGACCAATGGCAACACTTGCATTGCCATAAATTCCATTGAGAATAGTGGGATTTGCTTCCATATAAACATGCATAGATTGTTCCTCTGGCATTCATGTATTTAAATGGCCTTGCACTCCAATTAGTATCTGTTTCTTCCACCCTCATGTCTGATTTTAGAGGTCTGGGAAGAGAGAACAAAACATGGAAGAGTGA
Source organism: Sceloporus occidentalis (assembly GCA_023333645.1). Lineage (NCBI taxonomy): Eukaryota > Metazoa > Chordata > Lepidosauria > Squamata > Phrynosomatidae > Sceloporus > Sceloporus occidentalis. The sequence continues at coordinate 220,567,289 of JALMGF010000001.1, forward strand.
CCACTCTATTGCTGTATCCGCATACACAAAACAAATATTTTAGAAGAATATCACAAAAGTAAAACAAGGGACACTGATTTGCCAGAAGAGGGGCCAGAAAATAGGAGAGTGGTTTGAGATGGCACAAGTGAATAATGGAGGCACAGTGTTGTGTTTTCCACCATATTTCCCTTTGAAAAATTAAGCACATTTTCATACTTGAAAACTATTTTATTGAGATATTGGTGGTCTGGTAACTTTCAATTCAATTAAGAAAGACTCATAATTAGAAGAGTGATGTTTTAAAATAATTCCTTTCGCCCAGACCCAGTAAAGTCCTCCCAAATGAGGAAATCACCCTGCAGCTCATGGCATCATGAATCAAAATTGTCTATACCAGTTAATCGACTAAAGCTTTAGCTGACTATTAGTTAAACTAATTAAAGCCTGTAGCTTTGGTAGTTACGTATTGATGACAATAATATTCACTAATACATAGGAATTTAATCAAGTGAAAATGGGTACAAAAACTTCACTGGAATTTGATCAAGTGAAAGTGGGTACAAAAACTGCCTTGGATTTTCCATCATCCATGTCAGGGATGGTCAATTTTGGATAGCCACTGTTTCACCCTTTCACTATGGACTCTGATGGTAAAAAAATCACAATTTGAAAGCCAAGCAACCAAGGAGTAGTTGGAAGTCTAGCTGGTGGATAGCTAGTTAGCTTGGTGGATAGCTAGTTAGCCTGTCTGAGGTTGGAAAGGATGCTCCCCACCCTCCGTTCCAGATCTGATTGAATAGAAGCAATTTTACCTTGCCATTGGGATCTGCTGGTTTCAGATCGAAAAACAGCTTTTACTGTTTTCAAAGAAAAAAATGTTTGTGCTCTCATTTTTTCCTGTTTACTTTTCGGTGATCTGTGACCCTCCCTGAAAAACAAAACAAAGCAAAACAAAAACAACTGAGGCTTCATGCAACCCCGCTTTGTCCATGACTTAATGCAGAGGAAGCCCAAAACAATAGTGATATGTGTTTGAGGTGTCTTTTAAGGCAAACACATGTCTGTACATGTGCTGATAACCTCTGGGGAAAACAAAACATACTAAGGGCAGAGTAACGTCTCGACAAGTATGAATGAGGATCAAAATCTTAGATAACTCTGTTGATAGGGTATTCCTTGATTTCCCCTGTGAGTAAGGATGCTTGTCAGATCTCTTTCATGGCAAGTGCAGAGGCTGACACAACCAGAGCCAAAGCTGTGTCAGTGGTGAATGCTTTACTTCAACTGGCAGTACCAATCTTGCAATACAGATTCATGGAGACAGCCATGGCAGCCAACTATGGGACAGGAAAACAGAAAAGATGGCATTTAAAACAGGACAGGCTGGAATAAACGGAAATGATTGTGTCATGCAGTGTTTTACTATCTCCTTAAGATGTCATAATTTCCTGCCATCTACTTCCACAGACTTGTAAATAGGTTGCCTTGCAGAATAGCCAATGGAGACTCTGATCAAAGTCTTCTCTGGCACTTGGGGTTATTGATTGATTGATTGATTGAAATTTTATTTCTATACCGCCATTCCCACGATCACGGCGGTTTACAGGCAATACAAATGCAATACAATACAGATTAAAAGAAAACAACTTCACAATGAAAAACACCCCAAATAAAACCAGCGTAACTATACATCATTAAAATCCACATAGAATCAATTAAATCAATTATCCTTTCATGAGTCTCCTCACTTGGAACTCTTGGAAGAAATCTGCTACAGAATTCTAAATCGGGGAGGGATGGCCCTCCAGATGGTGTTGGATGGCAACTCCCATCAACCCTAGTTGGGATACCTAGTGATGGGTAGCTGCAGTGAGTCCAACATCTAGAGAGCTGCACATCCCTGTTGTTAGGCTAAAAAGATGGTCTAATACGGGCCTAGTTGCCTTATTTCCAAAAACATCTAGGAAATACCAACAAAATGTATGGGTTGCTTGGAAGGTGGGGGGCATCTCTACATACACACATACCCAATCTTAGAACTGAGTTCCGGCAGGCAAAGCTTACTAGAGGCCCGGTAACAGTGAACTTGGCTTCGCTCAGTGATTTCAGAGAAGCAGGATGCTCTGGAATCTCAGGCTCAAACAACTTAATGCTCAAAAGTCCAAAGAGGGCTGAAAACTCAGGGTATATATAGGGCTAAACATATCCCCAGGCTATAGGACTTGCTAAACAAAGGCACTGATTGCTTGGGTTTTGTTAAGCCAGAAGCTACACAATAGTTGCACAGTACATAAGGTCTGACACCTTTCAGGAGAGGAGCTACCTTGATAGCCGAGCCGTTACGTTAATCACTGGCTTGTTTAGAAGGAAGCCACATCTATTGTCTTCCTGGTGTTGGTCGCTGCGGATCTGGTTTTGCAACTCCCCAAACTTCCTCTGGAAGATTTTAATTCTATCTTTTTCTGAGATCATGCCTTGGCAGGGCAGCTGTCTACGTGGTCTCCTCGCCTTTAGGTTAATGGCGGATCGCTGTGGGGTTGATCAGGGGTCATAGCTTCAGACTGCATGGCACCCAAAATTTTATATAAATCCATACTCGGTAACACCAGGACCAATCCTTGAGCAGTGAGATGACCCCATCTTTGCAAAATGGGAAGCCCGTCTATCAGCAAACTGTTCATTGGTTCAACTGTCAATCGCTTTCTCATGCTCCACATAGACTGTCCACCATCTTTGAATTTAATTGTATCTGTTTGTTAACTGATTCATTTTTGTAAAGTGTAAAGTGTGAAGCTGCTTTATGGTCCAATGGCCCAAGTTAGCCCCAACAAGAAAAGACTGAATCAACTTGAATTAACAGAGGTGAATCCCAGTAGTAGGTCTACTCCATTTGGGCTTAGCAATTCAGATCAACCACAGCAAAGACAATACTGACAATCCACTGGGAAATTTAATGGAACAAGACTTGGTTTCTGAAGCTCTGGGAACTTTAGAAAACAAGATTCACTTTGTTGAGAAAAAGTAAATTTGTGCTGAAGCCAAATGGACTTTGCATTTACTTAACTGACAATGAGGATGGATCGTACAAAAAAAGGTGTGACAATATTCTGAAAGAGGTAAAGGATAAATCTCAGCCAGTGGGATAAGTGCAAGCCTTTTTAGGGCAGCCTTCCCCAGCATAACACCTCCAGACATAGTTGGCTACATCATCTCCAGACAATGGGGATGGCAGTGCTTCCACTGGCAATGCTGGCTTCAGATTGTGGGTGTGGTAGTCTCAGTACTTCTCAGGCTCTCTAAAGTGAAGGACAGGCAACTTTTTCTTCTTCTTCTTCTAATGTCCCAGGAACCAGCAACCTAGATTTTCACATAAGGAAAAGTGACGTGAGCATAGTGGGATGTTCCCATCACTGTCACACAATAATATGAAGATTTTCAGATGATGCGATAACTGCATCATTATACCGCAAATAAAGAGGAATGCTAGGACCGTTTTTCACAACACTAGAATTCCTCTTTATTCATGGGATAATGATGCAATTATGTGATTTCATCTGAAAATTCTTGTGCAATTGTGCAATAGTGATGGGAGAATCCCAATACGATCCCATCACATTTCCCTGTGTGAAAATCTCCAACATCTGCCGGACAAGAGCTGACAACTAACATCTTTGGAGGTCTTTAAGAAGGCAATAAAACGGATCTCTTCCGGCGGACCTTCCCAAACTGATTCCCTAATCTCACTCTCCACTTGCTTAAATTGTTCTCTATGGACTGATTCGTTCTTGACTGATCTTATTGCCCATTGTTTGGGAATTGCTTTTAATGTTAATTTTAGGGGGGGTGGAGTGGGAATCTGGAGTCTAGTGTACTTTTATCTACCGTTTCTGTGCTTTTCATTTTATTGTTTTCTCTTTTTTATATGCTGTTACCCACCTTGATCCAACACAGGGAGAGGGGGTTATAAATAAATACTATTATTATTATTATTATCTTTCTTCCCATTGTCTACAACTGTTTCTTTCTTAGAAACTCTCCACAGACCCTCATCCAATTACTTGTCAACCAACAGTGGTCTGGAGACCACCGCTTTGGGCAACACTGGTCTAACACACCTAGAGATCTTTGGGTTGTTGTTATATCTTCTAGGCTCTAGGGCACTAGCCTTGGTGATCATGCAAAGGCCAGCTTAGGACGATATCACACAGGAGGAATGTCTCCATTGAATGCAAAGTAGCCTGGGAATAGGATTTGTGAATTCCCTAGTTCACCGAATTTACTTAAGTGTGGATTGATGCATGATTGCGTTCGGAGTGTGTTCACAATGCCAGGGAATGCGTCTGATAACACAATATCGTGAATACTCATGACTGCATTTGAGATGACACTGGATTATACTTCCTATTTCAGTCGTGTGATAACAACCTTAAATACAAATAGACTCCTTGTGAGGAACAGCAAGTGTATAATGTTTTCAACAGTGCATGCATGAGTAATCTTACCTCTAGAACCCCAATTCCTAAAGCTACACCTCCTACAATCTTCCCATTTTTACTCAGGAAAACCTGGAATGCATGCAAGCAACCCTAGAAAGGACAAAAGAAATACCGAGAAGATGCTTTAAGAATAGCTCTTTTGCTACTGTAGTTCCATATTAACCACAGCTATTCTGTGGAGCAGCAGAAAACAAGCTCTTAACCTTCTCCAGGTTAAACATACCCAACTCCCTAAGACAGATTTTATCCTATCCCCTGGTATTTCCTGGGAACTCCCAGCTTTACCATTCCAACTTCCCAAATCAGTTTAAATAAACCAAATTTTCCAAAATGAAATTTATCTTTACTTGGCTGTCTTCTTGTATTATCTAGAACTAGCTAAGACGGCCCCTGCTAGTAAACACAGCTTTTGTTTTCGGGACACAGATTTGACAGAGATCAAATGAGGGAAGAAGGAGTGCCGGCACTAATATGAAAGGATTCCAGTGTTTACCTAGTGCAGTATTGCCCTAGCAGTTTGACTGTAACTCCTGAATAAAGATAACTTTAGCACTTTGACAGTAACTCCTGGATAAAGATAAAGCACAGCAGAAATTGGTAAATATCAATCACTGAACTGTTGCATGAATCTAGATGTGACATATGATCAGAGGGAGAGGAAGAAGGAAGAACATAAGAGAAGTGGAAGTGAGGGAAACCTAGCATGTTTTAAGAAAGAGTTTGGATTAAAATCTGGCAATATGCAGGTGAAATAAAAACAAGAAGAACTGAAACTTTCAATACTTCTTCCAGAGACTCCCCGCTCCTAGCTTCTCTGGATGAGCCAATGCTTGTTGGATCTATAAGATTCCAGCTGGCCATTTTCTTTCTACAAAAAGATCTATCAGCGTGTATTTCTTTTTCCTCTTTATTTAGGTAACCCACACCAAAAGTCTTTACAGTTACCAGGGTTTTTAGAACCCTTTAAAACCAGGTTACCTGTTTTTTGTGATCTATTTCAGATTCTTTGCAAGGTTTGTCATCTAGGCAGCAAACAGAAGGATATTCCATGTGAGTTTGATAGAAGTAGGAACTGCTGAAATCAGTATAATTGTTGAATCCACAGCACTTCAGCTAGGGGAGAAAAAGTTGAACCGTTTTATGGAAACAGAGATTTATGTTAGTGAGCAGTGATGCCAATAAGCCTCGGAGATATTCTGCAGCATGTTTTACCAAAATCCCTGGAATTCCCAAATATTACCTGGAATATTCAGTCAAAATACCCCGGAAACTCCCCGTAATGTTAATATGACGGAGCTTTTGCAAATAAACGTAATCCTAATTGAATAAAAAATAACTGTAACTTATTTCAACTCTCAACATTACCATTGAACCAACCAAAGAATCTTTCAGTCCTTCTAATACTTTTAAGATATTTCTTTTGGCATGAAGGGGGTCCAGGAAGCATTGTGCCAAATAGAAACGTGTTAGGCTGCAACCACACTGCAGAAATAATCCAGTTTGACACCACTTTAACTGCCCTGGTTCAGTGCTATGGAATCCTGGGAATTCTAGTTGTGTGAGACATCTAACTTTCTCTGTCAGCAAACTCTGGTGCGACAACAAACTACAGTTTCCAGGATTTCACAGCACTGGGCCATGGCAGTTAAAGCACTGTCAAACTGGTTCATTTTGGCGTTGCAGATACTGCTAAAGTGGCACCAAACTGGATGATTTCTACAATGCAGATTAAGCTACATCCACAGTGCAGAAATAATCCAGTGTGACATGACTTTATCAGCTATGGATCCATGCTATGGAATCCTGGGATTTCTAGTTTCTTAGGTACCAGAGCTCCCTGACAGAGAAGGCTAAATGCCTCACAAAACAATTCCCAGGACACCTTAATATGTGGCAGCGAAACTAACAAAATAATATTTGGCCCCTTCAAACATTTAAAGCTATTTCTTTTGGCACAAAACTTTGCGGATAGATGACAGCAGCCACCACCAAGATATGGAGAAGGAAGGAAAGAAAGGAAAGCCAATCATAAGCATTATGGGGAATAGATATAACTCCTTCCCAAGTAACCCAGTAAGCCTATTGCCAAATGTAGGACAGAAAACAGTGAGGAGACAAGTTCCATGTGCTTTGAGAAAGTCAACTGTTTATTCAGTATTTTTAAAATACCCAACAGATTTTGGACTCAGTGAGAAAAGGTCTTTTTCAGGGGCTAGAAACTAACACAAATACACATTTGTTATCAATATTAAAAATACAGGACAACACTAAATTAATTATAACCCATAAAAACATAGAGATACATATTTTTCAAATTAAAAATATACATACCCTTCAAAAGAAATTGTTGCAGTTGAAAATACTCTCCAAAACACAGGGCCATATAATATAAAGAGAATAGAATCTATAGCACATGCGTGCATGCGCACATTCACGTGTACACACACATACACAATTAGCTCTGATAGATCTTGCAAAGGCATAACCAATAATAGGTCTTAGATGAGACACAGGGACATTTCATGCAATCTCTCCAGATACCTCAGCCCATTCATGCCATAGTGCTTCAATGTGTTTTGTGTTGGGCATTTTTAAAAATACTGAATAAACAGTTGACCATGTCAGAGCATGTGAAGCTTGTCTCCTCATTGTTTTCTGCTTTTCAACTTGCTTTTCAGTACTCTTATCACTACTTCCAAACACAGGACATCAAAGAATGTAGGTCTTTAGATAGCAGGGGGGCCTTATATAGCTTCTGAAGTTGTGAATCAGACATTTTCTGATTCCTGCAAATCACCATGAAATCTACCCATAGATTCCAAACCAACCTTCAGCAACCCACCCCACAATTACATATTTCTTGTCCTAATGAAATCAGGAAGCCAGATACATAAGTAACTGTCCAGATGACTGACCATGGAAATTAGAAGGAGACCAGTGAAGCACCAGCACCTCCACATATACATCCTGCTAAGGTAAGGACAGGGGCCCATGAGTTTTGCGACTCTTTTAAAACACCTGCTGGGAAAGCATGAGTTTCAATGTAGTGAAACAGTGGATTTTACTAATCCAATCACCTCTTTCATTGTTGTATTCCAGATGGCTGTGAGGTCCTCTTGCCTTTCATAGTCCTCTTTCAAAGACTTCATGGCCCATTTCTTCAAGTGCTCAACAAATATATCTGCCTGCATTCAGGAAACAGATAAGTGAGTAACTCTTAACAAGACTTCCCTTCCCACCCACCTTTCATATCAAGGGTGTGAATCATGCTGTTTCACATATGTTGGATTGGAAGTCTCATCAGCTCTAGCTAGCATGGTGAGAAATGTTGGGACCTGTAGTCCAGTAACATCTGGAGGGCTGCATGATTCCCCCATTTGTTTCATGTAATAGGTTAAAGCTGCTGCCTGCTTATCATTTGTGAGACTGCCCTGGCCTTCTCTGCTGCAGGTTGAACCATGGTGGCATCGCAGGATGTTCACCAAACATACTAAATGCTGTAGATTAGTGGTTCCTAAACTTTGGTCCTTCAGGTGTTTTAGACTTCAACTCCTAGAAGCCCCAGCCAGCTTGGCCAATAGTAAGGAATTCTGGGAGTTGAAGTCCAAAACATCTGAAGGATCAAAGTTTGGAAATCACTGCTGAAGATAAAGGAATAATGGAATATGTAAGGAAACAACTTTGGAGTGGAAGTCAACATGGGATGGAGGAAACTGTTACACAGGGCCTAAGGCAGAAAGAACTGAGTGCTGTAGTAGAGACAAAGATGCTGTGAAAACTAGAATGATGAAAAGAAAGTTGAATGAAAGAGGGTTGAGATGCAATGGGGCTGAAAGACTTTATAGAGAGCATAAACCACAAGGAGAGATGGGCTGGAAAGGCATAAATGTGAGTAATCAAGACACCTCCCCACACAAAAAAGTGGGTCTAGAACAAAACAAGATAAGGATAAACAGTGGTGGTTTAACACTAGAAGGAAGGGAGACAAGGGAGATGAGCATCTTATCATATATAGCATTATTTGAATTTGGATCAGGGAGATTATATGTTTTTAATGCCCAACCTATGGCCCTCCATTTCCAAGTCTTCCTCAAAAAGCTTGAGAAAGTTACTCTTTGGACTGCAACTTCTCAAATCCCCCAGCCAAAAAAACTAGGAGTTCATGCTGGCTGAAGAATTCTGAGAATTGCAAACCCTTAAAATAACCTTTCAAAGCTCTGCTCTCTCCTTCCATAGCTTTTGCTACCATGTAGTGATGAGGGACTCTTTCTTACTAAGGTGACTGCATCTCTGCAGTCTTTCAGGTGGAACACAAGAATCAAGAACTGTGCCAATTAAGTGGTGTTGCTTCCTACATCTAAACAACTCAACTTGTGTTTTTTGTCAGGATCCTCCTTGCTGCAAAACCTGGATTGCAGAAGCCACAGACAGTTCCCAGAGACTAGGACTGACTTACCACAGAAGAAAAAGCCAACACCACAACAGCGCCTGCCACTTCCACTATGAAAAGGATCAGTGTAAGCACAAAGAACTGGAAAGAGAAATGGAGAGATAAGCCTGTGTGTCCACAACCAACAATAGTCACAGTTCAGAAATGGCAGCTGTCGTTTGGGAATGGGAACAGTTATGGGGAGATGAATCTCTAGGGTCACACACATATAACACACATATAGCACAATTCTGCTTTAGCTGTCATGGCAACATCCTGCATGGATTCCTGGGATTTGGAGTTTGGTCTTCTTCCTGAACTACCAATCCCAGGATACCATAGGATGTTGCTGTGGCAGTTATAGTAGAATCATAGTACTATAACTGTGTAGCATGAAAGAGACCCATACCTAAGTAACTAAGTAATAGTTTACAGTCAACCCTCTGTTTCAATGGGCTATCCATCCACAGATTGGAGCATCCACAGATTGCTTTATCCCATCATCGTTGATGGTGGGGCATACATTTGGCTGTGCCAGCATGGACACATTGGAGTCCATTGAGAATAATGGGACTTGAGATCCCACTATTTTAGTATCCACGAGGGGGTTCAGAACCAAGCCCCCACCAACATGGAGTGCCAACTATACTACAGAGTATCAAGGATAGCTGTATATTACTATACATACTCAACTATAAGTTGACCACATGTATAAATGGAGGGCAGGTTTGGGGGCCAAAATTATGGATTTTGATATGACCTGTGGATAAGTCAATGGTAAAATGTAGGGGCATGTAATGAAGGATGTAAAGGACGAGGCAAAGGAAAATAATGCCAAAGAACTTACAAAATATCAGTAGGCATTCGTGCTGATACTAAAGGATGGATGGATGACAGAGTAGAAAGGGGTCAGTCCTCCCAGGGCAGAATAAACTCTTGTCATTCACCAGGGAATGGTGTGTGTGTGTATGTATGACTTAAAGTATAGTACTTACACTGACCTGTGGATAAGTCGACTTAGTTTTTTGGGGTCGATTTTTTAACCTAATTTTCTAGACTTATATATGAGCATATACAATATATTGGAACTGATTTTTTCTCATACACAAAATGATCAAATATGCAAATATCATAGTAACCATAAGGTTTCAAAGCCGGGGGCAGGTTATAGACTGCCCATTTGGGGCGGTCTGGACCCGCCCCTTTCCCCGGAGTATCGGGGCTTCAGTGGCTACACTGGCAGCCGCTGAGGCCCCGATCCGCCGCTTTTCGGGCTGCGGGGAAGCAGCAAAACGCCGCTTCCCCGCAGCCAGAAAAGGGGTGTCCCTGGGGCTTCAAGCCCCAAGGACACCCCGCGGCGGCGGGGAGAAGAGAAAGGGGCCTCTTGGCCCCTTTCTCTTTTAGTCCGCTGGGCGCAGCCGTCTGAAGGCTGCGCCCAGCGGACTAAACCAGGAAGGAGCTCCGAAACAGAGCTCCTTCCTGCTCCGTGTTCAGGGCGCACTAAGCGCCCTGGCGCGGAGCAAGGACGTCACGTCCGCGCCGCCCCATCTAGAGGCGGCGCGGCCGTCACGTCCTGACGGCGGCGGTCGTATGGAAGGGCCGCCGCCGTTTAGTGCGTGACGGGCACGCACTAGTGTTAGGGCGGTGCGGAAGCACTGCCCTTTTGTAACCCTAGTGCGTGCTCGTCACGCACTAAACTGCTGGTTTGTAACCGGCCTACGTCTGGGAGCTTGTTCTCATCATGGTGCCATTCTCCCCACCTTCTAAGCCAAATTCAACTGTAACATTCAATAGCAACACATTTCCATTCTATTTGCAGACTGCATTTAATCACTTGGATTAATGCCCACACGGAATAGGATGGCTGATAGTAACACCTTTATTAAAAGTAAATATGCTCAAAGACTGAGCAGGGCCCCCCTCAAATGTCCTGGCAAATGTTGTGTTGGGAGGCTAATGTTCCTGGAAGAAAGACTGTAGGCTCTTTTGAAATTTAAAAGTTGCAGGCTTTATTCCTCTGAAGCTCCTTCCCTGACCAAGGCATCTAGCCAACTGTTCTAGCCTTCCCAAACACACAATAGTAAGCTTGGAGTGGATTATCCCATGCCAAGATATTCCTCACCAATCCAGGATCCAGGAATGGCTGTGCTGCAAACATTACAACAAACACTCTTCTCAGCAACGTCTCTGAGGCTGCGGCCACACTGCAGAATTAATGTAGTTTGACATTGGTTTAACTGTCATGGCTCCATCCTATGGAATCCTGGAATTTGTAGTTTGTTGTTGCACGAGAGCACTCTGACAGAGAAGGCTAAATATCTCACAAAAGTACAAATCCTAGAATTCCATAGTATTAAGCAATGACAGTTAAAGTGGTATCAAATGGCATTAGTTCTGCAGTACAGATACAGCCTAAGACCTTGGCCCCATTCCCACTCGCCCATTTGCCCTGGATGGAACTGGGCAGATCCGGGTCCCCCCATCTTGAATCTCCCTGGAAACAAGTGCTCACTACCCTTTACCTTGATCGGGGTAATTTATCCCTCTGAAGTTCACATTTGCGGTACTGGTTTAAAATGAAGGCTCCTTTGCTGTCAATCAAATTCACTTCCGCTTTCGTAAGAGGTGACGTATCCTACAGCCATTGGCCAACAGAATGGGTACTTTCCCCCCTCCTTTTAAAAAAAATACTGGCGGCAGTGTGCGCATATTCTGTCAACTTGTCAAATTTAAAAACCTCCAGGTGTGTGTGTGTTGTGTGTATTTGGGTCATTACAGATTATGGCAATCCTAAAACGACCCCATCTTGGGGTTTTCTTGACAAGATTGGTTCCAAGGAGATTTGCCAATGCCTTTACCCTGAGGCTGAGAGTGTGACTTCCCCAAAGTCAGGAGTTTCCGCAGCCTTCCCTCTGAATGCCAGCCTCTGGCTTCCCCTTAGCTTCCAGCCCAGCATTTCCTCCTCTTTGGAACCTCTTCCCTTCCCTTCGCTTCAAGCTCAGTGCCAAAGCTCTTGCATGCCCCTCGGCCCTGAACATCCCCCTGAACCTGGCCCAGATGCAGGTGAGATCTTCCTTTGTTTTGGACACTTACCACCAAAAGCAGGCACTTGCTTTCTTTGACAGATCCCCAGCATCCCATAAAGCCCACAATGAGGAGGAAGGTGCCAACTGCAATACAAAGGTAGCCCACGTTGATCAGCTGCATCAGGTGTGGAGTTGCTTCTCCCAGGACCTTCACAAAGGATGTGCTATCCACCTTCACCCAGATGCCAACACCCAGCAAAACCAGACCCCCCAACTGGATGGACAAGGGAGAAAAGTGGAGTCAGAATGCCATGCTCCTAGTATGAGAAAGTCCTGATTCAGCATTAAAATCTGGGGGGGTTGTGCAGGTTTGTATGCAATTATAGAGCTTCCTAGCTTCCCTGCTCCACAGCACAAGAATTGTTTCTTGTTTACTACCAGTCACATCACACTTTTGCAAAATAAATTATTGCTTTTGCGTGCCTTCAAGTGGTTTCCAACATATGGTGACCCTAAGAGCCTATCACAAAGTTTTCTTGGCAGAATTTGTTCAGAAGGGGTTTGCCTTCACCTTCCACTGAGGCCGAGAGTGTGTGAATTGTCTAAAGTTACCCACTTGGTTTCCATGCCTGAGTGGGCATTCAAAATGGTCTAAAGCTCAAATCACTATACTATATTGGATCTCAGGGAAAGAAACAACAACAATAATAATAATACAGTTTATTTATATTCTGCTGTTTTCATAGAATCATAGAATCGTAGAGTTGAAAGAGACCACAAGGGCCATCCAGTCCCACCCCCTGCCATACAGGAAATCACAATCAAAGCCTACCCGACAGATAGCCATCAAGCCTCTGCTTAAAGACCTCCAAAGAAGGAGACTCAACTACACTCCGAGGGAATGTGTTCCACTGGCAAACAGCCCTCACTGTCAGGAAGTTCCTCCTAATGTTGAGGTGGAATCTCTTTTCCTGCAGTTTGCATCCATTGCTCCAGGTCCTGTTCTCTGGAGCTACAGAAAACAAGCTTGTTCCCTCCTCAATATGACATCCCTTCAAATATTTAAACAGGGCTATCATATCGCCTCTTAACCTTCTCTTCTCCAGGCTAAACATCCCCAGCTCCCTAAGTCGTCCTTATAGGGCATGGTTTCCAGACCCTTCACCATTTTAGTCGCCCTCCTTTGGACATGTTCCAGTTTGTCAATGTCCTTTTTGAACTGTGGTGCCCAGAACTGGACATAATATTCCAGGTGGGGCCTGACCAGGGCAGAATATAGTGGCACTATTACTTCTCTTGATCTAGACACTATACTTTTATTGATGCAGCCTAAAATTGCATTGGCCTTTTTAGCTGCCGCATCACACTGTTGACTCATGTTCAACTTGTGGTCTACTTGGATTCCTAGATCCCTTTCACATATAGTCTCGTTCAGCCAGGTGTCCCCCATTGTATATCTGTGCATTTCATTTTTCCACCCTTAGTGCAGTACTTTACATTTCTCCGTGTTGAATTTCATTTTGTTAGTTTTGGCCCAGCTTTCTAGTCTTTTCAGGTCATTTTGAATTTTGATCCCGTCCTCTGGAGTATTAGCTATTCCTCCTAATTTGGTGTCATCTGCAGATTTGATGAGTATGCCACCAATTCTGTCATCCAAGTCATTGATAACGATGTTGAATAGCACTGGGCCCAGGACAGAACCCTGTGGGACCCCACTGGTCACTTCTCTCCAGGATGAAGAGGAGCCATTGTTGAGCACCCTTTTGGTTCTTTTGCAAGGAATCAAAGTGGTTTCCAACAATATACGAGGATAAAACATGATGCAGTTAAAATTACAATCAAACAAAGAAACAACCTTATATCCCAACCCTCCCCCCAATCATTAAAACATAAACAACAATTATACATTTATTGCAAGTATTTATAATCTTCCTAAATTGTCAGAGTGAAATCTGGAGACCTTTAATGGTTATGTAGAACAGGGAATTTAAGGAGATGTGCTTTGTTACCTTGGCTGCGTGACAAACAACACCTGCTGAAATCCCCTCTTCTACAAACCTTTAGAGATACAAAAACCTCAGAGTGCCAGTTTGCACTCTTGACAATCCTGTCCCTTTGTCCATTGGACCTTCAGGGTGATGTGTAGTTTTGAATAAAACAGCAACAATAAAACAAGACAAAAATTAACACATCAAAATAGATAAAATGTATACAGTCTCCTATAAAACTAAGTGTGTGTGTGTGTGTGTGTGTGTGAAAAAGTCACTCAAAGTTTTCTAGAAAGAGAGAAGAAGATGGAGGCCATGGCCCTGAGCTTGCAGGACCTGAGCAGGGCAGTTAAGGACAGGGGGAGCTTGGATCCATTAAAGCTGATAGCTTTGGCCTCAAATAGAGCACAAAGCTTTATTTGAGGCCAAAGCTGTCAGCTTTAATGGATCCAAGGGCCAATTTTTCCTGTGAATTTCTTCTTTTTGTTGTTAACTGCGCTTGAGTTGGCCTCAGCTGATGGCGAACCCATGAATGAGACACCTCCAAAGCCCACCTCTGTCCTTAAACTGGCCTGCTTAGGTCCTGCAAGCTCAGGGCCATGGCCTCCATCTTCTTCTCTCTTTCTACATTCCTCCACATTTCATAGCATTATTGTTTTTGCCAGTGAGTCATCTCTTCACATGGTGTGGCTGAAGTATAACTGCCTCGATTTAGTCATCTTGACTGTCCTCAAAAAAGCGGTTTCTAATATACAAATAATATCTAGAAGCAACCAGAAGTTCACCTCCAATTTTTTAAACCCCCACCCCCTCTATACTAAATTAAGATCCTATTTGTTCCTCTAGAAGGGAATAAATGCTCCAAGCCATTCTATTATTTGATGCCTTCCCAAAACTGAGAGGACAGGTTGGGTGGATCAAACAACCACCAAAATGCCTTAGGACTTACATTTGGTCTATGGGTATATTATTCCTATTATAGGAGATGATAATTTGTTATAACCTGAGTTTCCGGAAAAATTGTTGTTGTTTTTGTACAACAGCTCCCAGAATTCCATGTTGGCAAGGGAATCCTGGGGGTTGTATTAACTTGCCCAGGCTCTGCCCATAACTAGCTTATTATACTGACAACCGAACTACTATATGTTTGCCAATAAATATGATACCAGGCATGGTTGAGAGAGTTCAGTTATCAAGAGAGAGGTGCTTAATCTCTGCTCCCCCCTGGATACTCTTTCTGGGTTTGCTTCAATCTTGGAGCCCATCTGGATGTACAAGTAGATGTGCAAGGTACTACAACTGGACGTAAGCTGGATGTGCAAGCTACTACAACCCCCACTTGCACATCCAGCTGGGCTCCAAAAAGACTAGGGTGGTGGGACAGTGAGGCAAACTCACAGGGGGGGAAAAGCAGAGGATTAAGCATCCCTCTCTTGATGACTGATCTTTCCCCATCATGCATCCTCCCCAGCCTGACATTATATTTATTGGCAAACATATTGTAGTTCAGTTCTCAGTATAATAAATTAGTTATAGGCAGATCTTGGGCAAGCTACTACAACTCCCAGCTTTGCAAGGAAGAATTGGAGGGTGTGTGTGATATTGAACACTGCCTCCCATCTCAAATTCTCCTCCATGAATACTAACACATAACAAGAAAAATACAGTATAGGGCAGTGGTTCTCAACCTTCCTAATGGCGCGACCCTTTGTTATAGTTCCTCATGTTGTGTGGTGACCCCCAGCCATAAAATTATTTTCATTGCTATATGCAAATATGTGTTTTCTGATGGACTTAGGCGACCCCTATGAAAGGGTCGTTCGACCCCCAAAGGGGTCCTGACCCACAGGTTGGGAACCACTGGTATAGCGCTTTCCTTTGCAACCTTTTATTTTCCCTAAAACCATATAGCTTTAGGAGGGAAACATTCCACTTTGAGTGTTTTCACAGAAAAGCCTCAGAACCTCTTTGATTCTCTCACTCCTTATCCAGGGTGACCAGATGCCAGGGACATAGCCAAGGGGGGGGGGTGTTCTTGGGGTCCGGACCCCCCCTTCCATTAGAAAAATGAATGATGTGTGCTGCTGCGCCACCGTGCCCAAGCCCCATTATAATGGTGGCACTTAGTCTGGACCCCCCCCTTCCTAAAATCCTGGCTACGTCCCTGCAGATGCCCTATCCGCAAAGGAGGACAAGGTACCACAAAATGTCGAATGTTCAATAAAAATGTAGGATATTATGAAATTAAAAACTAAAAACATAATATAAATGAAAATTCTGGCTTCTTAGCCATGCTCAAAAAGGAGGATAGTTTGAAATTCCTTCTGGACATAAGGTTGAAATGGAGGACATCTCCTGGAAATGGAGGTCATCTGGTCACCCTGTCTTTATCTCACAGTGTTTGAATTTTTTCCAATGCTCATCCCACCCACTGCTTTGTCTCCCCATTATCATGAATACTTACAAATATCACACCATTGACCACAAACATCATCATCCTCAGGAAAGAGTAGCAACTCATCTTGCTGTACCTGGAGAAGGGATGGGGAGGTGGGAAAGGAAATTCCACGCTTAGCCACTGACCGCAAATGGTCATCTGGGTAAAAATTAAAATCACAGAGAGGCAGACAACTGCAAAGGTAAGGCAGGTTTGCTGGGAGACGTTCTTGGTTAGCAGCAAGTACTTCTGTTATACAGTGGCATGGCCCATCTTGACTTTAAAGCTATAGCCGTGTTAGTCTGTAGAATCATTATACCGAGAGATGCTGTAGCACCTTTGAGACTAACTGAAAGAAAGAAGTTGGCAGGATGAGCTTTCCTAGACTTCAGTCTACTTCCTCAGATGCATTTAGTGGAGTGGAAGCCAGGGATAGACATACATATGCCATTGATATGTGAGAATGTCAATTCAGATTCAAAATCCTTTGGGTATAGAAATGAAGTTGCAAGTCCAGTTTTATGGTAGTTAGTGAACAAAGGCATTGGGAACTGATCAATGTGTATGGAAATGAAGTGGCAAGTCCAGTTTGGATTTGGAAACTAGCATTGTGTCAAACTCGGCTTTTGGTTGCTTTTAGGTTTTAAGTCTTCATTTTTAATGTTCCTCTTACCACATTTTTTTTATTTGTCTCGCTTTCAGCATTAGTACTATCAAATGCACACACACAAACAAAATACACAGGTGTGTTGTAGTTGCACACACCATGTGTGTACATTACACTCACAGACCACTTTGCAGTTTTGCATCCTCCCTCTGAGAAATACCTGCAGACATATTTGATACATCAGAAAATCCCAGAATTCCCCAGCCTGATAGGGGCACCTTTAAATAAAGGAGATCTGCAAAATGAGGATGACTTTGTGTGACTGAACATCTAGCTTTGGTGTAATTTTAGCAATTGCTTCAGGGTTTAAAAAGATGTGGACCTCATTTCTATTAGAAACCAACAAGTGCCTCCATACTTCTTTCCCAGTTAATGTTTTCCTTAGGTGTGGAGTCCCTGAGAGAACAGAACAACTACTGTTCCTTTCTTTTTGCTCCAGACTTACAGAGGAGTTTATCAAACAAGGGAAATTGAAAGTATAATCCAATGGCAATCCAAACGCAATCATGGGGTTTAACGTTATTGCGTGATAGACTGCCACACGCAAATTCGAGCAATGGGAAGTCAGTCCAAACGCAATCATGGGATTTCACGTTATTGCGTGATAGACTGCCACATGCAATTTCAGGCAATGGCAAGCTATTTTCGGGCAATGGGGAGTCAGTTCGAATGCAATTCGAATTCATCTAAATTTGCTGAACTAGCGAATTCACGTGAATGTATTCTGGCCTCACTTTCTTTTCATTCGAAATTAAGAGAAATTCCTCCCGTGTGATAAACACCTTAAACAACAGCATGCAGCGAAGCAGCAGCTGTGCAACATCCTTCCCTAAGGACAGAGATGGGGAACAAGTGAAACCTTCCCTCCTTTGTCTTTTGACTACATTTCCTATGATCCCTGCCTGTGCTGCTTGGAGCTGATGGAAGATGGAGTCCACAAAGAACTAGAGAGTCATAGCTTCTCCGCCCCTGCTTAAGACATCAGACTTTTTAGAGGCAGGCATTTAGCTTAGCATCCACCACTATGCAATAAAGCAAACTAAATTTGGGAAATACAGAGCTCAGCATTTGCAACACTTTTCACTATGAATTTTTTGGATGTCTCTTTATGTTTGTTATCAGTAAATATTTGTATATTATTTGTATATGTTGTTGTTGTGTGTCTTCAAGTAATTTCCAATGTATGGTGACCCTGAGGTGACACTATCATGCAGTTTTCTTGGCAAGATTTGTTCAGAGAAGGTTTGCCATTGCCTTCCCCTGAGGCTGAGAGAGTGTGACTTGCCCAGGGTCCCCTAGTGGGTTTTATGGACAAGATGGTAATCGAACCTCAGTCTCGAGTCATAGTCCAACATTCCAACCACTGCTCCACTCTGGCTCTCACTTATTTGTATATCTATTTATTATATTTATGAGAATAAATTATATCTATTTATGTATAACCCAAATCAATATGTATTTGTGATCAACCCCATTCTTCGGGGATGCAGAACAAACTTGTCAAAAGTGCTGTTTCTTTATTTTACAATCAGACAGATGTAGGTGTGTGTGTGCATGCATGTACATGGAGTCTCCTTCCTTAGAGGTCTTTAAAGAGAGGCTGGATGGCCATCTGTCAGGGATGCTTTGGTTGTGATTTCCTGCATGGCAGGGGGTTGGACTGGATGGCCCTTGTGGTCTCTTCCAACTCTATGATTCTATGGAATGCCTATACTGCAGCCACTCACTCAAAACCATAAGGTTGCCTGTTCAATACCAGTGAAAGGGCTCAAGCTCGACTCAGGCTTGCATCCTTCTGAGGTCGCTAAAATGAGTACCCAGATTGCTGGGGGCAATTAGCTTACAGTTGTAAACTGCTTAGAAGCTGCTTTGTTCAGTATGAAGCCGTATATAAATGAAGCTGCTGCTAATATTTCCATTGACTCAAAATGTTCTGTATGTGTCTCTGTGGAGTCAATTTTTTTTCTCCTTCTATTTTAAAAGGCCCAAATGCTGCAAGTGTTCATGTATATGAATCTGGATTCAAGGAAATGTTTATCTCCTTTTGGGTTTGTTTGTTTTTAATGTCCCACTGGATTCAAAGAGTGCTGCCTACAGGGCAAGCTAAAGCCCAGATTCCTCCCGGATTTGCCTCCTAGATGGGGAGAAAACCAGTGGGGTCCAGTTAGATTCCCATCAACTCTTCTGTTGTTGTGGGGGGTCACCTAGGACAATGGTTGGGGGGGAGGAGGAGGAGGAGGAGAGGAGGAAGAGCTTGCTATTGACTAGCAGGTGATGACGATATAGCCGTCCTTTGGCTGCTCCACTGAGCCATTTTGCTGGCACTCTTTTGTTGATCAGCTTGGATTTTGTTTGCCTTGGCTGCCAGGGATGAGCAAATGCTGTTGCTTAGCAGCATCCACAGCAGCTGTTCTTTTCTCAGAACTGTCTGATCTTGCTTTCTCACAGGTGAGGGATCTCCTCCACCTGAGGCCACTGCTGTGTGTCTTTCTTGCATTCTTTACAGAATCTGTCAAAGACTCTACAGCTCCCAGAATCCCCCAGCCCACTGTGCCTGGCTCTCTGACTGGCACTGTGTAAGTGGGATTGCATGCTGCTGGAAGGGTCTCCTAAGATAGAGAGGCATTGCTAAATTCATAACTAATTGTGCCAAAACCTGTTAAGTACAGTGCCAAAACAAAACAAAACAACTCAACACAAATTCCGTATCTTCTTGATTGTTGCCCAGGTCAACAAGAGCCCAGGTCAACAAGATTGGGACAAATTCCAATTCTAACTGAAACAAAAGAGGATCTCTTTGCAGACTTGATGATTAATTATTTTATTCAATTTATGCTATCCATAATCGAGTATTTGCTTTTCTAAAAAGTTTGAAAAGTAAACAAAAAATGGGAAAATGTATTTACAATTTCTCTTTTTATGTCATTTTCCTAAAAAAAAAGGTCTTTTAGTTAATTTGAGATATTTCTAATTTACACTCAATTCTAATTTTGTTCAAATCAAAACTTCTGGTTTTTAGGTGTGCCTGAAAGTAACTAAAATGCTGCTCTCCCTTCTCACAGATGTTAAGAAGCCAATCTGGATTACTTTGTGGTCCGGGCACAAATGTGCAGAGACACTCTTGGTTTTATAATAGTTCCTTGCTCACAGGATAAAAAAATTGGTATTACAGAATAACCCCAGGATGCATCATTTATGAGTTATAATCAACTTGCTTCATTTGATGAATAGCCAACAGCAGAAAGGATCTGATAGAAAACCTACTACCAAGCAAAACCAAATCAAGGACAAGGATTTAAAAAAAGAAAAAGCAGCTGGCAAGCAAAAAACAAAAATATATATTGGTGCACCTGTGTGTGTTGTAGGCCTTCCAGTCGTTTCCAAGTTATGATGACCTCAATGAGAACCCATTGGGTGACCTTGGGCAAGACACAATCTCTCAGCCTCAGGGGAAGGCAGTGACAAGCCTCTGAAGAAATCTTTCCAAGAAAACCCCATAATATGTTTGCTTTAGGGTCTCCATAAGTCGGAAATCACTTGAAGGCACACCACCACCACCACCACAACATATAATAAATAACAAAAACAAATATTTGGCTATTTACATTCCATTGCCATCTTTTTTATTATTTGTTACAATCTTGGCTTAGCTCTCTCTTATTAACTATGTACTCATGGAAAACCATTCCAAAATTGGCACAGAAATTTGAAAAAGAAAAATTTGACCATTGAAGTAACCAAGGATGAAATGGAAAACATTAATTAACATGAAAGAGAAGGGTGGATATGGATTACCAGATCGAAATGATATTATCAGGCTAATGTGTTAAATAAATAACAGAGTGGATTACTTTGAAAAATGAAAACTTTACTTAGAGATTGGCTGACCCAGACAGACTACTTTTAAGACTAAAGCATCCCTGACAATTGCTTTTGACAAGATGAGCAGAAGGATGTGTGGCAAAAGAGCAATGATTCCTTGATTCCTGCAAGTTGTGTCAGGGTCTGAACAAGGGGAAACATCCTGAAGGCAACATTGCCTGACCTACATTTGTAACTTTTTGACCTGCAGAAGTCAGAAAACTAGGGCCTGTTACAGACTGCCAAAATAAAGCTGCTTCAGGTCTCTTTGGAGGTATGCTATTTAAATGATGCATGGGTTCTAAGAGTCCGGAGGTCACGCCAAAGCCACACTCCAGTCCTAAGCACCGGAGTGCAGCTTTGGTGCAGCTTCTGGATTCTTAGGATGCATGCATCATTTAAACAGCATACCTCCAAAGAGACCAGAAGCAGCTTTATTTTGGCAGTCTGTAACAGGCCAAAGTCTTTGAGAGCAGGAGCTGATCAAGTTGCCCTTGAAAGCCAGCTGAGGGGCTGTATTAGAAAAGAGACAGTCCTACCTAAGATTTCCTCTCCCCTGGCAGTCTTTTAAGCACTTGAAGCTATTCCAGGCAGAGGCAGGTAATGGTGTCAAGGTACATCAGCACAGACTCCGCGTTGGGACAGTTTTACAGTCTCCTCCTGGTGCAGGTTGGATGAGAGGAGGGAGTCTTGCCTTCATTCCCTACTTTCTGATGGTCCTTCATCCTTAGCTGGGAGAAGAGGATAAGCCCCAGTAGAGTATTTAAAGATCTAATGAAGGTGGTGAAATGCAAAATTGGGCACCATAAGTAGTGGCCCCCTTGGACTTTTGCATAGAAACAGATATTGTATTGTTCATACTATGAGCCATATTAAATGCTTAACATAGGAAACACTTTTTGAATTGTTTTCTTTGCACATTGTTGCAGGAACCAGGTAATTGTTGATTTGTCCCATGCCTTTCCACAGGGTATAATGTGGTTGTGTGCCTTCAAGTCATATCCGAATTATGGAGACCCTAATGCAAACCTATACAAACATTAACAGTGTCTAAGCAGTTTACAGCTGTAAGCTAAGACAGGGTTTTCTTGGCATGGTTTATTATTGCCGTCCTCCGAGACTGAGAGATGTGACTTGCTCAAGACCACCGATTGGGCAGGGATTTGAATCTTGGTCTCTTGGAGTCCTAGTCCAACATTCAAACCACTACACCATGCTGGCTCTCCTACAATGTTGTTTGTGCATGTGCCTTCAAGTCACCTGTTGGTTTATGGTGACCCTATTAATTTCACGGGGGTATCTTAGGCAAGGAATACTCAGGGTGGTTTTGCAAGTTCCTTCCTCTGAAATATAGACGACAGCACCTGGTATTCATTGGCAGTCTCCCATACATATGCTAACCAGAGATGACCATGCTTAGCTTCCAAGATTAGAGTGGGTCTGGTGATTTTGGGGTATTTAGGCCTCGTAATTTACTGTACTCAGCACAATTATATCCAGGTGAAATAGATACTCTAACATAAAGGGCTCTTGCTTACCTTTTGCAGGTTATCAGATGTGCAGTGTTTCTCAGTACCCAGAGCACTTTCTCTGCTCCTGGTTTCCAGATTGTGGGCAGCTAGTGACTTATAGCATCCATAAATGTGATACCTGGAGCTGTACTTTCCCTGCCCTACACCTGGTTGCTCTGAGATTCCGTTTCTCCCCTCCATCTACTCCACTCCCAGCCTGGAAAGAAGGAGGAGAATGCACAGAGGTCTCTGGAGAGCAGACAGCTCTTTAACCCTTTAATTCTAGAGCCGGAGGAGCAAATTTAACCTTAAGCTAGGTAACACATTGGTACTTTTGGTTAGCAGAGCTGAGAACTGGGATTTTGCCTGTGCTAAGTGGGGTTGTGTGTGTGTTGTGTGCCTTCAAATCATGTTTGAGTTATGGACATCCTAAGGCAAACCTATCATGGGGTTTTCTTGGCAAGATTGGTACAGAGGAAGTTTGCCATTCCCTTTCCCTTAGGCTGAGAGAATGTGACTTGCCCAATGGGTTTTATGGCTGAGGATCAAGCTCTGATCTCCAAAGTCATAGTTGAACACTCAGACCACTACACTACATTATTATCTCCCTGAATAATAAGGTTTATAATTGAGTGTATTCAATGGAGTCACTAAAGGTAAGTGGGAGGTGCAGACCATACTAAGTGATACGATCACCAAAAGAAATCTGCACATGTAAGGGGTAAAAAAGAGTGGGGATAAAGGCATGTGGCCATGTAAAAAAGGGATAGGAGGGGTGTTTTTTATAATAGTGAGGATGATGATGATGATGATATTTTAATTTATTATTAATTCCTTGCAAACAGTGTTTTCCTTACAAACAGGTTGGTGTTATCCGGTGCGGTAACTCATGGTGTCATCTACCCCCTCCTTGACCGCCTCCTCCCATCCCACATCATACAGAATCCAGTAGTCATGTTTTTGTACAAATGTTACTCATAAACTGTATTTCCTGTATATCACTGAATGTAATGGCAATAGTTGTGACGTAAACAACAGCAAAATTATAAATTACAACATCATATGCACAGCCTAAATGTATTTACAGGTACATATCACATATACTTGTGTATAGGTCTAAAAAAATTAGGCAAAAAGTTGATTAAAAAAAACCTGAATTGACTTATCAGGGGGTTGGGCTGTATGGCCCTTGTGGTTTCTTCCAACTCTATGATTCTATTATTCTATCCATGGGTCAGTATGGATATTGGGGGGGTGTTTGATGATCTCTAGCACTGTAACAAAGACCTGATGGCTTTTCCAGGAACTGATAGTGGGATTCTGGTCTGGCTGATGGATTTAATTAGGGAGTTACAAAAACAGAGATTGGATTGTGACAACCCCAGGATGACTGTACAGGATGTGATGTCTGGGAACATAGCAGAGGGATAGCTAGAGAAATTGATTTACTGCTTTGGGTGCAAGGCGAGCTTTTGTCCCAAAGTGCAAGAGGAAATGCAAAATGACCTCGGGGAAGGAAGGAGCAATTAGTACACCCTTTTCGCTTTGATTGTATTATGACCTGGATGTCCACATGCCTTGGGTCTTTCTCCTTTTCTCCTGGGAACCTGATCTAGTGTTCCTAATTGTGACCTCTCAAGAACATGCTGGCTCCAGATATGAAATATGAATATGAATATTCTTCAGCTCTCCGGTATAGCAGGGCTTCCAATTTGAGGCAGGTTGGAAAGGATGCTCAGGAGCGATTGTGTTGATGGCTTTAGTAAGATCGGTGTTCCACATATTCACCAAGGCTTCAACAGAATCACCGGCATTATCAACCATCAAACCCTCTAGAGCTTTCTGGAATCCTATCGGTTCCATTAGCTTTCGAGGGCGGACCATTCTGATGGGTCCTCCACCCCCGGTGGGACAGACAGTGGCTCTTAGTTCTGCCCTGACCAGGAAATGATCCGTCCATGACAATGTGGAGGTATTAACTACCTCCGCCCATGGATATTCCTGCTCCGTACTAAATACCGCATCGAGAGTATGACCCACACAATGTGTGGGCCCGATGACCAATTGGGAAAGGCCCATGGGTGTCATGGATTCCATGAACTCCTGAGCTGCACCTGTTAGACTGGTCTCGAGTGGGATGTTGAAGTCGCCCAGAACTAAAAGTCTGGGCGACTCCAACAGCAACTCCGAGACCAGCTGTGCCAGCTCAGATAGGGAGTCTGTTTAGGCTTCCCATATCCCACCTGGGGGCGGGACTTTCCCGATTTGGGGCGGGTCCGCACAGTCCCGCCCCGGTTTGGCCCCGCCCCCGGGACTCCCCCCCCCAGCGAGTCCTGCAGGCTTGGCTGGGGCTTGGAGGACGTCTGTCTTCCAAGCCCCAGCCATGCCCAGGGGGCTCCTCCGCGATCGCGGATTCCTGCAGGCTTGGCTGGGGCTTGGAGGACGGCTGAAGCCAAGCCCCAAACCTCTGCCTGGCTGCCTCCGTCTCTGGGGGGGGGGGGGGAAATCCCGGGGGTGGGGGCAAAATGGCGACGGAGGCAGCCAGGCAGGGGTTTGGGGCTTGGCTTCAGCGAGGCCCCATTCCCTTGCCTGGCTTCCTCCGTTGGCAACGGAGGCAGCCAGGCAGGGGAAAGAGCCTTTCCTCTTTCTCCTCCTCCTCTTCTTCTGCCTCCTTTTCTTCTTCTTCTTCTTTCTCCTCCTCTTCCTCCCCTTCTTCTTCATCTTTTTCCTCCTCTTCTACTTCCTCCTCTCCTCCTCCTCCTCCTCCTCTTCTTCCTCCCCTTCTTCCTCTTCCTTCTTCCTCCTTTTCCTCTTCTTCATCTTCTTCCTTCTCCTCTTCTTCTCCATCTCTTCTTCTCCTCCTCCTCTTCCTCCCCTTCTTCCTCCCCTTCTTCCTCTTCCTTCTTCCTCCCTTTCCTCCTCTTCTTCATCTTCTCCCTCCTCCTCTTCTTCTCCATCTCTTCTTCTCCTCTTCCTCCCCTTCTTCCTCCCCTTCTTCCTCTTCCTTCTTCCTCCTTTTCCTCCTCTTCTTCATCTTCTTTCTCCTCTTCTTCTCCATCTCTTCTTTTCCTCCTCCTCTTCCTCCCGTTCTTCCTCCTCCTCTGCCTTTTCCACTCTTCCTCCTCTTCAATGCCCAAATATGCTGTTTGGAATGGGGGGGGGGGGGGAGGTTAGCCAGAAAGGGAAGTACATTTCTGCTATCTGTCTAGGAACAATGCCAAAATGTCCTCCATTTTGATCATGCCTAAGAAACATGCATTTATATTAACATTTTTAAAAAAATCATCATTTTTTTGGCGTGTCCTCCATTTTTTATAAAAAATGTGTCCTACATTTGAAAATTTTGTCCTACTTTTGTCCTACATTTGTCCCAGTTTGGAGGTCCAGAATTATGGCAACCCTAAGTCTGTTAAGCAACGGGGTGGATGGTATACCAACAGAATCCCTATACTGTCCCTGTCTTCAGGCATAGGTATATACACTTGAAGCGGTCCATCTTCCGGACAGGTATCCTGGTCACGGTGAGATTGTCTCTATAAACCAGGGCCACTCTGCCCCCCCCCCCCGCCCACTTTCCCATATCTGCTCCTTAACAGCATACCCAGCTGGGAGAGCTTGATTCTAAGTGATGATGCTATCTTCTCCCAGCCAGGTTTCTGTGAAACAAGCCAGCATTTTTATCCATGAGGAGGTCATAGATAATACAGGTCTTATTCTTAACCGACCTGGCATTACAAAGGAGCAAGGTAAGGTTCTGTGGTGTGGATGATAAGCTCCCCATCCTATCTTGGGTAACAGAATGAACTGAAGGCGGGTTTGCTTTCAAACATCGATCCCGCTTTCTTTTGTAACAAAATTTAACTCTGCTATCGCCATATCTTTTATAGTATGACGTTTTAGTTTAACACCTGAGAAAGGAATAAAATACAAATAAGGTAAATTAGAAGGTCTTATATTCACTATAAAAGGGGAAAAACATATAATTGAGTTACAAGAAAAAATGCAAGAATTTTTGGAAAACAACAACGAAGAATGGGATATTTAATATTTAAATATTTAGGTTTAAACCTGACTAAAGACAACTCAGACCTCTTTAAAAATAATTATATACCTGTTTGGGAATCAATTAAATCTGACTTAGAAAGATGGGGCAAACAACACATATCGCTATTAGGGAAAATTGCTACGATTCAAATGAATGTCTTGCCAAGGATGTTGTTTTTGTTTCAAACTCTGCCAATTATAACAAATAAGAATATTTTTAGAACATGGGAAAAAGGTATTTCTAAGTTTTTGTGGCAAGGAAGGAGACCTAGAACAAAATTTAAGGTGATGCTGGACAGTAAAGATAGAGGTGGATTGGCATTACCTAATTTGGAGATGTATCATAACGCTTGCGCCCAAACTTGGATCAAAGACTGGATTTCTTTAAAGGACAATAAAATAATCTATTTGGAAAGGCTGGCATGCCTATATCTGTTCTAGCACTGATAAAAGAACTAAAGAATTTAAACAGCACTCCATCAGCAATGCCTGATTAATTACTTGGAACAAATATAAGAAACAACTCTATAGGCATTTTCCTAGATGGACATCCCCTCAGGAGGCATTTCATAAGAAAGAGAAAAATCCAAATAATAAATGGTTACGTTATGATGATATTCTAAAAAAAGATGGGAGAAAAGGAGGAGTTAAAGATGAAATAAGAATTAAAGGAGATGGATTCCCAGATAAATTGGTTTAAATACTGGCAAATTAAAGAAGATTGGAAAAGGGATATATTTAGAGATGGTATAGAAAGCAAAGAGACAGAATTTGATAAAATCATTACTGGAACTAAGATAAAACTAATTAAAAAATCTATGGCCTGTTACAGACTGCCAAAATAAAGCTGCTTCAAGTCTCTTTGGAGGTATGCTATTTAAATGATGCATGGGTCCTAAGAGTCCGGAGGTCGCACCAATTCTTGTTGAGCATGGAAATGATAGAAGAAACAATTAAAACAAATATGGTAAGATGGTCTCAGAACATTGGTAGAGTAAACCACATGACTAGTTGGGAAAATGTGGGGAAAATAAATCTTTGTTTTACCAAATGCAATAATTTAAAAGAGAATTATTTTTAAACTATTCTTCAGATGGTATATGTCCCCAACAAAGATTGCCAAAATTGCCAAACAGGGTATTTCATACTGTTGGAAGTGTAATCAGAAAGGAGGATCCTTATATCATCTCTGGTGGCAGTGTATTGAAGTTAAAAAATTCTGGAGGCTAATACATAGAAACATAATAATCACAATGGGGAAAATATTCCTTTGATTCCTGAACTGTTTTTGTTGAATATTACTGATGCAATACCTGACATTTTGGTCCAAGATGAACTGAGTGTTTTGCTATATTTGATAATTGCTGCCCGATCGACATTTGCCAACTACTGGAAATCTAATACTGTTCCAACAATAGAAGAATGGAGCTTGAAGGTGAACGAACTAGCCAATTTTGATATGATTTTAATGTCCAAAAAACACAGAACGATTCAACAATATGGTGAAAAATGGAAAGGGATATCTAAATTATGGGGTGATAAGTTTATTGGTTAAAACTGTAGAATAGGAGTTAAGGTTTTGTTTGTGATGTATGTAAATATGTGGATATTCCATATATATATATATATATATATATATATAATTCCTGAAGGAAACCTGTCCCCCAAAACTGCAGTTAGCAAGGGCAAAAAAATAGGTACCGTACCTTATATACTTGACTATAAATTGACCTCATGTATAAGTTGAGGTCAGGTTTTGTGGCCAAAATGATAGGTTTTGATAGGACCTGTGGATAAGTCGAGGGTGAAACTTATGGGCATGCAACAAAGGATGTAAAAGATGAAGCAGTGCAAAAGAATTTAGAGAATTCCAGCAGGCATAACTGTTTGTGCTTATACTAAAGGCTGGATGCATGAGATAATAGAGAGGGGTCAGTTCTTCCAAGAACAGATTATGCTCTTGCCTTTCACCAGGGGATGGTTCCGTTTTAAATAAGAATTAAAGTACGCTGCTTGCATTGATCCATGAACAAGTCGACTCAGGTTTTTGGGGGTCAATTTATTACTAAAATTTATAGACTTATACATGAGTATATACAGTAACTGTTGTCTTTCTCTCTCTCCCCCCCCCCCCCCCATCTGTGGCTCTTAAGAAAGTTCCAATGGAGAAATTAACATATAACATGAAATGTAACTCCAAAGACCTGTCCAGGAAAAATGATCTCCTCTTATAGATTATATTAATACAAATTTTACATCCGTTTCTCCTCCATCTAGCTGCGTTCTTTATGGTCAGATTTATTTTAAATGAATTGAATTGTGTCAAACTTTAATAAGGAAAAATTTTTAATGACATGAAACTCTTTTTTATACCATTGTCTTATGATTGCAAGATTTTGTTTTCTTCCAGTGAAGAAAGCGTGGCATAGTGGTTTGAGCAATAACCCATTGGGTGACTTTGGGCAAGTCACACTCCCAGCCTCAGGGGAAAGTAATGGCAAACCTCCCCTGAACTAATCTTGCCATGAAAACCCCACTTGAAGGCACACAACACACACATGCGCAGTTAACTTGTGCTGAATTGTTTACAACTTGTAAAGAATAAATTTACTTAAAACTTTCTTTTAAGTGTGTGTTTTTAATAATTGTAATTATTAATTATTTTAATACTGTTAAATACTGATATTATCTTTAAGATGCCTTTGAGGGAGGAAACCTGCTTGGTCCTGGTGTATTTTAGTAGATAACAGACTTCTCAGACGGTCCGCTATGATAGAAGCGTATATTTTGTCGTCCAAATTTAAATACTGTAGTTTATTTTTTTATTTCAATACAAACAAAATTTGTTGTAAAAGCGAAGAATGCATATTTCAGTCCATCTTTGCATAACCTTAGTCCAAAACACAATGCAGAAATAATCCAGTTTGAGACTGCTTTGACTGCCCTGGCTCAGTGCTAAGAAATCCTGGGAATTGCACTTTATTGTGGCACTAGAGGTCTCTGTTAGAACAGGCTAATGTCTCACAAAACTACAGTTCCCAGAATTCCCTAGCATTGAGCCAGGACAGTTAAAGAGGTCTCAAACTGGATTATTTCTGAAGTGTGTTTTGAACCCTTGATAACGTTTATGTAGTCTGATGATAAATCTGGAAATCAAGAACATTGACATTTTGTATGTTTTTAACTATATTGTAATCATTTTAATTTGTAAGCTGCCTTGACTCTTAGTCTTGGGGAAATGATGTGGAATAAAATTAACAGCTACAACAAAAACAACAATAATCTGAGAAATAAAGTAAACTTTATTTAATCTGAGAAATACAGCAAGGCAAGGTTAGTCCTCCTTCTGCAGTGTTTGTTCGATGAGAATGCACTAGGGCAGTGATGGTGAACCTTTTCGAGGCCGAGTGCCCAAACTGCAACCCAAAACCCACTTATTTATTGCAAAGTGCCATGTCCCTGCTGCCAATGTGGTGTTGCACTAGGAAGTTGGGAGGCAAGGGTTCAAATCTTGCCTCGGCCATGAAAACCCAGTGGGTGACCCTGGGCAAGGCACACTCTCTCAGTCTCAGAGAATAGCCATGGCAAAGACCCCCCGCCCCCCGAAGAAAGATGCCAAGGAAGCCCCCTGATAAGTTGGAAACGACTTCAAAGCACTTGGTCTAAAATTGGATGGAACCACAATAGAGGTGCAAAGAGGCCCCTGGCCATGTGCTGAATCCGAGGGAGGGGTGAACAACCTCTGCCTGACATCTGAAGTGCCTTCATCCATTTCAGCTTCCAGATCAGACCAGCCGTTTAAGAGCCCCAGCGGCTCTGGCCGGCCCGAATCCCTCTTTGGGAACTGAGCTGACAATGGGAAATGCCCTCACAGCAGCAATTCCATTTCAAGCCCACGCTGCTGCCACACTGCAGAATCAGTGTAGCCTGACACCGCTTTAACTGCCACGGCTCCATCCTATGGAAATCCTGGGATGCCCAGTTTGCTGTGGCACCAAAGCCATCTCACAAAAACTACACATCTCAGGCTTTCTGTAGCGCTGAGCCACGGTGCTTGAAGCAGCGTCAAACTGCATTCATTTCCACAGTGTAGCTACAGCCCACGTTTCCAGTGTAGGTTTAACTTTGGGTGCGTCTGCACTGTAGAAATAATGCAGCTTGACAGTGCCGTGGCTCCATCTGATAGAAATCTTGGGATGTGCAGTAGTTTGCTGTGGCACCAGAACTCTCTGAGGGAGAAGGCTAAAATATCATAGAAAACTGAAACTCCCAGGATTCCATAGGATGGAGGCTCAGCTGCTACGAAACTGATCTAATAATGGGATGTCGTGTGATGTAGACACAGCGTTAAGGAGTGCTCTGCTTTAAAGTCTGGAGGAAGGATGTTTTGCTAATTCCGCAAATCCTGATAAATGGCAAGGGACTCGCATCTTGTGCCCCTGATGGACACAGAGAAAGAGAGTTTCCCATGTTCTCTGCCTCAGATCAGCCCATCCTAGCCAATAGCCTGATCCAGGAGAAAAGCAGGCTAGAAATAACATAAACACATAAAAATAAAAATCAGGTGGTTTGTTTTGGAGAATCCATGGAGAAGGAAGGGGAACTGATTTTATCAATACAATAAAATAAATGTTACGGTCTTATCCTATAAGACCAGATATCCACATCGTGGTCATAGTGGCCTCATGAAATTAGACTTTAGGAAAGCTCCTCCTGCCTAATTATCTCTTTCAGTCTCAAAGGTGCTGTGAGACACTGACTTTACAGAGTAACAAGGGCATATATCTTTGAGTCAACCATGACAGCACAGCAGAACCCTGAGGTCATTTGAAATCACAATGGGAGTTCAGCTACATGGCTCAAAAGGTTCCAGAATGCATCCAGTTGGGCACTAGGGCTTTGAGAACCGAACATGGCTGGATATAGTCTACTTCTCCTGCTGTTTCTGCCGTTGTTGGTCTTCAGCCTGAGAGGTCAAGAAGCCCCCACTGTAGAAGAAGAATCATTCTGTCTACAGATCTGCCATGGGGCCCTCGAGTCTTTTTGTGGATGTGGACTTTGGTGTTCGTGAAGGTGAGTGCCTAAGCAATGGGGGAGCAGAAGACAGCAGAGGCCAGGCAACAGCAGGAGGTTGTGGCAGCAGTGGTAAGCTTCAAAAGCGACTCCTCCAGTCCTCAGGAAGACCAGCAGCCAAGCCAGAAGCAAGCCTTCTGTCTTCCTCCAACTCCACCAGGGGCACAGAAGGCAGCAGAGGCCAGGCAGAAGCAGGAGGGCATGGCAGGAGTGGTAAGCTTTAAAAGCCACTCCTCCAGCCCTCAATAAGACAAGCAGCCAAGCCAGAAGCAAGCCTTCCCTCTTCTCCAAACTCCACCAGGGGCACAAAAGGCAGCATTGGCCAGGCAGCAGAAGGAGGGCATGGCAGCAGTGGTAAGCTTGAAAAGCCACTCCTCCAGTCCTCAGGAAGACCAGCAGCCAAGCCAGAAGCAAGCCTTCCGTCTTCCCCCAACTCCACCATGGGCACAGACGGCAGCAGAGGCCAGGCAGAAGCAGGAGGGCATGGCAGGAGTGGTAAGCTTTAAAAGCCACTCCTCCAGCCCTCAGGAAGCCAAGCAGCCAAGCCAGAAGCAAGCCTTCCCTCTTCCCCGAACTCCACCAGGGACACAGAAGGCAGCAGAGGCCAGGCAGCAGCAGCAGAGCGTGGCAAGAGTGGCAAGCTTTAAAAGCCACTCCTCCAGCCCTAAGGAAGACCAGCAGCCAAGGAAGAAGCTAGCCTTCCGTCTTCCCACAACTCCACCAGGAGCACAGAAGGCAGCAGAGGCCAGGCAGCAACAGGAGGTTGTGGCAGGAGTTGGAAGCTTCAAAAGCCATTCCTCCAGACCTCAGGAAGACCAGCAGCCAAGCCAGAAGCAAGCCTTCCCTCTTCCACCAACTCCACAAGGGACAAAGAAGGCAGCAGAAGCCAGGCAGAAGCAGGAGGGGGTGGGAGGAGTTGTAAGCATCAAAGTCCAGTCCTCCAGCACTAAGAAAGACCATCAGCCAAGGCAGAAGCAAGCCTTCCGTCTTCCCCCAACTCCACAAGGGACAAAGAAGGCATCAGAAGCCAAGAAGAAGCAGCACATGGTGGGAGGAATTGTAAGCTTCAAAAGTCACTCCTCCAGCACTCAAGAAGACGAGCAGCCAAGCCAGAAGCAATCCTTCCCTCTTCCCCCAACTCCACCAGGGGCAAAGAAGGCAACAGAGGACAGGCAGAAGCAGGAGGGCACGGCAGGAGTGGGAAACTGCAAAAGCCATTCCTCCAGCCCTCAGGAAGACCAGCAGCCAAGCCAGAAGCAAGCCTTCCCTCTTCCCCCTATTCCACCAGGGGAAAAGAAGGCAAAAGAGGCCAGGCAGAAGCAGGAGGGCACGGCAGCAGTGGTAAGCTTCAAAAGCCATTCCTCCGGCCCTCAGGAAGCCAAGCAGCAAAGCCAGAAGCAAGCCTTCCGTCTTCCCCCATCTCCACCAGGGGCACTTAAGGCAGAAGAGGTCAGGCAGCAGCCGGAGGGCGAGGCAGGAGTGGCAAACTTCAAAAGCCATTCCTCCAGGCCTCAGGAAGACCAGCAGCCAAGCCAGAAGCAAGCCTTCCCTCTTCCCTCAACTCCACCAGGGGTACAGAAGGCAGCAGAGGCCAGGCAGCAGCAGGAGGGCATGGCAGGAGTGGCAAGGTTCAAAAGCCATTCCTCCAGCCCTCAGCAAGCCAAGCAGCCAAGCCAGAAGCAAGCCTTACCTCTTTGACCAACTCCACCAGGGGCACAGACGGCAGCAGAGGCCAGGCAGCAGCAGGAGGGCATGGAAGCAGTGGTAAGCTTCAAAAGCCAGTCCTCCAACACTCAGGGAGACCAGCAACCAAGCCAGAAGCAAGCCTTCCGTCTTCCCCCAATTCCTTCAGGAGCACAGAAGGCAGCAGAGGCCAGGCAGCAGCAGGAGAGCATGGCAGGAGTGGTAAGCTTCAAAAGCCACTCCTCCAGCCCTCAGGAAGACCAGCCGCCAAGCCAGAAGCAAGCCTTCCTTCTTTGACCAACTCCACCAGGGGCACAGAAGGCAGCAGAGGCCAGGCAGAAGGAGGAGGTTGTGGCAGGAGTGGGAAGCTTCAAAAGCCATTCCTCCAGACCTCATGAAGACCAGCATCCAAACCGGAAGCAAGCCTTCCCTCTTCCACCAACTCCACCAGGGACAAAGAAGGCAACAGAGGCCAGGCAGAAGCAGAAGGGGTGGGAGGAGTTGTAAGCTTCAAAAGCCACTGCTCCAGCCCTCAGGAAGACCAGCAGCCAAGCCAGAATCAAGCCTTCCCTCTTCTCCAACCTCCACCAGGGGCAAAGAAGGTAGCAGAGGCCAGGCAGCAGCCGGAGGGCATGGCAGCAGTGGTAAGCTTCAAAAGCCATTCCTTCAGCCCTCAGGAAGACCAGCAGTCGAGCCAGAATCAAGCCTTCCCTCTTTCCCCAACTCCACCAGGGGTCCAGAAGGCAGCAGAGGCCAGGCAGCAGCAGGAGAGCGTGGCAAGAGTGGCAAGCTTTACAAGCCACTCCTCTAGCCCTCAGGGAGACCAGCAGCCAAGCCAGAAGCAAGCCTTCCCTCTTCCCCCAACTCCACCAGGGGCACAGAAGGCAGCAGAGGCCAGGCAGCAGCAGCAGGCAGGAGTGGCAAGCTTCAAAAGCCACTCCTCCAGCCCTTAGGAAGTCCAGCAGCCAAGCCAGAATAAAGCCTTCCTTCTTTCGCCGACTCCACCAGGGGCACAGAAGGCAGCAGAGGCCAGACAGCAGCAGGAGGGTGTGGCAGGAAAAGGATGCCATTATGCCTTTCCAAGCTGTGCCACTCGGACGTTGGGTGTGGACATTTCTCCATTTGGGGCTGTACAACCCCACCGATTCCACCCAAGCTTAAAATGTGCCATCCAGGTTGAGCTGCCTTTGCCGGGTTCAAGTGACGGGACACAGATCTGCACCAAAGGGGAAGACTAGGGGAACACTAGCACCCAAAACCGGGTCTGGATTGAACTCTGGGGCTTCAACTCTCAGAGGCCAGCCGGGTGCTTTGAGCTCTGGCTGGATTCAAACCTCGGCTTAACCAAAGAAGGAAGTAGCGAAGAGGAGGAAGAGGTGGAAGGAAGGAAGGAAGAGAGAACTATATTTCCCAGCAGCCGCTGCCCACTATGCCCTTCCATCCTGCCACTGCTGGTCTGTTGGCTGGGCTCCCCTAAGCGACAACCAACTGACCAGCAGTGGCAGGATTGAAGGGCATGGTGGGCAGGGGCTGCTGGGAAATATAGTTCTCTCTTCTTTCCTTCCTTCCTTCCACCCCTTCCTCCTCTTTCCTCTCCCACTTTCCTCTCCCTCCTTCCTCTACCTCTTTCCTCTCCCTCCTTCCTCTGCCTCTTTCCTGTCCCTCTTTCCTTCCCTTCATCTCCTTCCTCCTCTTTCCTCTTTTTTTACTCCCTCCCTCTCTCCTTTCTATGCTCCTTCTTCACTCCCTTCCTTCCTTCCTTCCCTCCCTCTCTTCTTTCTTTCTTTCTTTCTTTCTTTCTTTGCTTCCTCCCTGCCTTTCCTCCTCTCTTCTTTCTTCCCTCCTTTCCCTTCTGTTTCTACCTCCTTCCCTCCTTCCCTCTTTTCTTTTTTCTACTTCCTCCCTTTCTGCTCCCTCTCTCTTTCCCTCCCTCCCTTCCTTTTGTCCTTTTTTCCTTCCCTCCCTCCCTCCTTCTTTCTTTCTTTCCTCCTTCCTTCCTTTCTACCTCTTTTCTTCTTCCTCCCTCCCTTCCTCCCACTCCTTACCTTCCCTCCTCTTACTTCACTCCCTCTTTCCCTTATTCCTCCCCCCTTCCCTCTTTCCTTTCTTTCTTTTGTTCCTTCCTTTCTTTTCCCCTTCCTTCTATCACTTCCTCCCTCCCTTCTCCGTTTCCTTTCTTTCTTTCATGCCTTCCTTCCTTCTTTCTTTATTTCCTTCTTCATTCCTTACTTTTCTTTCCCTCCTTCCATTTTTCTTTATTTCTTTCATTCCCTCTGTCCTTCCTTCCTTCCTTCTTTTTTTCCCTCCTTTCCTACATCCCTTTCCTTCCCTCCTTCCCAATTCCCCTCCTTCCTTCCCTCCTTCCCCCTTCCCCTCTTTCCTTCCTTTCTTCCCCTTCCCCTCCTTCCTTCCCTTCTTCCCCTTCCCCTCTCGATCCCTCCCTTCCCATGAGAGAGGAGGGCTCCCAATAATCCAGAAGGCAGCAGAGGCCAGGTAGCAGCAGGAGGGCATGGCAGGAGTGGTAAGCTTTAAAAGCCACTCCTGCAGCCCTCTGGATGACCAGCAGCCAAGCCAAAAACAAGGTTTCCATCTTCACCAGGGACACAGAAGGGAGCAGAGGCCAGGTAGCAGAAGGAGGGTGTGGCAGCAGTGGTAAGCTTCAAAAGGCACTCCTCCAGTCCCCAGGAAGACCAGCAGACAAGCCAGTAGCAAGCCTTCCTTCTTCCCCCAACTCCACCAGGGGCACAGAAGGCAGCAGAGGCCAGGCAGCAGCAGGAGGGCATGGCAGCAGTGGTAAGCTTCAAAAGCCACTCCTCCAGCCCTCAGGAAGACCAGCAGGCAAGCCAGGAGCAAGCCTTCCCTCTTCACCCAACTCCACCAGGGGCACAGAAGGCAGCAGAGGCAAGACAGCATTAGGAGGGCATGGCAGGAGTGGGAAGCTTCAAAAGCCATTCCTCCAGCCCTCAGGAAGACCAGCAGCCAAGCCAGAAGCAAGCCTTCCCTCTTTCCCCAACTCCACCAGGGGCACAGAAGGCAGCAGAGGCCAGGCAGCGGCAGGAGGGCGTGGCAGGAGAAGGATGCCATCATACCTTTCCAAGCTGTGCCACTCAGACGTTGGGTGTGGACATTTCCCCATTTGGGGCAGGACAATCCCACCGGTTCCACCCAGGCTTAAAATGTGCCATCCAGGTCGAGCTGCCTTTGCCGGGCTCAAGTGACGGGACGCAGCTCTGCACCAATGGGCAAGACGAGGGGAGCACTAACACCCCAACCCCGGTCTGGATTGAACTCTGGGGCTTCAACTCTCAGAGTCCAGCCAGGTGCTTTGAGCTCTGGCTGGATTCAAACCTCGGCTTAACCAAAGTAGGAAGTAACCAAGAGGAGGAAGGGGTGGAAGGAAGGAAGGAAGAGAGAACTATATCTCCCAGCAGCCCCTGCCCACTATGCCCTTCCATCCTGCCACTGCTGGTCAGTTGGCTGGCGCTTAGGGGAGCCCAGCCAACTGACCAGCAGTGGCAGGTTGGAAGGGCATGGTGGGCAGGGGCTGCCGAGGGATATAGTTCTCTCTTCTTTCCTTCCTTCCTTCCACCCCTTCCTCCTCTTTCCTCTCCCTCTTTCCTCTCCCTCCTTCCTTTTCCTCTTTCCTCTCCCTCTTTCCTTTTCCTCTTTCCTCTCCCTCTTTCCTTCCCTTCATCTCCTTCCTCCTCTTTCCTCTTCTTTCTTCTCTTTTCTCTCCTTCCTCTTCTTCCTCCTCTTGCTTTCCTTCCTCCTCTTTCCTCTTCTCCTTCGTCATCTTCTTCCTTTCTTTCTTTTTTAAAATTATATTCATTATTAAATTTTTATATAGATATAATATATAAAATTTAAACACACACATACAATTCATTTTCTTTCATAACAAACCACAGAGAAATCTAATTATATGTCCAAACCATATCAACTCTTCCTTCTTTTTACTTGAGATCTCCTGCCTTCTAGTATTAAATGAGGTCTCCAGACATTATTAACGGTGAAATATATTACTTACTATCTAAAATTAAACATACTCCATTTTCAAGAAGTATCTACAATCGCATAAATGATTGTAAAGTCCATCTATCTGTGGTTGCTTTAAAGTATACTATTTTACAATTATTTTTATCACTCCAGTCCAAAAGTAAAGTCTTTTCCTCATTCTGTTTTTAAAATTTTTATCAAAGGCTCCCATTGCTTTTCAGACGTATTCATTGAATTCTTCTTTAATAAATGTCTTAATTCATCAGTTTCTATAACATCATACAATTTTATCAACCAGTCCTTTACATTAGGTATTGTCTTCATTTTCCATTTCTGAGTATAAACCATTCTGCCAGCTGAAATCATATAAAATAGTAGTTTCCCATATTTTTTTTTCTAATTTATCATCTGAGATAATATTAAATAAATATATTTTGGGGTCCTTTTCTATCTTCTAATATAATTTGTATTGACTTATGTATTTCATTCCAGTATTTTTTTTTTTGTTTCAACACATTCCCAGCACATACCGTGTTTTTTTCTCACATTTCCAACAAATTTTAGTTGTGTTTTTCAACATTTTTGCCTTTTAAAGGGGCTATACCAACGTTAATGTATCTTACAATATTTTTCTTTGTAATTAACACTTAAAGTATACTTTAATCTCTTCGCTCCTGTTTTCTCCCACTGATCAAAATCTATATTTTGTCCCAAACTTTGCACCCATTTCACCATCTGGGTTTTGACTTGTTCATTCTCTAATTCAATTTTTAATAACATTTTATAAAAAATGTTGATTCTATGATTATCTTCTTAATGAACAATTTTTTTTCTTATTCCATATCCGCTTTGCCAATTGCTAAAGTCTTAACATCCATTATAAACCTTTCCCTAATCTGTCTATAAGTAAACCAGGTACAGCTAAGACCTTATAATATCAATTGCTTTGTGACTTTATTTGTATGTCTTTTGCCTTTTTGATCAATCAGATCTTCATACCTTACCCATTTTTCTTGGCTTAGCTGGACACAGTTACAAAACACTTCCTTTATGGATGCCCATTTCGGAAGGACTGAACAACATTTAGGTTTAATATTCAACCAATACTCTTAATCCCTTCTTAGAATTTAATTTAGTATAAAATAGATATCCATACCATCCAAAACGAAGTTCTAGTCCCTTCCTTCCTTCCTACCTCCCTCCCTCCTTCGTTTCCTCCTTTTTTACTCCCTCCCTCTCTCCTTTCTTTTCTCCTTCTTTCCTTCCTTCCTTCTTCCTTCCATGCTTTCCTTCCTTCTTTCTTTATTTCCTTCTTCCTTCCTTCCTTCCTTTTCATTCCCTCCTTCCGTTTTTCTGTCTTTCTTTCATTCCCTCTGTCCTTCCCTCCTTCCCCTTCCCCTCCTTCCTTCACTCCTTCCCCCATACCTCCTTCCTTCCCTTCTTCCCCTTCCCCTCCTTCCTTCCCTTCTTCCCCTTTTCCCCCTTTCCCCTTCCCCTCTCCCTCCCTCTCTTCCCATGAAAGAGGAGGGCTCCCAATAATACAGAACTAGACTCTGGGAGCCAGAGCCAGAGGATGATGATGGGTCTCTGCTGGAGCATGAGACTGGCATGGCCCTTCTGCTGCTCCCATCCTCTTCTCTATCCAGGAGGCAGCTCCAGTCTCAGGGGGAAATCTCCTTTTTCCCTTCCTTCCTTCCGTCCGTCCGTCCGCCCGCCCGCCCGCCCGCCCGCCCACCTGCCTGCCTGCCTGCCATCTGCAGCAGAGAATGGGAGGATGATGATGAACCAGCTCCCTGTTGATGAGCCCAGCAGCAGGCCAAAGAGGCAAAACCAGCAGCAGAGAGTCCAAAAAGGCTGGCAAAAGACAGTTCTAGTATGGTTATTTTATAATAAAAAATGGTTATGTTAAATAGTAATTTATGTGTTCATGCACTTTGCTTTGTTTTTTCTTCAGACCTTCTGACCTCCCAATTTCTCAGCTGCTTTTAATAATGTACCAGTTTCTCTTTCCCTTTTCCCCTTCATCCTCAGCTTCCTTCCATTGCAAACTCTCCAATTATCCCAGTTATTCCTTTCCCTTCCCACTATCTTGAATTATCTGTATTCCTGCATGGCCGAAGAGGGTTGGCTTATAATACCCTTAGTAGTAACTTTCAGCTCTAGGATCCT
The DNA here is from genome assembly GCA_023333645.1 of Sceloporus occidentalis. NCBI lineage: Eukaryota > Metazoa > Chordata > Lepidosauria > Squamata > Phrynosomatidae > Sceloporus > Sceloporus occidentalis. The sequence continues at coordinate 220,606,651 of JALMGF010000001.1, forward strand.
ATGTATTCCTGCACGGCCTAAGAGGTTCAGCCTATATGCCCCTTAGTAGTAACTTCCAGCTCTCAGATCCTATGTATTCCTGCACGGCCGAAAAGGGCCGGCCTATAGGACCCTTAGGGGCCGTATGTTGTGCAGGCCTGATATAGACATCCGATTTGCCACAACTGCACTGATGGGTCTACTGAACTACTACTGCTGATGTGCCAAATTTTGAATTTTTATAAGCACAGTCATTCATCGCCAAAAACACAAATGGATGGATATTAACATCAGTGAAGACTTTTAAAGGACATGTTTATTTACTCGTTTTCGTCTTTGTTTACCATCCTTTCTGTTACAGAAACAGACTGGTCTGTTAAAATGGAGTTCCAGTTGTTGTTGTTGTTGTTATTGTTGTTGTTAGGGGTCCTTCCCTTACGTGGGGGATCTCTTCCGGACCCCTGAGTAAGAGAAAAAGTGTGTGTGCTGAAGCCCCATTGAAAATAATGGGGCGTGAGCTCACGGTGTGGTGCGGTGCACGTGCCATGAGCACACACGCCATCGCTTTCCCCCACGCGGCGCTGTATAGGCCTATCCCTGGTTTTCCACTCCACCAAATACATGCAAAGGAAAGCCTGGGAAAGCTCATGCTGCCAACTGCTTTCTTTCAGTCAGTCTCAAACGGTGCCACAAGATCTCCATCCATATGACTCACAGGGGTAGTAAATTCAAACAAAAAATCCACCAAACAGTCATGCAGAGTTTCATCCCAGGTCTGTTCAGGTCCGTTTGGATCAATTATTCACACTAATTGTGATGTGGAGCTTTAGAAAAAAAAACTCAAGAGGGAAAGCCAATATTGATTATCTGGATAAAGAGGGGGTTTTGGTAGCCCCAGCCCAACTTAATCTAGTGTGTTCAGGATGCGAGTGAACAATGGAGATTCAACTCAGATTCCTCCTGGATTATTTTCACAGTGTGAATAGCTCCCGAGTTTTTTTTTTAAAAGATCCGCATCATCGGTAGTGTGAATAATCTTTTTTTCTAACAGCCTTGTTAACCAGAGGTTGGATGGCCATCAGTCGGGAGTGCTTTGTTCATGTCTTCCTGCATGGCAGGGGGTTGGACTAGATGTAATAATGGCCCTTGAGGTCTCTTCCAGCTCTATGCTTTTATGAGATTTGTTCAGAATAGGTTTGCCATGGCCCTGCCCCGAGGCTGAGAGAGTGTGACTTGTCTAAGGTCACCCATTGAATCCAAGGCCAAGCGGGGAACTGAACCCTGGTCTCCAGTGTCATAGGCCAACACTCAAACCACTATGGCACTCAAAAAGCATGTAGAGAAAGCAGGGCTGACTTCCCACTCTGCAGGCGTGCTTGCCTTCAACTGACTGGGACTGGCATCGAAGTATTAGGATGGTGCGGCTCAGCTGCAAGCTTTGTTTTACTTCTCCTGGGAACAGGCACCTGGAGAGTTCAGAAATAGTGGTTTCTACACACCTGCCTACCAAAATAATTACTTTATTTATGTGTCACCTTGCATTATGTGTATTATTATTATTATTATTATTATTATTATTATTACTGTGGGTCCTTGTTACCTGCTGGGGTTTGGTTCCAGGATCCCCTATGGATAGCAAAATCTGTGGATCCTCAAGTCCCATTAAATACAATGGCATACTGAAATGGTGTCCCTTATATAAAATGGCAAAATGGACATTTGCTATTTGGAATTTATATTTTTTGGACTATTTTCAATCCATGGATACTTGAATCTGTGGATTAAAAAAATCTGTGGATATCGAGGGCTGACCGTATTAGTGTTTTTAGCTTGCATTTTGCATTTTGAAGGCCCTACATTTCACGGTGCCTGTCCTCCTTTCTGTTTAGAATATCTGGTCACTTGGGTACCATGGCCTTCCTAACAGATTTCTTCTCATGTATTAAGTACTTGTGATCAGATGTTAGGATTTTGATCTCATAAAACATCCAAGGCCGCTGTGATCCTCAGGGGAGGAACTACTCTGGATCCCACCACCTTCACACTTAATCAGAATGAGGGGCAGGGCCTTCTCTATGGCTGCTCCCAGTTTCTAAGAATATGGCTGCAATCTGGCATGGGACTTGGGTCTTTGTAATGGTACTTACATGTGTGGAGAACATAATTAAGTACTTTTGCAATATCCGTCTTCACCTCAGGGGCTACTGTGACATTACAACATCGAGACAACCGCTGTGCAATAGTTGACGGTGGAGTGACTCATGCACCATGGACCCAATGTGCAACAGGCACTGATGGGCATTGAGGTAATCCTGATGGTCTTCCAGACGCCGGCTAGGAGGTGCCAGAATGTAAAAGGAATGCCTAATGTGGATTCTCAGTCTTGCTGCTATTTAATTATTGTCTTTTTGTAATCCTAAAATCATAGAGTTGGGGGAAATCGCAAGGACCATCCAATCTAACCCCATTCTGCCATGCAGGAAACCACTATCCAAGCCCTACCTGAGACAGATGGCCATCCAGCCTCTGTCTCAAGACCTCCAAAGAAGGAGACTACACCACTCTCCAAGGCAGCAGCATATTCCACTGTCAAACAGCTCTTACTGTCAGGAACTGCCTCCTAATGTTGAGTTAGAACCTCTTTTCCTGTAACTTGCATCCATTGTTCTGTATCCTGTTCTCTGGAGCAGCAGAAAACAAGCTTACTCCCTCCTCAATATGACATCCCTTCAAATATTTAAACAGGGCTATCATATCACCTCTTAATCGTCTCTTCTCCAGGCTAAACATCCCCAGCTCCCTAAGTCTTTCCTCATAGGGCTTCATGGTTTCAAGACCCTTCACCATTTTAGTCGCTGCCCTTTGGACACCGTTCCAGCTTCTCAACATGCTTTTTGAATTGTGGGGCCCAGACCCGGACACAGGATTATTCCAGATGAAGCCTGACGAAAGAAGAATACTCTCGGCCCTCCTTATCCATGGATTTTTATCCACAGATTTAAACAGCAAACCTTGATTTTCCATTTTATATAAGAGACACAATTTTGCTATGCCATTTTATTCAGTGGGGCTTGAGCACCCATGGACTTTGTTATCCGCAGGGGATCCTGGAACCAAACCCCAGCGGATAATAAGGGCCCACTGTACTATCATTTGCCTCAATCTAGATACCACACTTCTGTTGATGCAAACAAGAATTGCTTTGGCTTTCTTAGCTGAGGCATCACACTGACGGTCTTCTAAGACTCCTAGATCCCTTTCACATGAAATTCCTAAGCAACCAGTCAGCTGCCAAGAATAAAACGCTGAGATTTTACAATTGAAATCAAAGGTGTTTTCACGTTTCTGAACTTTGACTGCCAGTAAGTCTTTGGGGGTGAGGGTTTGACTCAACCACACGATTGGACCTGAAGGACCGCCAACTACCTCTTGGCAAAGCTGCTTTGCAAAGTTTATGACAAATGGCCAAGAATTCTGGAAGTCCAAACCATCTGTCGCAAGTGGGGAAATCTCTGCCAAAATAAAGGAGATATCTGCGCAAAGCAGAAGGAGAAAGAGGATTCAGGCTGCCAATGTGGTGTTGCACTAGGAAGTTGGGAGGCAAGGGTTCAAATCTTGCCTCGGCCATGAAAACCCAGTGGGTGACCCTGGGCAAGGCACACTCTCTCAGTCTCAGAGAATAGCCATGGCAAAGACCCCCCGCCCCCCGAAGAAAGATGCCAAGGAAGCCCCCTGATAAGTTGGAAACGACTTCAAAGCACTTGGTCTAAAATTGGATGGAACCACAATAGAGGTGCAAAGAGGCCCCTGGCCATGTGCTGAATCCGAGGGAGGGGTGAACAACCTCTGCCTGACATCTGAAGTGCCTTCATCCATTTCAGCTTCCAGATCAGACCAGCCGTTTAAGAGCCCCAGCGGCTCTGGCCGGCCAGAATCCCTCTTTGGGAACTGAGCTGACAATGGGAAATGCCCTCACAGCAGCAATTCCATTTCAAGCCCACGCTGTTGCCACACTTCAGAATCAGTGTAGCCTGACACCGCTTTAACTGCCACGGCTCCATCCTATGGAAATCCTGGGATGCCCAGTTTGCTGTGGCACCAAAGCCATCTCACAAAAACTACACATCTCAGGCTTTCTGTAGCGCTGAGCCACGGTGCTTGAAGCAGCGTCAAACTGCATTCATTTCCACAGTGTAGCTACAGCCCACGTTTCCAGTGTAGGTTTAACTTTGGGTGCATCTGCACTGTAGAAATAATGCAGCTTGACAGTGCCGTGGCTCCATCTGATAGAAATCTTGGGATGTGCAGTAGTTTGCTGTGGCACCAGAACTCTCTGAGGGAGAAGGCTAAAATATCATAGAAAACTGAAACTCCCAGGATTCCATAGGATGGAGGCTCAGCTCCTACGAAACTGATCTAATAATGGGATGTCTTGTGATGTAGACACAGCGTTAAGGAGTGCTCTGCTTTAAAGTCTGGAGGAAGGATGTTTTGCTAATTCCGCAAATCCTGATAAATGGCAAGGGACTCGCATCTTGTGCCCCTGATGGACACAGAGAAAGAGAGTTTCCCATGTTCTCTGCCTCAGATCAGCCCATCCTAGCCAACAGCCTGATCCAGGAGAAAAGCAGGCTAGAAATAACATAAACACATAAAAATAAAAATCAGGTGGTTTGTTTTGGAGAATCCATGAAGAAGGAGGGGGAACTGATTTTATCAATACAATAAAATAAATGTTACGGTCTTATCCTATAAGACCAGATATCCACATCGTGGTCATAGTGGCCTCATGAAATTAGACTTTAGGAAAGCTCCTCCTGCCTAATTATCTCTTTCAGTCTCAAAGGTGCTGTGAGACACTGACTTTACAGAGTAACAAGGGCATATATCTTTGAGTCAACCATGACAGCACAGCAGAACCGTGAGGTCATTTGAACTCACAATGGGAGTTCAGCTACATGGCTCAAAAGGTTCCAGAATGCATCCAGTTGGGCACTAGGGCTTTGAGAACCGAACATGGCTGGATATAGTCTACTTCTCCTGCTGTTTCTGCCGTTGTTGGTCTTCAGCCTGAGAGGTCAAGAAGCCCCCACTGTAGAAGAAGAATCATTCTGTCTACAGATCTGCCATGGGGCCCTCGAGTCTTTTTGTGGATGTGGACTTTGGTGTTCGTGAATGTGAGTGGCTAAGCAATGGGGGAGCAGAAGACAGCAGAGGCAAGCCAGCAGCAGGAGGTTGTGGCAGGAGTGGGAAGTTTCAAAAGCCATTCCTCCAGACCTCAGGAAGACCAGCAGCCAAGCCAGAAGCAAGCCTTCCCTCTTCCCCAAACTTCAGCAGGGGCACAGAATGCAGCAGAAGCCAGGCAGGAGCAGGAGAGAGTGGCAAGAATGGTAAGCTTTAAAAAGCCACTCCTCCAGCCCTCAGGAAGACCAGCAGCCAAGCCAGAAGCAAGCCTTCCCTCTTCCCCCAACTTCACCAGGGGCACAGAAGACAGCAGAGGCCAGGCAACAGCAGGAGGTTGTGGCAGCAGTGGTAAGCTTCAAAAGCGACTCCTCCAGTCCTCAGGAAGACCAGCAGCCAAGCCAGAAGCAAGCCTTCCGTCTTCCTCCAACTCCACCAGGGGCACAGAAGGCAGCAGAGGCCAGGCAGAAGCAGGAGGGCATGGCAGGAGTGGTAAGCTTTAAAAGCCACTCCTCCAGCCCTCAATAAGACAAGCAGCCAAGCCAGAAGCAAGCCTTCCCTCTTCTCCAAACTCCACCAGGGGCACAAAAGGCAGCATTGGCCAGGCAGCAGAAGGAGGGCATGGCAGCAGTGGTAAGCTTCAAAAGCCACTCCTCCAGTCCTCAGGAAGAGCAGCAGCCAAGCCAGAAGCAAGCCTTCCGTCTTCCCCCAACTCCACCATGGGCACAGAAGGCAGCAGAGGCCAGGCAGAAGCAGGAGGGCATGGCAGGAGTGGTAAGCTTTAAAAGCCACTCCTCCAGCCCTCAGGAAGCCAAGCAGCCAAGCCAGAAGCAAGCCTTCCCTCTTCCCCGAACTCCACCAGGGACACAGAAGGCAGCAGAGGCCAGGCAGCAGCAGCAGAGCGTGGCAAGAGTGGCAAGCTTTAAAAGCCACTCCTCCAGCCCTAAGGAAGACCAGCAGCCAAGGAAGAAGCTAGCCTTCCGTCTTCCCACAACTCCACCAGGAGCACAGAAGGCAGCAGAGGCCAGGCAGCAACAGGAGGTTGTGGCAGGAGTTGGAAGCTTCAAAAGCCATTCCTCCAGACCTCAGGAAGACCAGCAGCCAAGCCAGAAGCAAGCCTTCCCTCTTCCACCAACTCCACAAGGGGCAAAGAAGGCAGCAGAAGCCAGGCAGAAGCAGGAGGGGGTGGGAGGAGTTGTAAGCATCAAAGTCCAGTCCTCCAGCACTAAGAAAGACCATCAGCCAAGGCAGAAGCAAGCCTTCCGTCTTCCCCCAACTCCACAAGGGACAAAGAAGGCATCAGAAGCCAAGCAGAAGCAGCACATGGTGGGAGGAATTGTAAGCTTCAAAAGTCACTCCTCCAGCACTCAGGAAGACGAGCAGCCAAGCCAGAAGCAATCCTTCCCTCTTCCCCCAACTCCACCAGGGGCAAAGAAGGCAACAGAGGACAGGCAGAAGCAGGAGGGCACGGCAGGAGTGGGAAACTGCAAAAGCCATTCCTCCAGCCCTCAGGAAGACCAGCAGCCAAGCCAGAAGCAAGCCTTCCCTCTTCCCCCAATTCCACCAGGGGAAAAGAAGGCAAAAGAGGCCAGGCAGAAGCAGGAGGGCACGGCAGCAGTGGTAAGCTTCAAAAGCCATTCCTCCGGCCCTCAGGAAGCCAAGCAGCAAAGCTAGAAGCAAGCCTTCCGTCTTCCCCCATCTCCAGCAGGGGCACTTAAGGCAGAAGAGGTCAGGCAGCAGCCGGAGGGCGAGGCAGGAGTGGCAAACTTCAAAAGCCATTCCTCCAGGCCTCAGGAAGACCAGCAGCCAAGCCAGAAGCAAGCCTTCCCTCTTCCCTCAACTCCACCAGGGGTACAGAAGGCAGCAGAGGCCAGGCAGCAGCAGGAGGGCATGGCAGGAGTGGTAAGGTTCAAAAGCCATTCCTCCAGCCCTCAGGAAGCCAAGCAGCCAAGCCAGAAGCAAGCCTTACCTCTTTGACCAACTCCACCAGGGGCACAGACGGCAGCAGAGGCCAGGCAGCAGCAGGAGGGCATGGCAGCAGTGGTAAGCTTCAAAAGCCAGTCCTCCAACACTCAGGGAGACCAGCAACCAAGCCAGAAGCAAGCCTTCCGTCTTCCCCCAATTCCTTCAGGAGCACAGAAGGCAGCAGAGGCCAGGCAGCAGCAGGAGAGCATGGCAGGAGTGGTAAGCTTCAAAAGCCACTCCTCCAGCCCTCAGGAAGACCAGCCGCCAAGCCAGAAGCAAGCCTTCCTTCTTTGACCAACTCCACCAGGGGCACAGAAGGCAGCAGAGGCCAGGCAGAAGGAGGAGGTTGTGGCAGGAGTGGGAAGCTTCAAAAGCCATTCCTCCAGACCTCATGAAGACCAGCATCCAAACCGGAAGCAAGCCTTCCCTCTTCCACCAACTCCACCAGGGACAAAGAAGGCAACAGAGGCCAGGCAGAAGCAGAAGGGGTGGGAGGAGTTGTAAGCTTCAAAAGCCACTGCTCCAGCCCTCAGGAAGACCAGCAGCCAAGCCAGAATCAAGCCTTCCCTCTTCTCCAACCTCCACCAGGGGCAAAGAAGGTAGCAGAGGCCAGGCAGCAGCCGGAGGGCATGGCAGCAGTGGTAAGCTTCAAAAGCCATTCCTTCAGCCCTCAGGAAGACCAGCAGTCGAGCCAGAATCAAGCCTTCCCTCTTTCCCCAACTCCACCAGGGGTCCAGAAGGCAGCAGAGGCCAGGCAGCAGCAGGAGAGCGTGGCAAGAGTGGCAAGCTTTACAAGCCACTCCTCTAGCCCTCAGGGAGACCAGCAGCCAAGCCAGAAGCAAGCCTTCCCTCTTCCCCCAACTCCACCAGGGGCACAGAAGGCAGCAGAGGCCAGGCAGCAGCAGCAGGCAGGAGTGGCAAGCTTCAAAAGCCACTCCTCCAGCCCTTAGGAAGACCAGCAGCCAAGCCAGAATAAAGCCTTCCTTCTTTCGCCGACTCCACCAGGGGCACAGAAGGCAGCAGAGGCCAGGCAGCAGCAGGAGGGTGTGGCAGGAAAAGGATGCCATTATGCCTTTCCAAGCTGTGCCACTCGGACGTTGGGTGTGGACATTTCTCCATTTGGGGCTGTACAACCCCACCGATTCCACCCAAGCTTAAAATGTGCCATCCAGGTTGAGCTGCCTTTGCCGGGTTCAAGTGACGGGACACAGATCTGCACCAATGGGGAAGACTAGGGGAACACTAGCACCCAAAACCGGGTCTGGATTGAACTCTGGGGCTTCAACTCTCAGAGGCCAGCCGGGTGCTTTGAGCTCTGGCTGGATTCAAACCTCGGCTTAACCAAAGAAGGAAGTAGCGAAGAGGAGGAAGAGGTGGAAGGAAGGAAGGAAGAGAGAACTATATTTCCCAGCAGCTGCTGCCCACTATGCCCTTCCATCCTGCCACTGCTGGTCTGTTGGCTGGGCTCCCCTAAGCGACAACCAACTGACCAGCAGTGGCAGGATTGAAGGGCATGGTGGGCAGGGGCTGCTGGGAAATATAGTTCTCTCTTCTTTCCTTCCTTCCTTCCACCCCTTCCTCCTCTTTCCTCTCCCACTTTCCTCTCCCTCCTTCCTCTACCTCTTTCCTCTCCCTCCTTCCTCTGCCTCTTTCCTGTCCCTCTTTCCTTCCCTTCATCTCCTTCCTCCTCTTTCCTCTTTTTTTACTCCCTCCCTCTCTCCTTTCTATGCTCCTTCTTCACTCCCTTCCTTCCTTCCTTCCCTCCCTCTCTTCTTTCTTTCTTTCTTTCTTTCTTTGCTTCCTCCCTGCCTTTCCTCCTCTCTTCTTTCTTCCCTCCTTTCCCTTCTGTTTCGACCTCCTTCCCTCCTTCCCTCTTTTCTTTTTTCTACTTCCTCCCTTTCTGCTCCCTCTCTCTTTCCCTCCCTCCCTTCCTTTTGTCCTTTTTTCCTTCCCTCCCTCCCTCCTTCTTTCTTTCTTTCCTCCTTCCTTCCTTTCTACCTCTTTTCTTCTTCCTCCCTCCCTTCCTCCCACTCCTTACCTTCCCTCCTCTTACTTCACTCCCTCTTTCCCTTATTCCTCCCCCCTTCCCTCTTTCCTTTCTTTCTTTTGTTCCTTCCTTTCTTTTCCCCTTCCTTCCTTCTATCACTTCCTCCCTCCCTTCTCCGTTTCCTTTCTTTCTTTCATGCCTTCCTTCCTTCTTTCTTTATTTCCTTCTTCATTCCTTACTTTTCTTTCCCTCCTTCCATTTTTCTTTATTTCTTTCATTCCCTCTGTCCTTCCTTCCTTCCTTCTTTTTTTCCCTCCTTTCCTACATCCCTTTCCTTCCCTCCTTCCCAATTCCCCTCCTTCCTTCCCTCCTTCCCCCTTCCCCTCTTTCCTTCCTTTCTTCCCCTTCCCCTCCTTCCTTCCCTTCTTCCCCTTCCCCTCTCGATCCTTCCCTTCCCATGAGAGAGGAGGGCTCCCAATAATCCAGAAGGCAGCAGAGGCCAGGTAGCAGCAGGAGGGCATGGCAGGAGTGGTAAGCTTTAAAAGCCACTCCTGCAGCCCTCTGGATGACCAGCAGCCAAGCCAAAAACAAGGTTTCCATCTTCACCAGGGACACAGAAGGGAGCAGAGGCCAGGTAGCAGAAGGAGGGTGTGGCAGCAGTGGTAAGCTTCAAAAGGCACTCCTCCAGTCCCCAGGAAGACCAGCAGACAAGCCAGTAGCAAGCCTTCCTTCTTCCCCCAACTCCACCAGGGGCACAGAAGGCAGCAGAGGCCAGGCAGCAGCAGGAGGGCATGGCAGCAGTGGTAAGCTTCAAAAGCCACTCCTCCAGCCCTCAGGAAGACCAGCAGGCAAGCCAGGAGCAAGCCTTCCCTCTTCACCCAACTCCACCAGGGGCACAGAAGGCAGCAGAGGCAAGACAGCATTAGGAGGGCATGGCAGGAGTGGGAAGCTTCAAAAGCTATTCCTCCAGCCCTCAGGAAGACCAGCAGCCAAGCCAGAAGCAAGCCTTCCCTCTTTCCCCAACTCCACCAGGGGCACAGAAGGCAGCAGAGGCCAGGCAGCGGCAGGAGGGCGTGGCAGTAGAAGGATGCCATCATACCTTTCCAAGCTGTGCCACTCAGACGTTGGGTGTGGACATTTCCCCATTTGGGGCAGGACAATCCCACCGGTTCCACCCAGGCTTAAAATGTGCCATCCAGGTCGAGCTGCCTTTGCCGGGCTCAAGTGACGGGACGCAGCTCTGCACCAATGGGGAAGACGAGGGGAGCACTAACACCCCAACCCCGGTCTGGATTGAACTCTGGGGCTTCAACTCTCAGAGTCCAGCCAGGTGCTTTGAGCTCTGGCTGGATTCAAACCTCGGCTTAACCAAAGTAGGAAGTAACCAAGAGGAGGAAGGGGTGGAAGGAAGGAAGGAAGAGAGAACTATATCTCCCAGCAGCCCCTGCCCACTATGCCCTTCCATCCTGCCACTGCTGGTCAGTTGGCTGGCGCTTAGGGGAGCCCAGCCAACTGACCAGCAGTGGCAGGTTGGAAGGGCATGGTGGGCAGGGGCTGCCGAGGGATATAGTTCTCTCTTCTTTCCTTCCTTCCTTCCACCCCTTCCTCCTCTTTCCTCTCCCTCTTTCCTCTCCCTCCTTCCTTTTCCTCTTTCCTCTCCCTCTTTCCTCTCCCTCTTTCCTTTTCCTCTTTCCTCTCCCTCTTTCCTTCCCTTCATCTCCTTCCTCCTCTTTCCTCTTCTTTCTTCTCTTTTCTCTCCTTCCTCTTCTTCCTCCTCTTGCTTTCCTTCCTCCTCTTTCCTCTTCTCCTTCGTCATCTTCTTCCTTTCTTTCTTTTTTAAAATTATATTCATTATTAAATTTTTATATAGATATAATATATAAAATTTAAACACACACATACAATTCATTTTCTTTCATAACAAACCACAGAGAAATCTAATTATATGTCTAAACCATATCAAACTCTTCTTTCTTTTTACTTGAGATCTCCTGCCTTCTAGTATTAAATGAGGTCTCCAGACATTATTAACGGTGAAATATATTACTTACTATCTAAAAGGAAACATACTCCATTTTCAAGAAGTATCTACAATCGCATAAATGATTGTAAAGTCCATCTATCTGTGGTTGCTTTAAAGTATACTATTTTACAATTATTTTTATCACTCCAGTCCAAAAGTAAAGTCTTTTCCTCATTCTGTTTTTAAAATTTTTATCAAAGGCTCCCATTGCTTTTCAGACGTATTCATTGAATTCTTCTTTAATAAATGTCTTAATTCATCAGTTTCTATAACATCATACAATTTTATCAACCAGTCCTTTACATTAGGTATTGTCTTCATTTTCCATTTCTGAGTATAAACCATTCTGCCAGCTGAAATCATATAAAATAGTAGTTTCCCATATTTTTTTTTCTAATTTATCATCTGAGATAATATTAAATAAATATATTTTGGGGTCCTTTTCTATCTTCTAATATAATTTGTATTGACTTATGTATTTCATTCCAGTATTTTTTTTTTGTTTCAACACATTCCCAGCACATACCGTGTTTTTTTCTCACATTTCCAACAAATTTTAGTTGTGTTTTTCAACATTTTTGCCTTTTAAAGGGGCTATACCAACGTTAATGTATCTTACAATATTTTTCTTTGTAATTAACACTTAAAGTATACTTTAATCTCTTCGCTCCTGTTTTCTCCCACTGATCAAAATCTATATTTTGTCCCAAACTTTGCACCCATTTCACCATCTGGGTTTTGACTTGTTCATTCTCTAATTCAATTTTTAATAACATTTTATAAAAAATGTTGATTCTATGATTATCTTCTTAATGAACAATTTTTTTTCTTATTCCATATCCGCTTTGCCAATTGCTAAAGTCTTAACATCCATTATAAACCTTTCCCTAATCTGTCTATAAGTAAACCAGGTACAGCTAAGACCTTATAATATCAATTGCTTTGTGACTTTATTTGTATGTCTTTTGCCTTTTTGATCAATCAGATCTTCATACCTTACCCATTTTTCTTGGCTTAGCTGGACACAGTTACAAAACACTTCCTTTATGGATGCCCATTTCGGAAGGACTGAACAACATTTAGGTTTAATATTCAACCAATACTCTTAACCCCTTCTTAGAATTTAATTTAGTATAAAATAGATATCCATACCATCCAAAACGAAGTTCTAGTCCCTTCCTTCCTTCCTACCTCCCTCCCTCCTTCGTTTCCTCCTTTTTTACTCCCTCCCTCCCTCTCTCCTTTCTTTTCTCCTTCTTTCCTTCCTTCCTTCTTCCTTCCATGCTTTCCTTCCTTCTTTCTTTATTTCCTTCTTCCTTCCTTCCTTCCTTTTCATTCCCTCCTTCCGTTTTTCTGTCTTTCTTTCATTCCCTCTGTCCTTCCCTCCTTCCCCCTTCCCCTCCTTCCTTCACTCCTTCCCCCATACCTCCTTCCTTCCCTTCTTCCCCTTCCCCTCCTTCCTTCCCTTCTTCCCCTTTTCCCCCTTTCCCCTTCCCCTCTCCCTCCCTCTCTTCCCATGAAAGAGGAGGACTCCCAATAATACAGAACTAGACTCTGGGAGCCAGAGCCAGAGGATGATGATGGGTCTCTGCTGGAGCATGAGACTGGCATGGCCCTTCTGCTGCTCCCATCCTCTTCTCTATCCAGGAGGCAGCTCCAGTCTCAGGGGGAAATCTCCTTTTTCCCTTCCTTCCTTCCTTCCGTCCGTCCGTCCGCCCGCCCGCCCGCCCGCCCGCCCACCTGCCTGCCTGCCTGCCATCTGCAGCAGAGAATGGGAGGATGATGATGAACCAGCTCCCTGTTGATGAGCCCAGCAGCAGGCCAAAGAGGCAAAACCAGCAGCAGAGAGTCCAAAAAGGCTGGCAAAAGACAGTTCTAGTATGGTTATTTTATAATAAAAAATGGTTATGTTAAATAGTAATTTATGTGTTCATGCACTTTGCTTTGTTTTTTCTTCAGACCTTCTGACCTCCTAATTTCTCAGCTGCTTTTAATAATGTACCAGTTTCTCTTTCCCTTTTCCCCTTCATCCTCAGCTTCCTTCCATTGCAAACTCTCCAATTATCCCAGTTAATCCTTTCCCTTCCCACTATCTTGAATTATCTGTATTCCTGCATGGCCGAAGAGGGTTGGCTTATAATACCCTTAGTAGTAACTTTCAGCTCTAGGATCCTATGTATTCCTGCACGGCCAAAGAGGTTCAACCTATATGCCCCGTAGTAGTAACTTTCAGCTCTAGGATCCTATGTATTCCTGCACGGCCTAAGAGGTTCAGCCTATATGCCCCTTAGTAGTAACTTCCAGCTCTCAGATCCTATGTATTCCTGCACGGCCGAAAAGGGCCGGCCTATAGGACCCTTAGGGGCCGTATGTTGTGCAGGCCTGATATAGACATCCGATTTGCCACAACTGCACTGATGGGTCTAATGAACTACTACTGCTGATGTGCCAAATTTTTAATTTTTATAAGCACAGTCATTCATCGCCAAAAACACAAATGGATGGATATTAACATCAGTGAAGACTTTTAAAGGACATGTTTATTTACTCGTTTTCGTCTTTGTTTACCACCCTTTCTGTTACAGAAACAGACTGGTCTGTTAAAATGGAGTTCCAGTTGTTGTTGTTGTTGTTATTGTTGTTGTTAGGGGTCCTTCCCTTACGTGGGGGATCTCTTCCGGACCCCTGAGTAAGAGAAAAAGTGTGTGTGCTGAAGCCCCATTGAAAATAATGGGGCGTGAGCTCACGGTGTGGTGCGGTGCACGTGCCATGAGCACACACGCCATCGCTTTCCCCCACGCGGCGCTGTATAGGCCTATCCCTGGTTTTCCACTCCACCAAATACATGCAAAGGAAAGCCTGGGAAAGCTCATGCTGCCAACTGCTTTCTTTCAGTCAGTCTCAAACGGTGCCACAAGTCCGTCCGCCCGCCCGCCCCGCCCGCCCACCTGCCTGCCTGCCTGCCATCTGCAGCAGAGAATGGGAGGATGATGATGAACCAGCTCCCTGGCTTTCTAGTAACAAACTCTGGCAAATTCTGTGCTGGGACGATGGCACATGTAACCGCACAGAGGGTTCTGAGTGCCACCTCTGGCACGCTTGCCATAGGTTCGCCATCACTGCACTAGGGGGTGGTGTGGCCTTGTTTTATATGTAGTTCCTAAAAGCATCTCAACCTCTTCCAGGCCAGACTTGCATTGAAAAGGACAGGTATGCATCATCCCAGGACATCGTCCTGCACTGTTGATGGAGCCTGAGTGACCAAAGGTCCTCCTTTTCCAGGACATGTCTTACATTCTAACCTTCTGTCCAGGATAAATTTTAAAATGTGCTCCATTTTGAGCATGACGAGGAAGCATGCATTTATATTTACATGTTTTTAGCTTTTATTTGGTAATGCCCTACATTTTGCAGTGCCTTCTCCTCCTTTGCAGTTAGGACACCTAGTCACCCTGAATGGAGTGAACTTGTCTTCTGCCGCTCCAAAGACTCAGACCCCAGCCAATGAGGTCAAATTACAAGAAAAGAGATTGCAGCTGGACATTGAGAAGAACCTCTTGACTATATAAGAGCTAGAACGTCAAACCTTTTCTTAAGTAGCCCTAGTCTGGTTTTTATTGTCCCCAAAAGGAAAATGTGGTGATGGTCGTTGTTGTTGTGGGCCTCAAAGTCACTTTTGGCTTAACAGTGAATCCATCACAGGGTTTTCTTGGCAAGCTTTTTTTTCTTTTTGAGGGGGGTGTTGCTATGGCCGCCTTCTGAGGCTGAGAGAGTGTGACTGGCCCAAGGCCTCCCAGTGGGTTCCTATACTCCAGCAGAAACAAAGGGGGGAAAGAGGTGCCCAAGGAAATAGATAAATGAATAAATGTCTTGTGAAGTAAATGCAAGCAGCTTCCCCCTTTTCTCTTGGGTTTCAGTGGTTTTCAACGTCAAATCCTCTTTTCCATTTGCTAAATCCTTTCAACATTTTAAAATAATAACCAACTGCTCCTGCATCTTGTTGTCCTTCTTTGGAGTCTCCTTCTTTAAAGGTCTTTAAAGAGAGGCTGGATGGCCATCTGTTGGGTATGCTTTGATTGTGAGTTCCTGCATGGCAGAATGGGGATGGACATTAGGAGGAACTTCCTGACAGTAAGGGCTGTCCGACAGTGGAACACACTCCCTCAATGGAGTGTAGTGGAGTCTCCTTCCTTGGAGGTCTTTAAGCAGAGGCTAGATGGCCATCTGTCGGGAATGCTTTGATTGGGAGTTCCTGCATGGCAGGGGGTTGGACTGGATGGCCCTTGCGGTCTCTTCCAACTCTGATTCTATGATTCTATGGGTGGCCCTTGGGGTCTCTTCCAACTCTATGACTCTACATTTTGGGCTGAGTTTTGTACTGCGGTTGCCCTACAGTTTGGTCTCGAATTTGTTCCACATTTTGTCCCTGGTAATAGTGGACAATTATGGCAACCCTATCAGTGGCGGGGCTCTTAGCCTCTCAGAATGGTGGCACTTAGTCTGGACCCCCCCTTCCCAAAATCCTGGCTACGTCCCTGGTGGTGGTCTCTCCCTTTTGTGTGTGTGTGTGTGTGTGTGTGCGTCTTTGAACAGATGTCATGCTCTTAGCAAATTGGAAGCCATTCTCCAGGGCCTCAGGAAGAAGAACAGGAAGCCTGGAAATCTTTTCATCCAATAATCCCAGGAAGTTAACTGCATGTGAACTGTGGGCTTTAGTGTGGGGCTTCCCCCTTGACTTTATCTAAACTTGTACACATATTAGTAAGCCAATTAGCTAATTAGCAGCACAAGCCTTGGCACTTCTGCGCAGAAATAATAAGCCACTCTGGCTGCATTCGCACTGCAGAAATGATCCAGATTGACACCACTTTGACTACCATGGCATAGACAACCCAGGGAACTGTAGGGACTGAGAGAGAAGCCTAAATGTCTCACAGAACTACAATTATTGTGTTTTAATGGTCCATTGTTGCTTTCTTGTTGTTCTTGAAATATTGTGAAGCTGCTCTTAGTCCCAGTTCTGGGAAAAGAGCGGGACACAAATAAGTATAATAATAATAATAATAATAATAATAATAATATGATAATATATGGGGACATTTTGTATATATGGTGTATTCTTTTAACATTGTAAGCTGCTTTGGATTGTTTTTACAAAATGCAGGGTATAAATTAAAATGTTATTAATTTATTTAATATATAATAATAATAATAATAAGATGATGATGATGATGATGATGATGATTGTTCCCCGCCTTGATCCAAGAGGAGTGGCAGGTATGAAATAAATGTCGCTGTTGTTGTTGTTGTTATTATTAGTAATACCCTAAAGCAATGGTTCCTAAACTTTGGTTCTCTGGGTGTTATGGACTCCAGCTCCCAGAATTCTTGACTGCTGGCCAAGCTGGCTAGGGATTCTGGGAGTTGGAGTCCAAAACAAATGGAGGGCCAAAGGTTGGGAACCACTGCCCTAAAGGCACCACCAGATTCCCATCTGAGCTTGGCAGCTAAGCAGGGCCAGCCCAGGTCAGTCCTCGGAGGGGAGGTCGCCAAGGCATCTGGGGGCTGAATATTTGGGGGGAAGGCACTGACAAAGGAAACAAAACACCTCTGAGGGTTCTTTGAGAAAGCAGTGGTTCTCAAACTTTGGTCCTCCAGGTGTTTTGGACTTCAACTCCCAGAAGCCTCAGCCCTCTTAGCTAATGGACTGGGATTCTGGGAGTTGAAGTCCAAAAAAACCCTGGAGGACCAGAGTTTGGGAACCACTGGGACAGGGGCAGCCAGCACACAAATCCGCTGAATAACCCAGTGCTATGGATCCCTGGGAACTGTAGTTTTCTTGAGACATTCAACCTTCCCTGGCTGTCAGAGAGAGCTTTGTTGCCACAACAAGCTCCAGGTGCCATAATTTCCCCAGCACTGAGGCGGCCCCGGGGGACGGCCCCTGAGACATGGGCGTCTTGTGTGCAGCCGCCCGCCAGGGGGCGCTTAAACCTCGGCTTCTGAGCCTGGTCTCGCCTCCTGATTAGGCGCCACTGAGCGAGCAAGCGAGGAGGGAGGGAGGGAGGGAGGCGCCCAGCCCCAGCCCTCGTCCCTCTCTCCCCTCCGCTGAAAGGAGGCCGAGCGAGGAGGGCGGCGGAGGAGGAGAATGGCGGCTCCCGAGCGGCGGGCCTTCGCCCACCGCATCAACCGGTGAGTGGCCGAGAGGGGCATGCTGCAGGGCATAAGGATGGGCAGGGGCGGGGGCATAGGTCAGGGATGTGGGCAGAGCCAGGGGCGCAGGTATACGAGGAGGGGCATGTAGAGGCATAGGTAGTAAGGGGCATGGGCACAGGCCGAGGCAAGGGTAATGGCAGAAGCATGCATGGGCATGAGTGGGCACGAGCATAAGCAAGGATAGGGGCAAGGGCATGATCATGAGGAAGGATAGGGGCAGGGGCAAGCAGGGGCATAGGTAAGGGATGGAGACAAAACCAGGGGCATAGATATGGGCATGAGCATGGGCAGGGGCATAAGCAGGGGTAGAGGCATGGGCATGCAGGGGCATGAGCATAAGCAAGGATAGGGGCAAGGGCATGAGCATGAGTAAGGATAGGGGCAAGGCATGATCATGAGGAAGGATAGGGGCAGGGGCAAGCAGGGGCATAGGTAAGGGATAGAGACAAAACCAGGGGCATAGATATGGGCATGAGCATGGGCAGGGGCATAAGCAGGGGTAGAGGCATGGGCATGCAGGGGCATGAGCATAAGCAAGGATAGGGGCAAGGGCATGAGCATGAGTAAAGATAGGGGCAAGGGCAAGCAGGGGCATAGGTAAGGGATAGAGACAAAACCAGGGGCATAGATATGGGCATGAGCATGGGCAGGGGCATAAGCAGGGGTAGAGGCATGGGCATGCAGGGGCATGAGTGGGCACGAGCATAAGCAAGGATAGGGGCAAGGGCATGAGCATGAGTAAAGATAGGGGCAAGGGCAAGCAGGGGCATAGGTAAGGGATAGAGACAAAACCAGGGGCATAGATATGGGCATGGGCATAAGCAGGGGTAGAGGCATGGGCATGCAGGGGCATGTAGGGGCATAGGTAAGGACATGGGCAGGGATAGGTGCATGGGCTGAGGCATGGGCATAAGCACGGGGTGGAGGCAGGGGCACCACAGGGGCATAGGTAAGGAATAGGGGCATGGGCTGAGCCATTGGCATGCATGGGCATGTGCACAAGCAGAGGCAGGTGTAATGGCAGAAGCATGCATGGGCACGGGAAAGGGCAGAGGTAGGGACAGACATGGGCAGGGGCATAGTTAAGGGATAGGGGCAGGGGCAGACAGGGGCATGGACATGCAGGTAAGGGATAGGGGCAGGGCCAGGGTCATGGGCATGTAGGGGGATAGGTGCATGGGCTGAGGCAGGGGGATGCAGGGTTGTGGGAATGGGCACAAGAAAAGGCAAGGGTAATGGCAGTTTCATGCAGGGGGATGGGCAGGGGCATGGGTGGGAACGGGTAGGGGCAGACAGGGGCAGGGCCATAGGTAAGGGATAGAGGCAGGGGCAGAGCCAGTGGCATAGGTATGGGCAGGGGTATGCATGGACACTAGTGTAAACAAGGATAGGGGTAGGGGCAGGGGAATGAGCACAAGTAGGATAGGGGCAGGGGCGTAGGTAAGGGATAGGGGCAAAGCCAGGGAGATAGGTATGGGCAGGGGCATACATGGACATGGGTATAAGCAGGGGTGCAGGCAGGGGCATATGTAACCACATGGGCAGGGCTAGGGGCATGGGCAGAAACAAGGACATGGGCAGGCACAGGCATGGGCACGAACATAGCCATGTTAGCGGCAGCCCTCTCAAGAAGGTAGCAAGGAATAGTGCCTCCTCCTCCTCCGCCTGCTGTTGCTGGGGAAAGAGTGACCACACTGGAGCCCCCTTCCTTCCTGCCTAAGCTACTGAGGCTGCATCTGCACTGCAGAACTAATCCAGTTTGACACTACTAGAACTGCCATGGCTCCAGGAAGTGTAGTTTGTTGTTGCAGTCCCCTCCCCCTGTCTCCCCCCCCCCTCCAAGGTTTCTGGGAGGGCTGCTTGTGTTTATATTTCCTCCTCCACCTCTCTGGGGAACACAAATATAGCCCCACCCAGAATCCACAAGGCTGGGATACCTTTATGGGGACAACCAAAATGGATAAAATATATATGTCGCAAGCTTTTTATTGGGAGGAAGAGGGAAAAATTAGTATTACTTTGTTCTCTGCGAAGCAGTTATTATTTTTGTTCTTAATACAGCCATGTTTTAAAAGGATATCAGAAATTAAAAGGAAGAATTGTTTTTTGTTGTGTCTTCGGTAGATGGGAAGCCAATGGAAAGCCTCGAAAGTTTGCAACATTATATATTTTATGCATTTTGGTTGGCCTCTTAAAGGTATCCCTGTTTTGTGGATTAAAGGGCAGAGGAATGACTTGCCCACAAGAATGTAATTATACTGTTTTGTTAAACTGTAAGCTAATCTGAGTCCTCCCCTTTCCTCTATTCTGCTCATTGCCACATGGCTGCGTGTGAGCGGATGCTCCTAGTCATAGTTGCATCCCTCTGCCTTTCCTCCTAAGCGCAGAACTGAGGTGAAACTGGAGTAAGGCACACAGAAGCCTTTATTTCATAGGAACGCTTTCCTTGTTGTGGGTTTAATCTGCAGAGGGATTGTCTCAGCCCTTGGGGCAAACAGTGGGCAAGGGCTAGCAGCCATTCCATGTTGGTTAATCTGCTGCAGAAGGATGTGCGGTCTTTTTGTTTGCATCTAAACATAGTATCACGGAGTTAGAATCCACTGGGTGACATTGGGCAAGTCGTACTCTCTCAGCCTCGGAGGATGGCAATGGCAAACC
The DNA here is from genome assembly GCA_023333645.1 of Sceloporus occidentalis. NCBI lineage: Eukaryota > Metazoa > Chordata > Lepidosauria > Squamata > Phrynosomatidae > Sceloporus > Sceloporus occidentalis. The sequence continues at coordinate 220,626,660 of JALMGF010000001.1, forward strand.
TCCTCTGAAGAATCTTGCCAAGAAAACTCTGCGGTAGGTTCACCTTAAGGTCCCTATAAGTCGAAAACAACTTGAAGGTACACACACCACACTCACAGTCTTTATTGGGATTCTTTAATTGATAGATTTCCATCAGTATATGTGGCAATAATAATGGAAGGTCACCAACCCGTGAGATGTGCAATCTAAAAATGTATTAAAGGGATGTTGGGCTGGGGTACACATGTGGCTCTTGGCTGCCCCAAAGCCTTCTCCAACTTAACTGATCAATGGACGATGTTGATCCAGCTTTGGACCAGCAGGTTGCTATACCCGCCTTGAATCCCGTTGTGGGAGAAGGGTGAGATATGAATCCTTGAAATTAATAAAAGTAAATAAATGAAATTGTTTCTGAGAGTGCATGAGGAAAATGCACTGCACTAAAGATGGAGAGGGGGATGGAGGGGAAGGGTTTTTGGCTCCCTCCCCAAATAGGAGGTCTCATTGGGTCAGGAAGGGAGGTTTAGATTTCCCTGTTCCTACAGGTTGAATGTGTCCCTGTTAGCAAAAGACTGTGTGTCTGTACGCATGCACATCTGAATGTGTGCATGGGCCCTGTTGTTGTGTGTCTTCAAATCGTTTCTGATTTATGGCGACCCTAAGGCAAACCAATCATGGGGTTTTCTTGGCAGGTTTCTTTGGAGGAGATTTGCCATCGCCATCCTCTGAGGCTTTCTAGTCTATTAAGGTCATTTTGAATTTTGACCCTGTCCTCTGGAGTATTAGCTACTCCTCCTAATTTGGTGTCATCTGCAAATTTGATAAGTATGCCCCCAATTCTGTCATCCAAGTCATTGATAAAGATGTTGAATAGCACTGGCCCCAGGACAGAGGCCTGTGGGACCCCACTGGTCACTTCTCTCCAGGATGAAAAGAAGCCATTGTTGAGCACCCTTTGGACTTATCCGGGCTTGAAAATGAACTGTTGTTCTCTCTTACTATCCTTGAGTCATCTAAACAGGGAGTAGAAATGTGTGTTTATTTGCATGTTACAGCTTGGAGTAATCTAGCATAGACCAGGGGGGAAAAGCTTTAAGAAAATTTCCTTTTGAACAAATGAAATGGTGTGTCTTATGTGGGCAGTTTGACCACATTTTTGAAGGGTAGCAAGTAAGATAGATGTGAATCTGCATGACTGATGGACATTTTAATTATGATATGAATACGAAGGACGTGCTTTGAGCAATGAAATAGTTCATCGATAGTATTTATTTATTTTTATTTATTTCATTTGTATGTGGCCTTTCTCCCAGAAAGCAGAATACACCCTTTTGTCTATTGTGAGGGTTACTGCCGCATCATAGTGAAGAACCTGAGACATAAAATATCAACTTTAAAGCTCTCAATTTCCATAAATGCAGAAATGGCCTAGTGGAAAGGAAATGTGAAAACACTTGCCCTTAAACTTGCAGTGCTTCCCAAACTTTGGTTCTCCAGAGGTTGTGGACTTCATTTCCCAGAATTCCTGACTGCTAGCCAAGCTGGCTAGGGCTTCTGGGAGCTGAAGTCCAAAATATATGGAGGACTAAAGTTTGGGAATTGTGTCCCTCCCCCCCCCCCGCCCCCCGGGGGTGTGTGTCTGTTTTTCACAGGGCGCCTTTCCTATCCTCTCTTTTGGTACAAGTGTGCCCTCATTTGTTCCCTAAGGGGACAGGATCCATGCACACCTCCAGGTGTGTGTGTCTGGAAACCATAAAGCCCTACTAGAAGAGACTTAGGGAGCTGGGTATGTTTAGCCTGGAAAAAAAGCACTTAAGAGGTGATATGATAGCCCTGTTTAAATATTGGAAGGGGTGTCATATTGAGGATGGAGCAAGCTTGTTTTCTGCTGCTCCAGAGAACAGGACCTGGAGCAGTGTATTCAAACTGCAGGAAAAAAGATTCCACCTCAACATTAGGAGGAACTTCCTGACAGTAACAGCTGTTCAACAGTGGGAGATGCTTCCTTGGGGTGTGTGTGTGTGTACAGGGGTGAGGGGTTGGAATCTCCTTCTTTGGAGGTTTTTAAAGAGAGGCTGGATGGCCATCTGTTGGGGGTGTTTTGATTGTGAGTTCCTGCATGGCAGGGGGGCTGGACTGGATGGCCCTTCTGGTCTCTTTCAACTCTAGGATTTTATGATTTTGCTAGTTCAGGAAACAAATAAATGTTCTTGTGAGCCTATTGCATCTCTGCATGTTATACAGTGGGCCCTTGGCATCTGTTACAATTTGGTTCCAGGATCCCCCATTGATACCAAAGCTGTGGATGTTCAAGTTGTCAAATAGCATAGTAAAACGGTGTCCATTCTAAAAAATTGCAAAATCAAGGTTTGTTTTTTGGAGTGTGTGCGTGTGTGTGTGTGTGTGTGTGTATGTATGTATGTGTGTATATGTATATATATATATATATATATATATATATATGAATAAGCCATGGATGCTTGAATCAGTGGATAAAAAAATCTGTGGATATGGAGGGCTGAATGTAAAGTTATGGCCATATGTCCTTTTCATCTTTTTTAAAAAAATATTTTTTATTAAATTTTCACAAATTAAAATACATTTATATTGCGTCAATTATATATTCGTAATTGTTAGCAGTTTCTACTTTTCCATTCCACCACTTTGTATGAGGCTTGTGATTCATCATTTATACAAAAATTGTCACTTTCTATACCTCATTATATATTTTCTATTTCACTATTCCTTATATGTATAGTTCTCTATTTCAATTTTCCTTTTACCTTCTTTGCTATGTTTCCTTAACCCTTCATTATCTTATTTTTCCTAACACTATTTCATACTGTTATCAAGTGAAATGATTTTCCCTTCTTCTCTTGTCTATTTAATTTAATTGTAAATAATAATGGAGTAAGTTCCTTCTTCTGCTTTCAAATAATCTATCCATGATTCCCAGTCCTTCTTGAATTTACTTATTGAACTTTTATTTATCCAACAAGTTAATTTGTCCACTTCCATGTATTCATACACCTTCAATGTCCACATATCTATGTCAGGGGTCTGATCGGTTTTCCACAATGAGGCTAGTAGTATCCTAGCTGCACAGATCATATAAAATATTAGCTTCCCGTGCTTCCTTTCTAAATCATTATCTTCTATCATATTCAATAGATACATCTTTGGATCTTTAATAATATTTATCTTAAGTCCTCCTTGAATTTTCCGATGTATTTCTGTCCAGTACTGATTTACTTTTTTACACTTCCACCAACAATGAATCATAGTTCCCGTTTCTTTTTTACACTTCCAACATTTATTTTGGCAGTTCTTTGACATTTTCGATATTATTTCCGGTGTTAAGTACCATCTAAACTGCATTTTGGCGAGATTTTCTTGAATGGCATAATTTTTTGTGTATTTAACTCTTCTTGTCCAATTCTTTTCCCACTGTGCAAGTTGAATATTTTGTCCTAAATCTTGTGCCCATCTTATCATACAATTCTTTATACTTTCCTGTTCCGGTTCTTGTTTTACCAATAATTGGTAAATTTTAGAGATTTCTCAAGGCCCTTCTTGCATAATAATCTTTTCAAATTCTGTTTCACCTTTCCCTATTCCATTCAATTTCATATCTTAAATAGATCTCTCTTTTATTCTTCTATATAAGAACCAATTGCAAGTATATCCCTCCTGAAATAATTCTTCTTCTGTTTTTATTCTTCTTTGATTATTCTCTAATTTGGTTAAGTCCTTGCTTTCCTTCTCAGATGATTGTTAAATTCTTTATTTATTTTATCTTTTTCATAAAACAAATATCCATGTTAACCGTATATCAGTCCTGTGCTTTCTAAATTTATAATCTTGTTCTTTTTTAATCTTATCCAATCTAATGTCCAGGTTAAAGTGGCGACATAATAATATACCGTATTTTCCGGCGTATAAGGCGACTTTTTAAGTCTGCCTTATGCGCCGGAATTAAACCTCAGGGATAGACGAATGGCATAGCCACCTCCCTGTCTCTGGGGTCCTTGCTGGGTCCTCTCCCAGCCAGCAGGCACTCACGCTGGCTCTGGAGGTCTGAGAGAGGATCCTCGGCGGCTGGGCTCTCGATGCCATTTCCCCCCCAAAAAGCAGCGGGGAAGTGGCTCCAGAGCCGGCTGGGTTGTGTAAAAGGGCCGGCCTCTTACTCCTCCGTGCCGCCGCCGGGTCTTTCAAATCATTCAACTCTTTATTGTAAAATTTTCCTTTATTCTCCAACACACCATATATTCCAACACATATCAGTATTCGATCTTGGCACTTCAGTTCTACAATCAGATAATTACCTAAATTATCATTCACTATTTCTTTTGGTTCAGCTTGCTGGAACAGTGCCTGGAGAAACAGCTGCTGAATCAAAGAATCACACTCCAGCAGTTCACTCCTTAGAGGGCTTTATTACTTTGTTTCAGATAAACACGGGCTAGTCACTACTATACAAAAACTCTTACTGTCACACCACACTATCTCCAAACTCTCAATCTCCCACAATTCACCAGAACAGCATTTTCCTTATATACAATATTAGCATGAGGCGACCACTAAGTCCAGCCTCTTCATACACAAGTTGCTGTGCATCACAGACACCAATCCCTCTTGAGACTGAAGACATAGCATGTTTACATTTAGTCCTGTTCAGTTGACCTCGAACATCCCATCTGGCTGCTGCTCTGGACTCCAGCTGTAGCCAATTTAGGCTTCTGCAGCCATTGCCACATCTGAACATTTTCACCTTCAATATACATTAACATCCTCTTCTCTATAGTCTCTTCTTCTTCCTTCCTTCTCTCTTCCCCCCCCCCCCCCCACAGACAATTGCCTTTATATTTACTTTCTTCCAGTCAGGTTTCCTTCCTTATATTTCCATCCTTATATTTCCTATCAGATCACTTCTTCACTTCTTTTCTCCGCTCTTATAAATCATAAATGCAATACTCGAGCCTTATAAAGATGGTCGTGAAAGCATTAATATCAAGCTTGATAAAAAACGCATTGAGTGTCCACAATCTAGCGATCTTTTTTTTCCAAGTTGGAGGCACCTCTATCCGATTACGGGGAAGCAGCGTGGCCGTGGAATGCCCTTCGGCTCCCCTAGTCTCGCCCCTCTTCTCCCCGACTTACATCTGGGGATCCAAACTGCGAGATCACAGATCCTGAGCCTCCGCCGGGCCCCCTCTGGTCTCAATATGTGGGTGAAACCTCTGGGGTGTCAGGGACACCAGACCACCTCAGAAACTGCGCTGTCCGATCGGCTCCCGAGCAGCTAGTTCGAAAGCTTCTCAGCGGGACGCCATTACCAACCGGAAGTCCATATGTCCTTTTCTTCTGAAGGCAGCAGCATTAAAAACAACAGGACAGAAGCCTCTGAGAGTAGTTAGTTCTCTCTCTTATGTGTTCTAAAAACAATTGTTTTCACCTATGGGAGTGAATTGTACCTTCATTTCTTTTTAAGAGGAAGCATTTAAACTGGCAAGAGATGGGAAGCCATAGCTGATCAGAACTGGTGCCTTGCATGCAGAATGTCAATCCATGTTATTTCCAAGTAGGGTTGGGAAAGATCCCGGCCCAAAATCCTGGAGCAATGAACCCTAGACTTGATAGACGAGTAGTCTGACTTGGTGTAAAACAGGTATATGTGTTTATGTAGACTGGGAAAGAATTTCTGTAGTTGAATGTTAGCTACCTTTGTTTGTATGAAGATTAAGGCAGGATATAAATATTTCAAATCAACACGTAGATCAGATAGAAATCTTTTTTTTAATATCTTTATTCAAAAAGAAAATTTCACATATATAATAAAACCTTCCATGCATATACCATCCATACAATTATCCATATAAGTATCACACAATTCATCTCAAATACTTCATATCAAATTATCCAATCAACCAATTACATATAAACTATATCTTTCTATTAGGAAAAAATATACACCAACAAATCCACAATTCATCTTCAAATTACCTCCCTTTCATACCCATCCTAGGTCATCTATGTCTTCTTCATCTTTATCAACTCTCACTTCCATCTCTACCCATTCAAATACCTTCTAGTATTCCCTACTCTTCTATCTTTCTTGCACATTTCTCATTTATCCTTCTACCTCCTCTTTCTATCTCTCTCTTCTTCTCCTTCATTCCTATATCCTCCAAACCTTCCTTCACTTACTCAGACCTTTGCTCACTTTCCTACACATCACTTCACCTTATTTTAGATCAGGTAGAAATCTTGATGGGGAGGAATCCTGGTACTGATGTAACCTTAAATTCACTTTAAGCAAACATATTTTCCTCTGTATTCACAATGATGAGCTTTGTGTCTGGATTTGGAACATACGGTCACTTTGTCTATTTATTTTAGAAAACATCCTGCTCCTTTGTTCCTTCCTTAAGAGACATGGGACATCTCATTCACCAGAAAATATCTTCAGCTTTCAAACAGACACTATTTAAAATGCTTCTACTGTTTTTCCTCCCAGGATGATGAACAATAAAGGACTAGAAATGTCCAGCTGTTAGCACAGTATTTCCTTATGGATGTGTAATGGCTGATTTCTTGGGGGAGGGCAAGTTTTACAACCTTGTGGCAGAAACTAGGATTAATTTCATCAGATACATGAAGGTCTGTTGTTCGTTGGCAGTTTTATAACTATCTGTATCTAGAAAAGGTTAAGCCCTTGACCACACTTTTGTGGCCTTTGAGTCCCCCAGATTCCCCATATATATATATATATATATATATATGTATATATTTGCATAAAAACCACACAGAAAGCCCCCCCATCATAGAATCGTAGAGTTGGAAGAGATCACAAGGGCCATCCAGTCCAACCCCCTGCCATGCAGGAACTCTCAATCAAAGCATCCCTGACAGATGGCCATCCAGCTTCTGCTTAAAGACCTCCAAAGAAGGAGACTCCACCACACTCTGAGGGAGTGTGTTCCACTGTCAAACAGCCCTTACTGTCAGGAAGGTTCTCCTAATGTTGAGGTGGAATCTCTTTTCCTGCAGCTTGCATCCATTGCTCCGGGTCCTGTTCTCTGGAGCAGCAGAAAACAAGCTTGCTCCCTCCTCAATATGACATCCCTTCAAGTATTTAAACAGGGCTATCATATCTCCTCTTAACCTTCTTTTCTCCAGGCTCCAGGCAAATGGATGAAAATACACTAGAATACTCCCATCCCTCCTCACAAACATCCCAGAACTCATTCTGACCCCAGATAAGTTCTTTTTAAATCTATAGTCAGCATGGCACAGTGGTTTGAGTGTTGAACTACAACTCTGGAGACTAGGGTTTGAATCCTGGCTTAGGCCATGTTAACCCACTGGGTGACCTTGGACATGTCACACTCTCTCAGCCTCAGAGGAACAATGGTACTCCCCTCTGAACAAACTTGCCAAGGAGACCCCGTGATTGGTTTGATTTAGGGTCTCCATAAGTCGGAATGGGATGCGGTGGTTTATTGGTTAAGATGCCAGTTCTGATGATTGGAAGAGCGGAAGTTTGGCAGTTTGAGGCCTGAGGGCTGCATAATGGAGTGAGCTCCTAGCAGTTCAAAAGCATGCAAATGCAAGTAGATAAATAGGTGCCACTTTGGTGGGAAAGTAGCAATGTTTGGTGCAGTCATGCTGACTACATGACCACTGGGCAATACTGGCTCTTTGGCTTAGTAATGGAGATGAGCACTGCCCCCTACGGTTGGTTACGACTAGACAGTCATATCAAGAGACCTTTACCTTTTAAAGTCAGAAATAACTTGAAGGCACACAACAACAACAAGCAATGCTCAATAAGCACAGCAACTTATCTGGAAGTTTCAGCCCCTTTGAACAGGAATGGGGAATGCAGAGCCTTCTGAATTTTTTTGGACTCCAATTTCCATTGGCACTAGAAAACAGTGAGGGATGGGAGTGGTGGCTTGATAATATCCAAGTTGTGGAATAAGTGGTGTCAGGTTTTTGTTTCTTTAGGAACCAGGAAAAAGGAACAGAAACAAATCTTTGGCTGTGGCTGAGATGGAATCTCTTGTGGTCATCTTCCTATGCAGGGTGGGTAATACGTGTAGTATTTGTAAAACTCATATCAGGATAGATGTGTGTTGTTTTGAGCAATGGATGCAGATACAGAAGCTATAGAAATGGATTGTTGAAATGCAGCTCATTTTTAGCTCTCTGTAGAGCAAATAAACAAAGAAGGAATGACACTACGTTTTGCTTATTGTAGGAATAGGTCTTTGGGTGGAGAGAAAAAAAGAGCGGTTTCTGTGCTCCAAATGAAAGATGCACCTGGAGGCTTGGCCAGAAGTACATTGTAAATTGGGTTTTAAAGCAGTGATGGGAAAACCTTTGGCCATACAATGTTTTGGATTACATCTTCCATAATCCCTTAGCATTGACATTGCTGGGTGAACTAAATGGGTGCTGAAATCATGTGGAGGACAAAGGTTTCCTATTTCTGCTTGATGAGGAAGCTTTATTTTGTCTCTCACAGGGCTTGGAAACATTTCTTTGTGGGACTATAATTCCCATTTGAGAACCAGCATAGTGTAGTGATTTGATTGTGATTCTGGAGATGAGGGCTCGAAACCCAGCTTGGCCGTGGAAACCCACTGGATGGCCTTGATCAAGTCACATTCTCTCAACCTCAGAGAATGGCTCTGACAGTGGCAAATCTCTGAAGAAACTTGCCAAGAAAACCCAATGATAATTTCACTGTAGGGTCCCCATTAGTCAGAAATGACTTGAAGGCACACAACAACAACAATTCCCATTTCCCAGTGACCATACTGGGTGGGTAGGGAGTAGTCCATAAAAAGCCACTTTCTCAAGCCTTCAGCAAAACAAAGCTAATCTCTTCTTTGGGAGTGTCCATTTACATGACTTCTTAGGAAGCTCTGATTCACGAACCTGAGAGTAAACATGGTTGTGGGAGCATATTCTTAGCAAGCAACTATCAGTGCTTGCATTACTCTCAGTCCTTCTCTTATCCCTCTGGTGTATGAATTGTTTTATGGGAAGAAAGAAAACAGCATCTTCCCTTTGCGCTTGCCAGGAAGGAACCTTGGCAGTTCTGCTATGAATTTCTTGTGTTTTTTTGGATTCTGTTTGTTTCCTGCTTTTGTTTTCCTTTGACCGAACGTTGGAAAGTTCAAGTTAATGCTTTTGGAGCAAAGCCTAATAGTTATTGCTATTGCTTGGATGACTCTCATCTTGACTTGATCCTTCTGCAGTTCATATAGCAGAAGTTCTTGATGGCTGGACTCTTTTGTATTCTGTTTTTAAATCAGAATGTTCCTGTCTTTTCCCTTCTTCCCTCAAATGCTTGTGGGTGACAAATAACTAAAAAAGCATGTGGTTGTCCATTTTTAAAGCAGACGGCACTTTGTGGAGCCCCAGGGCAGCTTGAGTGCTGGCAGAAGTTAAGGGTGAATAATTCAGGGCAGCTTCTGGCACTCTGTCTGTTTTTGTGGCTGCTCTTGGCATATACTTTCCTTATCAAGCCTGTGATGGGCATGTAAAACTAGAGGAAGGCAGATATAGAGGGACATTTGCTCATCCATTGCCATGGGAAAGTGGATTTTTCCTTCCCTAGGGACACTAAAGCTGCAGACTCTCAGAGCTTACTGCTCCATCTACGACAAGACAATTTTTTTGGTTTTAAGGATCAATTTCCATCACTTGGAACATGGGGGAAAATAACTGCTTTAAAACAAGCAGGACATGTTTGTTTTAAATACATTTTTGTGGTTTACCACTGAATTTGATGGCAAAGAACAAAACTCATTCAGAACGAACATTTCCGGTTTCTTTTAAAGGGGAATTCTCAGTCTGCCATCACATTTGGTGTTGTGGTTTTGAGCTGGTCTGGGAGGCTATTCCGGGCTATATGTTGCTTATTCTGGTTTCCAGAGATGGGAATATGGGCTTGCTAACGTAAGACAACCATTCAAGCACCTGAAGAACGAGGCTGCAGTCTGTGAAAGTGTATGCCATAATAATGACATTAGTTTTTACGTTTGGATTTATTTCAAAGATAATTTGAATAGATAAAAGATGATGAAAAGGCCACAACATTTTTTGTCATGAAAGGTATTGGACATCAATACAGTTTATTTTATATAACATTTTTTAAATTTATTGACATGATTTTAACAAATTATTTGTTGGTCACCTGCTAGGATAGTATCAACTTTGGGTTACTAACCATAAAATCACGATTCTAGCAATAGATACTAAAAAACTACTGGTAATTTGCAAAGAACAGTGTGCTACATAAAGTCAGTGAGTAGCATCTACTGTTTTTCAAATCCAAAAGTGAGAATTGTTGAGCCTTTCGTCCTCCAGATGTTTTGGATTACAGTCCCCACAGTCTTTTACAGTTGATCATGGCTCACAACCCGTTTTAAAACACTGTTTGGCCCACTATAGAAATAATGGTGATCCATCATTATGGCAATGAGTAAAGTACCTAAAAAACATGCCAGCAACTTTAATAAAGTCCACTTAATTGAATCAGATGGCTTCCAAACCTACTTAAAGGCCAGTATTGATAGGGTCAATCACTCATCTCATCCATTAGTTAACTCTTATAGTCAACTGATTCGGATAAACTTGCTGAGTTGAATGATAGAACTATCCTGTGCCTCCAGTATACTTAACAATCTTTCCCTATTTCTCTTCATGCTGGGATTCAAACATGCTGTTTATTTGTTTGTTTATTTGTGGTATTTATACCCTGCCCTTCAGCCGTAAAGGCTATCAGAGCGGCTTACAATTATTATTTTTAATTAGCCGGTTCCCTGCCCTCAGGCTTACAATCTAAAAGACACGACACAAAAGGAGAACAGATTTCTTTAATGTTAATCCTGGCAGGTACTACAATCTCCTGGAAGTTATTGGAAGCTGATTAGTCCATGGATCAGTTATGATTAATAAAACACTGGCAAAAGAGGAGAAGTGCTGCTGTTGTTGTTAACTACTCTCCAGTCGATCTTGACTCATGGTGATCCTGTGGATGAGACATCTCCAAGACTTCCTATCTTCCACTACTTACAATCTTACTATCTTCCACCATTTTCCTATCTTCCCTTACTTTCCTTTGTTCTTGTGGATTCATGACCTCCTTAATAGAGTCCAGCCATCTAGTGTGTGGTCTTCTTTTCTTTCACTTCCCCTCTATTTTCCATAGCATTATTGCCTTTTCTAATGTCATGTCTTCTCATGATGGGACCAAAGTATTACAGCCTCAATTTAATCATCTTGGCTTCCAGGGAGGCCTCAGGCCTGATTTCTTGGATCTATTTATTAACTGGTGTTATGTCTTTGGGCAAGGGTTAGATGACTTGCATCTGGTGTGATCCACTATTAAAACAAACATGTGAAGTAGGGTTCCTGTGGTCCACTGATGTGGAATAAATTTACCAAGCAAGAATGCTTGCTCAGGATCACCTAACAGTAAATTAATCACTGATATGACCCTGAATTTGCCATGCTTCCTTAAAATATATATGGAGTGACTTGCTTAAACATACCAAAGGTTTTCTAGTCCAGTGTTTTATTTTTGCATGGCCAGAATCCCAATAACTCATATTTTGTAGGCCAGAACTGGTGAACTTGTAGCCTCCAGATGATGTTACCCCTTACCCACACTCATCTTGGCCAGTAGTGAAAGAAGTTCAGATTCAAGGTTCAGTAACATGTGGAGGGACAGAGATTTCCCATCCCTGTTGTAGGTGATCTCCCTGACTTTCGACAGTGACCCAATTTGTCTTTGTGTCCTCAGGAATTGCCTTTCCTCCTACAGACTTTCTTTTATCTTATTTTTCCCCCCAGGGTAGGCAAAAAGGGGTTTTATGAAACCAAGGCCTGTTACAAATGGGCATAAAAGTACGGACTGGGTCCGTACTAGGATTAGAAAGGGGCGTCACTTCTTGACGACCCTAACCCTAGTATGGACCCAGTCCGTACAAAATGGCAGCGCCCGTTCCACACAGGGGCCGCCATTACGATGTCACCACCGTGCCGCCTCCAAATGAGGCTCCGAAACGGAGCTCCTTCTGGAGTTTGCGTCGCTGGACGCAGCCTTTACATGGCTGCACCAGCAACGCAGAGGAGAAAGGGGCCAAGCGGCCCCTTTCTCCTCCTCCCCGCCGCCATCGGGTGTCCTCGGGGCTTCAAGCCCCGAGGACACCCCTTTCCAGGCCACAGGGAAGTCTTGAACCAGAGCCCATTAGCCTAGTGGGGAAAGATTTCAGAAGGATCATAGAATCACAGAGTTGGAAGCGACCTCAACGGCCATCCAGTCCAACCCCCTGCCATGCAGGAAATCTCAATCAAAGTATCCCTGACAGATGGCCATCCAGCCTCTATTTAAAGACCTCCAAGGAAGGAGACTCCACTACACTCGGAGGAAGTGTGTTCCATGTCGAACAGCCCTTACTGTCAGGACGTTCCTCCTAATGTTGAGGTGGAATCTCTTTTCCTGAAGCTTGCATCCATTGCTCCGGGTCCTAGTCTCTGCAGCAGCAGAAAACAAGCTTGCTTGCTCCATCCTCAATGTGGCATCCCTTCAAATATTTAAACAGTGCTATCATATCACCTCTTAACCTTCTCTTCTCCAGGCTAAACATCCCCAGCTCCCTCAGTCGCTCCTCATAGGGCATGGATACAAAAGAGAAAAATACGTCTTCTCTAAGTCCCAGCTTAAAGGTCATTGTCCTAGGTTGATTGGAGCTTTTCCTTTTGTAGAATGAAGACATTTTGTTTAGACTTTTGCTTCTTGATTTTGTAGGCTCAGTGGACAAAATGCTTAAGAATTGGGTAGAACACAGATGAACTGCAATATATTGCATCCTGGAAATCGGAGATGGGCCTTCCTGCAGGCAAACAACCTGTGGAAAAGAATTGCTCAGTTTTGGAGATCTACCCTAATAATTTCTCCCCATCTTTTTGGTAATGTTAAACAGGCTCATTCAGTTAAGCTTAACAGTCATGCTGGGGGATGAGAGGCAAGAAAGGAGGTTGCCTTTGGACTTTTTAGGGCATTGTTAGTCATCCCATAAAGCCAGTGTGGCATAATGGTTTGAGTGTTGGGCTACGACTCTGGAGACCAGCTTTCAGTTCCCAGATCAGCCATGAAACCCACTAGTGTCCTTGAGCAAGTCACACACTCTCAGCCTCAGGGAGAGGCAATGGCAAACCTCCTCTGGACAAATCATGCCAAGAACACCCCATGGTAGGATTGCTACAAGTGGGAAACAACTTGAACATCAGCAATATCAACTAGTCATCCTGACCACCTTAAGACTGTTCCTGGGAGCAGGGCAACCCAAGGAGCAGTTGAATAATGTGCTTCTAGCTTCTGCCCCCTTTCAAGACTGTTTTCTGAACTCTTGGAATGTCAACAAAGGCCTCAGACTGGTTCAGATAGTACTTTAGTCTGTCGTCACCACCACCACCATCCCACCTTTTTCCTGTTTTGGAGCTCAAGGCAGCATACAAAAGTTAAAATAACACTAAAAATGAATAATGTGCATAAGTTAAAAGAAATTAAACCTTCATAAAATTTGAAGCTGGTTAAAACAAATTCAAACAACAAATAAAAGCCCAGCACATAATACAAGGCCTGTTTCCCCTGAAAAATCAGTTCTCAAAGGTCTGCTGGCATACGGATGTTTCTACCTGCTTGTGGAAAGATGACACCCTGAAAGCACGGGAGACTGTTGCTAAGTATGAATCTGAAAACATGACAGCCCTTATACACCTTTCTCTGTGGAATGGATTTAAACATAGGAGCATAGGATGCTCTTAATTCTGGATACAGTAATAGCTGCAAGGAGATAACATAAAAATGTAAATCCTTTTGAAACATACTGTATATGTGTGTTCTGGTATATTTGCAGATGTCTCAGTGAAGCTCTTTCCCCAAACAGTTGGATTTAATTGATAAAGATATATCTTATAATTATGTTGTTTCAGGCACAACTGACACATATTTATTTATTTAGACCTCCTTAAATGCCCCATCCATTTTGAGTCAGAGTGGGAAATATTATAATTAATATTATGAGACATTTAAAAATAGAATCATAGAGTTGGAAGAGACCACAAGGGCCATACAGTCCAACCCCATTCTGCCATGCAGGAAATCTCAATCAAAGCATCCCCGACAGATGGCCATCCAGCCTCTGCTTAAAGACCTCCAAGGAAGGAGACTCCACTACACTCTGAGGGAGTTTGTTCCACTGTTGAACAGCCCTTACTGTCAGGAGGTTCCTCCTAATGTTGAGGTGGAATCTCTTTTCCTGGAGCTTGCATCCATTGTTCCGAGTCCTAGTTTCTGGAGCAGTAGAAAACAAGCTTGTTCCCTCCACAATATGACATCCCTTCAAGTATTATTTTAAAGTATCATATCACCTCTTAACCTTCTCTTCTCCAGGCTGAACATACCCAGCTCTCTAAGTCGTTCCTCATAGTACCAGATGTATTTATTTTATGCTTTGCCAATAAAATATTTGACTGCATCGTTTTGGTGGGAGAATATTTACATATTCACACATTGTTTGGAGGCATGTACAGGTTGGCCGCCTAGCTGTTGTTGTTGTTGTTGTGTGCCTCCAAATCCTTTCTGATGTATGGTGACGCTAAGGCAAACCTATCATGGTTTTTTATTTTTTGGCAATATTTGTTCAGAGGAAGTTTAGCATTGCCTTCCCCTGAAGCTGAGAGCATATAATTTGTCTAAGGTCATCGAGTGGGTTTCATGGTTGAACTGGGAATTGAACTGTCGTCTCCAGAGTCATAGTCCAGTAGTCAATCCACTATGCCGTTCAGAGTAATATGCAACTTACAACCCAAAGGGAAACATCAACCTTGCCAAATTTACTTAATTTTTTCCCTAGAACTCCAAAATCCAACCTTTTCTGTTCAGCCGAACCTTAGCATCAAGTACAGTCTAGTTTGGGAAGTGCTGATGACAAGCCAGTGAGCACAATGCCCTTTTCTTTCAGAAGAGTTGATATATACTGATAAATGAGGCATCAGTCTGTTTGGCACAGTGCTCTGGACCAAAAAAAGTCTTGGTGGTGTCATTTTGGAAAATGCTTTGCTTCATTCAGCTTGGCAGGCGACAGCACATGCAAGGAATAATTTATGGCCTGTGGCTTTGTCACTGGTTATTATTCTTCAAACACAAATGAGAAAATTCGGGGGCAGGGGGGAATTTGCTACAGTCGGTTTGAACAAGAAGCATGCCAGTAAAATCAGCAAGAACAGGTTCAAGGTAGAATTACAGTACATGTCATTTACAAGTAGGATAGCTACATGGGCTCCTGTATCTTTAATAAATATGTAGAAGAGGGAGTTCAAGCAGGTGGGAGCGGGGTATGTTTAGCCTGGAGAAGAGAAGATTAAGACATGATATGATAGTTTTATTTAATTATTTGAAAGGATGTCATACTGAAGATGCAGCAAGCTTCTTTTCTGCTGCTCCAGAAATCAGGACACGGAGCAAGCCACAGGAAAAGATATTCTACCTAAGCATTAGGTCTCGTTCAGCCAGGTGTCCCCCATCCTATATCTGTGCATTTCATTTTTCTGCCCTAAGTGCAGTCCCTTACATTTCTCCGTGTTGAAATTCATTTTGTTAGCTTTGGCCCAGCTTTCTAATCTATTCAGGTCATTCTGAATTTTGATCCTGTCCTCGGGGGTATTAGGTACACCTCCTAATTTGGTGTCATCTGCAAATGTGATAAGTATACTCCCAATTCTATCATCCAAGTCATTGATAAAGATGTTGAATACCACTGGCCCCAGGACAGAACCCGGTGGGACCCACTGGTCACTTCTCTCCAGGATGAAAAAGAGCCATTGTTGAGCACCCTTTAGGTTCGGCCACTCAACCAATTATAAATCTAAGAGACTTCTGGGATTAGCGCGGAGGCGGGAGGAGCGTTTGCTTGGAGCTCCGAGGGAAACGCTCGCTTCGCGCAGCGATGCGAGGAAAACAGGGTTTCCTACATAATAACTTTTTAGATCCTCAAAGCAGCTATTATACCCCTGGGAATAGGGATTTCGGTGGGGAGCCCACAGAGGCTCCAGAGAGCTGTGGACGGAGCGAAGAAGGGGCCAGATGGAGGACGTGGTTCCACAGCAGAGGAGCCGAGGAGCCAGCCCAGGAAAATCCTGAGGCTCAACCCAGCAGCGCGGTAGCAGCCAAATTGCCACCCAACGCTAACGCCAATCCTTTGTAAAGCTACAAAGCTTAAAAACCACAAAGCAACAAGTAAGATAAGTGTGATTAATTCCTCTAACCATTGGGAGAAGAAAAAAGAGAGACTCTACTAAGAATTAACCTCACAGTACAACGGAGCTCAAGAGGCAGGAATGAACTTAGTCTCATTTTCCTTTCTTTAGGGATACTAAGTTTGAACTTTGCAAAGTTTGTCGCATGGAAGCCATTCCCCCTTGTCTAAATTTAAAAGAAACTTAAGGATGTATTTAGGGAAGTAAGATGGTTACTTATTGTAACTTATTGCTACTTACTACTCTCCAAATAATTTAAAACGCCAGCTTTTGGTCATTATTTGTAATTTGGCTCCCACTTCTATATTTCAATAGGGAATATCTGGAGATATTGTGAATTTGACTGGTGATATTATGAACTTTGATTTTTGAATTGTCAGTTAACTAAAAGATTTGCTTATTAGAGACTGCTTCACTTTGTAATTTCCAAATGGCTGCAGCTGCCAGAAGAGGTGCAGCTGCCTCTCAAACACAATATCAAAGCCAACTCTCTAGCTACTCTCAGAGGAAATATTCTATAGAATAGCCTTCTGTCTTGGAAGAAATTTAAAAAATTAAGGCAAGATATGGAACAAAATCTGGCAAGAGAGATAAAAAATTTGAGGGCTGATATAAAGAAAGACTTGAGGGCGGAGCTGAAGGATATTAGACAAACTTTGGAACCCGTTACAAATGAAATAAGTCAGGTAAACATAAGAGTATAGAAATGAGAGGAAAGAGCTAATCTTACGGAAGACACAGTCCAAAATATCAAATTGAATCAAGAGACAGAAAAAGAAAGATATATGGATATGAGAGCTTTGGAAGAACAAAAATCCAGACAAAACTGCTTAAAGTTTAGAGGAGTAAAGGAAACTAAAGGAGAGAATTTTTATGATTTACTTCTACCAATCCTCGCTGAATATATGAACATATCCATCCAAGAATTAAGTTGGAGTACAAATAAGATCTACAGAATTAACTCAAAAATTGCCAGAGATAAAGGTCTACCGAGGGACATAGTTATATATTTTTGAGACAAAGTGTAAGAGATCTACTATTACAAACAAGCTATCAGGAAAAACTTGTGATAGAAGACTATGAGGACAAGATTTTTAAGGATCTCCCTAAGAGGATTCTTCAGAAAAGAGAAGGCTACAAATTCCTAACAAACCAGCTAAACAGACATAACATAATATATAGATGGGATAAACTGGAAGGAATTTCAGTCTTCTATAAACAACGATGGATAAAATTCAATTGGGTCCTCAAAGCCAAAGAATTTTGGAAAAGATACGAAAGAGAAATTGAAACAAATAAAAAGACAAAAGATGATAAGTCCAATCCACAAGGAAGAAAAGAAGATGAGCAAGAGGAAGGTCAATAGGATAGGGCACCGAAAGATGACAAGGAGGAAAAAGATGAAAGGGAATCAATTACATTAGAAAACAAAGAAGAGGAGGAGGAAGAAGAAGAATCAGGAGAAACAGAATCAGAAGAAGGAGAGGAGCAAGAAACAAAAGAGAAAGAAGAAGCAGAACAAATACTAAGTGCTGAGACAAGTGTGAAAGAAGGTGGGAAAAGCAAAAGGGTACAGACATAAAGATGGTTTGGGCTGCTAGCAAAGCGGTTGTTAGAGGCTTCTTTATTAAAAAACCTCAAGAAGTATTAATTAGGAAAAGGGCCAGAATAACACAAATCACAGATGAAATAGCTAAGAAAGAACAGGAATTAAAACAAAATCCGAATAGTGAAAAGATGATAAGAGAAATAAGAATACTTCAGAAACAATACAATATGGAGAACGCGGAAGATTTGACCAACATGATGAGAAACATAAAACAAAAAGGACGATGGCTGGCCCAAAAGCTGTGTAAGAACAAACAGAAAAAAACAATAAACACGATCAATGACGGACTAAAAGTCTATATGGTTTCGAAAGGTTTGAAACAAGCAACATACGAATACTTTAAAGAAATCTTTCAGCCAAAAAAAATCTGGGAAAAGAGAATTAGAATCGTACTTGCAGAAATGCTTAACCCCCACCTGAAGGAAGAACAAATAGCAGATTTGAACAGATATCCATTACAGAATTAAATGATGCAATCCAAAGAGCAAAAAGCGGTAAAGCACTGGGGCCGGACGGCTTTACCGCTAGCTTTTATAAGACCTTCCAAAATGAAATTAACCTACCCCTTCTCAAAGTGATGAATTTGATCAACAGAGACTAGCTGCCACCAACTTGGGAGGAAGCAAACATTATACTGATTCCAAAGGAAGGTCGAGATCATCAATTTCTCAAGAACTATAGACCTATATCTTTGCTCAACACGGATTACTAATTGTTCGTGGATATCATGGCAAACAGACTGAAAAAAGTTTTGCAATCAATAATACAAAGAGATCAGTGCGGTTTCCTTTCTAATAGACATTTAAAAGAAAACTTACGATACATACTAGGTATAATCGAACATTTTGATTTGCATTGTGATAGGAAACTCGCACTGATCTTTCTGGATTTAGAAAAGGTATTTGACAGCCTTGACTGGGATTCTATTATCAGTACATTGACAGGGCTAAACACAGGTCAGAGATTCATAAATTGGATAAAATCTATTTATACTAAACAATCAGCAAGGGCAGGGGTAGGCAACCTGCGGCCCGCGGGCCGGATGCGGCCCGGCAAGGCCTTGGGACCGGCCCCAGCCCGGTCCTGCCGCCGATTGCCGCCGGAGCCTTTGGCCTGTTGCGTGAGGGCGTGGGGCCTTTGGCCTATCAGGAGGAGGCGGGCAAGGGGGGCAAGCGGCGGGCAAGGGGGGCAATTGTCTATAGAAGCCTCCGAAACATGCATTTATATTAACATTTTTTAAAAAATCAGCAAATTTTTTAGCGTGCCCTCCATTTTTTTATAAAAGTGTCCTCCATTTGAAATTTTTGCCCTACATTTGTCCCGGTTTATTTATTTATTTACAAAATTATTTAATTATTTATTTTTTGGCTTCGGCCCCCCAGTTGTCTGAGGGACAGCAACCCGGCCCCTGGCTCAAAAAGGTTGCCTATCCCTGAGCAAGGGTTACGATTAATGATCAAAGAACACAATCTATCTCACTGTACAGAGCCACCAGACAAGGCTGTCCATTGTCACCACTGTTGTTTATTTTGGTTTGGGAAACTTTTTAATTAATCTGAGAAATGAAAATGATACAAAGGGAGAATCTTTGAAAGTCAGAGCCTACGCTGATGATATCCTTATCACATTAGAAGATCCACTAATGAGTACTAAAAGTTGATGAAACATCTAAAAGAATTTGAACAATTCTCAGGACTAAAAATAAATGTGGAGAAATCCGCAGTTATTACAAAAAATATGAGCAATACTGAACAAAAAAATCTGACAAAAAATACAGGATTCAAAATTTGTAATAAAGTAACACATTTAGGGATTGTTCTAATGAATAAAAATTCAAACCTCTTTAAGAACAATTACCAAAAGAAATGGTTAGAAATTAAGAATGAAATAAATAATTGGAAAAATCTTAATTTGTCACTACTAGGGAGAATAGCAGCTGTGAAGATGATGGTGCTTCCAAAGTTACTTTTTTTGTTCCAAGGTATTCCAATTATAAAAAATGATTATTTTTTTCAAAGAGTGGCAAAAACAGTTAATGGGTTTTGTATGGGTAGGCAAAAAACCAAGAATCAAAATAAAAATACTTCATGATGTAAAAGAGAGAGGGGGCTTTGCTTTTTCAAAACTGAATCTATACTACGATGCAAGTGCTATTATGTGTCTCAAAGATTGGATAACTCTACAGGATAAAAAACTTTTAAAGTTGGAAAGTACGGATATCAGGTTCGGTTGGCATGGCTTTTTATTTTACGATAAATTGAAAGCAAACCGAAACTTTAACAATCACTATATTCGTGCTGCGATATTCCGAATATGGAACAAATACAATAAAAGAATATCACCTAAAACCCCTTTATGGCTATCGCCTCATGAGGCTTTATACAGTGTATACCCTAAAAGAGAAGCAACTTGGATAAGCGATAGAGACCTACTAGATAAAGACTAAAAAATAAAGACATACAAAACCTTAAAAGAGGAAAAATGGAACATAAATTGGTTCCTCTACAGACAATTAATTATATGAGATACCATCTAGATAACAAACAGAGAGGCTTTGCCAATGCTAACACTGAGTTTGAAGATATTATTTGTAATTTGGAACAAAAAAACGCTATCCAAAATCTATAAAAATCTCCTAGAATGGTATACCGAAGATGAAATAATAAAGGATGCCATGATTAAATGGGCGCAAAATTGTGGGAGGACGATTGAATTGGAACAGTGGGAGATAGCTTGGAAGAAGAGAATGAAATATTCCCTCTCGCAAGATGTTAAAGAAAATTATTATAAAATAATGTATAGGTGGCACCTTACACCAGACAAAATTGCTAAGATCTATAAAACGATTAAAAGAACGTGCTGGAAGTGTCAGAAAGAGACAGGAACCTATTATCATCTATGGTGGTTGTGAGATAGGGCTAGGATAGTTCGGAAACAAATTCATAGTGAAATACATGACATTTTAGGTTTGAAGTTAAAGTTGAAAGTGGAGGTGGTGCTATTAAATAAGTTGGAACAAGAAGATGAACTGAATCATGGTAAAATGGTTTTTTATATGCTAACAGCTGCTAGATTAGTGTTCGCGAGATATTGGAAGGTTGACAAAATAACAGACATGGATGAATGATTAATGAAATTGTATGAGATGATGGAAGTAGATTTATTATCAGCTAAGCTCAAAGGTGAAAATAAGCCCAAATGGAGGGAAAGTTCGGAAAAGGTCTTATTATATATGGAAAGGAGATGGGGGAAAGTGGCAAATTTTGCGACAATTGGAGATGAAATTATATGATGTATCAAAATTCAGAATTTGTATAAGAAGCGCAATTAATGGTTATAAACAAAGAGAGTTTACAGATTCTAAGAGATATTAAAGGATGTATAAGGAAATTAGAGATATAAGTTACAAGGAAGACTATCTGACACAATGGTGGGAGATTCCCTTAAGTCAATCATATTAAATATTATTAGATTAGATTACAAATATATATACAACAATATATTATTTTATTTTTTATAGTTAAACAATGATTTAGAGAATGTATTGGAGATATAAGAATTCAATATTACAACTGGTTCGATTTAAAAGTTATGTGTGAGAGGTAAGGAAACAATAATACTGATGTTGAATTCCAGGGTCACAAGAGAAGAATACGGGAATAGGACTATTGCGAAATCTCTAGGGGTTGGGGGAAAAGGAAGTAGTATATGTTAAGCTTATGAATGAGAATGTTTAAAGGATATGTAAATAGAGGGGATATGGGAAAGATATAAGGGGTCAAAATGATGTTATTTGTTGTTATTATATGAAATGTATGTGTAATGACTCAATAAAAATTAATAAAAAAAGAAAAAAAAGACTTTAAGATTAGGGATAAAAAAAAATACAATTACAAATCCATGTAACAGTTATGTTGTCTAGCCCACGTTTCACTAGCTTGTTTGCAAGAATGTCATGAGGAACCCTGTCAAAAGCCTTACTGAAATCAAGATATACTATATCCATAGCATTCCCTTCATTTACCAAGCTGGTAATTATATATATATATATATATATATATATATATATATATATAAAAGATTAGATTTGTCTGGCATCTGGCATGACTTCTTTCTCTGAAACCCATGTTGACTCTTTGTGATTATGGCATTGCTTTCTAGATGTTCCCAGGCTCTCTGTTTAATGATCTGCTCCAGAATCTTTCTTGGTATAGATGTCAGACTAACTGGACGATAATTGTTGGGATCCTCTTTCTTCCCCTTTTTGAAGATGGGGACAACTTTTGCGCTCCTCCAGTCTGCTGGGACTTCTCCTGTTCTCCATGAGTTCTCAAAGATTATTGCCGATGGCTCCGATATTACATTTGCCAGTTGTAGTTCGTCTAGTCCTGGAGTTCATTAGGTCTTGGATGTAGTTCATCATGACTTGCCCAAGGTCACGTAGTGGGTTTCTTGGCTGAGCTGGGAATCAAACCCTGGTCTCCAGAAAACATCTAGGAGTAGCCATGTTGTCCATATAGCAAATCTAATAACATTCAAACCATGATACCTTTATTGGACCAACCAAAATGCATAATTACATGTTGCAAGCTTTCGAAGTCACACTCGCTTCTTCATCAGGCAAACAGGAGAAAGAAATTGAAGATGTTAGTCATAGGCCTGCATTTTCTGTTTCTGGTAGGGATTATTCAGATGGTAGGGAAGGCTATTTGCAGGCTGGCACCTCCCCTTTTGGCCATGTGGTCATTGGTAGATTTTCAAAGTCAAGAAAATTTAATGTCCGTTTGCAATTTAAATTCAATTCATGTATTTCATGAAATCTTCTCTTGTTCCTTTTGACCTGTTTCTTCCTTGGGAGCCATCAGTAAGTATTCGATAATCTTAGAATTCTGTTTACTTCACATTCCTTGCTGTTGTTGTTGTGTGCCTTCCAGTCATTTCTGACTTACAGCAACCCCAAGGCGAACCTATCATAGAGGTTTCTTGGCAAAATTTGTACATTCCTTACCTTCACCTTTTTAAACTGCTTGAGTCATGCCTTGGCAAACATTGTTTTCCCTTGAGAAATCAAGCGGTGAGATGAACTTGGATTTCCCTCTTTGTGTTTGATTCAATAGCAATTTCTGCCCTCCTATTTTCAGAATTAACAGTTGGATGCCTGTTCCAAGTGTCAGGCTTCAACAAAACGCTGGAGGTGCATTGTGTTTACATGTGAGAGAGTGTAACGTAAGCTTTTTTCTGAACTGTTCTGCTTTTAGTTTTAGCCTGCCTTCTGTTGGATGCAGCCCATTCTTATTTGCTCACTGTATTGTTGAATAAAAAGAAGGAAGAAAAGGGTGAAAAGATGAAAGAAATGTGGCAGTACCTGTAAGACTAACTGGTTGATGTCTTCGTGTTTAGGCATTAAGTCTCTCCTTGGGCAGTGCTTGGGTTTTATTGCTATTTTCTATTTTTGCCAAGGCATTGTTGCTACTTTAGATGCATGAGGTGGTTGGGTTTACAATGGTTGTGCCCTGCCTTTCAGACTATTGCTGGCCTGTGATGTGATTCCACCATCAGTCCACATTGTTTTCTTTCTGGTCAAGAGCTTTGTGTGCATTGTTCGTCATGAATTCACCTTTAAAGCAATTTCCTTAACTCAAGGAAAGGGTAAGGCAGTTTCCTGGACCAATTCCCAAGAGCCTTAAGGCCTTGCGTGTTTCCTCTCTGGCTGCAAAGTTCTCTCTTAATTACAGTTTATTTACAACCTTCTGCTTCCTCTCCCTCCTCCTGCAAATGCCCTTTGATCTTGTTAGTGGATTTAGTGGTACATCTGCCCATTTTGTTAAGCAGTCCCATTGGAAGCAAATATGTGCTGGATGGAAAATGGAGAGGGGTGGAAAGAGGTACAGTTACGTATATGAAAGACATGGTATACAAGTATACCTCCATTAAAGAAGTGAATGTGTTCTTGAGAATTACTTCTTTAACAGAACATTTGGTACTAGAGGCAAATATAACCAGAAAAGAATAAGGATACGTTCCTGTTGAACATGTTTGAGCAAACCTTTTATCCGAAACTAACAATGTGCACATGAAGAATGAAACAACCAGATCTGCTATGTCTTGCATAGCTAAAGAAAATTATTTTGAACCTCAAAGAGACCACTTGGAAGCTTCTTCCAAAATGCTTTGAGGGCCAAAGTTCTAGATCTGTGCTTAACGTACAGTGGTGGTGGTGAAACTAGGGTTGCCATAACCCGGCTGCACCCGTGTATTTCCCGATTTGGGGGGCCCCGGGCCCCTCCCGGCATGGGTGCAGCCCAAAAACTGGGCCCCCCCCGGTTGCAGCCGAGTTGCTGCGGCCTGCAGGGCCTCGCTGCCCTCCTCCTCCGCCTCGGGGAGGCGGGGAGGAAGAGGAGGACAGCGAGGCCTGCCTGGGGCGGAGGAGGCGCCTCCCCGCGCGCCCGCACCACCCTCCTTCTCCGCCCCCTCGCCCCCAGGCTTCGCGCCCGCCCGCAGCATAGAGGAGGCAAAGGCGGACGGAGCCAGTGCCTCTTGCGCGCGGGTGCGCGGAGAGGAGGAGAAGAGGGGGTGGAGGAGGTGGGGAGGGTGGTGCGCCCGCGCGCAAGAGGTGCTGGCTCCGTCTGCTTTTGCCTCCCCGTGCGGCCGCGCCACTCACTTCCTCCTCCTCCGCCCCCTCTTCCCCAGGCCGCGCGGCCGCGTGGAGGAGGCGAAGCTGGAGGCGGTTCGCCTCCTGCACACAGCCGCGCGCCACCCTCCTCCTCCGCCCCGTCCGCCCCAGTCCCCAGGCGAATGGAGGAGGGGGAGAAGGAGGAGGAGGGGGAGGAAAAGGAGGAGGGGAAGGAGGTGGTGAGTGAGTAGCCAGAGAGGCCTCAAGGTGGATTTTTTTTTTTGGGGGGGGTGCTTTTAATGCTAACAAGTCTCCCTTACTTTGACAGTGATAGTGTAGTGGTGATGATGATGATGAAGATGATATGAGTGGGTCAGCTTGAGAGGCATGCATGCACTGTTTCAGAAGCCGAGAGAGTGTGACTTTCCAAAGTGCCTTTTCTATGTGGTTTTGGTTCTGAGCCCTGGTCAATGTAAATTGCTGTGATTTTTACAAACTCATGCGCAGTGAAGAAAAACCAAAGCCCCTTGACACACATTTCTGAGAAGTACACTTGGTGCAAGAACAGTGAAACCACCTTGACATGTTCAATATGGATAGCCATGTTAAACCATGCTAAGTGTTAAACCCAAGGGGTTTGGTTATGGAATAAGCCTCTGATGCAAGAGGACATGTTCAGTAAAGCCACGTGAAATGCCCAAATGTGCTGCCGTGTGTGTTTTGGAATGGAGGTCGGGGGTGTTTTGCCAGAAAGGGAAGTCCATTCCTGACATCTGTCTAGAAATAATGCCCAAATGTCCTCCATTTTGATCATGCCTAAGAAACAGGCATTTATATTAACATTAAAAAAAAAAAACAATTGTTTCGCGTGTCCTCCATTTTAAAAAAAATGTGTCCTACATTAGAAAAATTTGTTCTACATTTGTCCCAATTTACAGGTCCTGACTTATGGCAACCTTAGGTGAAACAAGCTTATTTTTCTTCTTTTCTCTGTGCTTTGCTATTCACTTATGCACAGTAAAGGATTCTAGAGACAAATGGTATTTATGTTGCTTGTTGGACACAGGCACACACAGCTACAACAGGGTAGCTTAGGTAATGGTTCCCAAACTTTGATCCTCCAGGTATTTTGACTTCAGCTCCCAGAAGCCCTTGGCCAACAATCAGGAATTCTGGAACCTGAAGTCCAATACATCTAATGGACCAAAGTTTGGAAACCACTGTTAGAGCCTAATCCCATTCTTTCCCAGGTCAAGCTTTCATTCCATTGTTTACAGCAGTTATGCTTCTGCAACTGGTCACTAGAAGTCTTTTTTTCCTCCAGCCTTTCATCACCATCTTTCCAATATCAATGATACAAAAAAGATCCAATGAGACAGAGGACAAGGAGGAAATGTAAGGCCTAGGGACCATAAAAAGACTTTGTAAAATGGAGCTTATTTCCCAGAAGCTTTTGTTAACAGAGATATGCCTGTACTGGCCTTTGAAGTGGGATTAGGCCCCTTGCCCACTCTGTGTACACACATATTTCTTATCACCATCTTTCCTATCACATATATTCCTTATCGCCAGAGAAATTAAACTCTAAACTCTCACAACACATTTTATGCTGTTGAAAAAAATCTGAGGAAATCTATCTCTTTAGCTTGGTTCCTTCATCAGAAGTCCCCATGTGGTGCCAATTTTTAAAATTTGTATAGTGGTCCCTTGATATCCACTGGGGTTTGGTTCTAGGATCCTTCATGGAAACCAAAATCCATGGATGCTCAAGTCCCACTGAATACATTGGCAGAATAAAATGGTGTCCCTTATATAACATTGCACAGTCAAAGTTTGCTTTTTGAAATACATATTTTTTTAAACAATATTTCAAGCCATGGATGGTTGCCATGGATAAGGATTCTGTGGAAACGGAGAACTGACTGCATACCTCACCCTGGTGCTGTAATCACAGAGGTGGTTTATGCAATACATTTATAACAAAACAAAACAAAACAAAATCGAGCTATAAGGATGTATTCATTAAAAACAAAACAAAAAACAAACACCACAATAGGCAGTACTTGTTATTAGGATTAACAAGATGATAACAAAAGACATTAAGAAGTCTTCTTAAGGATGGAGGGTGGAGGGGAACTGAAAAAGATTTGCTGAAGTGCTGGAGCTGAATATTTCTTCCATTTTTTTCTAGGCAATGTGGATAAGTAGAAAGGATTATGGACACATTTTACTATTTTTGTACAATGTATTTCAAAAGATATTTCTTCTGTATTAAATGCAGGATTGTGTTTTTATGGAACAGGCCATAGCACAAGTGGTTTGACATCCTTGCTGCTTGGGCAGTGGGTCATCACAAATTTTGCTGTGCAAGTGAAAATTGTCAACAGTGGTGATTGAGCTCCATGCAACACTGAACACAGTGGGCCTGTGTTAATACACTGGCCCTGTTTTCTGCTTTGGTGGCATTCAGACAGTAGAATTATAGAATCATAGAGTTGGAAGAGACCACAAGGGCCATCCAGTCCAACTCCCTGCCATGCAGGAAATCCAAATCAAAGCAACCCCGACAGATGGCCTTCCAGCCTCTGTTTAAAGACCTCCAAGGATGGAGACTCCACTGTACTCCGAGGAAGTGTGTTCCACTGTCAAACAGCCCTTACTGTCAGGAAGTTCCTCCTAATGTTTAGGTTAGATCAGGGGTAGGCAATCTTTTTGAGCGGGGGGGGGGGGGGCGGGTTGCTGTCCCTCAGACACCTGGGGGGCCCGAAGCCAAAAAATAAATAATTAAATATTTTTAAAAAAACATTAAATATATAAATAAACCTGGACAAAAAAAAATTGCTGATTTTTTTAAAAAATGTTAATATAAATGCATGTTTCTGAGGCTTCTATAGACAATTGCCCCCCAAAGGCCCCGGCGGCAATCGGCAGCAGGACCGGGCTGGGGCCGGTCCCAAGGCCTTGCCAGGGCGCATCCGGCCCATGGGCCGCAGGTTGCCTACCCCTGGGTTAGATTGTTACTTCTTTGAGCATTCCCCTTTAGCTGTCTTTTCTTTCTATTATTGTGGATTTTACTAATCACATGTTTAAGATGGAAATCATAATATAATTGAAGATTTGTCCCAATCTACCTTTTCCCCTTGTAATCTGTTCATCATGTTTCTATTTAGTCTTGGACTTTTATTATTATATACAGTTATTTAGATATACTTATTATTGAGAGCTAGCATGGTGTGGTTTGATTGTTGGACTAGGACTCAGGAAGACCAGGGTTCGAGTCTCGGTTCGGCCATGGAAATCTGCTGGGTGACTTTGGGCAAGCCACAGTCTCTCAGCCTCAGAGGATGGCAATGAAAAACCCAGTCTGAAGAAACTTGCCCAGAAACTCCTGTGATAGGTTTGCCTTAGGCTCTTCATAAGACGGAAATAGGGTTGCCATAACCCGGCGGCCCCCGTGACATTCACGGTTTCGGGGGGCCCCTCCCGGTCACGGTCCGGTTTGGGCCCCCACCCGTGCCTTGTTCCCGGTTTGGGGGATCCGCTCCGGCCATTGCCGCTGCCGCTAATGCGGCTGCTGCGGCGCCGACCCACCTCCTCCTCCTCCTCCGGCTCCGCCTTCCTCCTCTTCCTCGGCGGGCTGGCGGCAGAAGCGCCGCTGCCACCGCGCCCCCACTAGGAGGGCTTGCGCGCTGCCCAGGCCTCAGTAGGGGCCAGTGGCAGCGCGCGCGCCTTCCCCATTCCCTCCGCGCGCGCGCGCCTTCCCCATTCCCTCCGCGCGCGCGCCTTCCCCATTCCCTCCGCGCGCGCGCTTGCCCCACTTCCCTTCCTCCCGCGCCAGGCATCCTAAGCAGGAGGAGGGGGGAGAGGAGGAGGAGGAGGAGGAGGAAGGAGCTGGAGGAAGGGTGCCTGAAGGCCTGGGCAGAATTGGGCCACAGAAGGAGGAGGAGGAAGAAGAGGAAAGCTGAGTCAGTGGCCATTAGGTCTGCCTTGGTATTTTGGGGGTTTTAAATTATTTTTTAAAATATAAAATACTTATTTTATTTAATTTTATTAATTTTTATTATTGCTTGTTTTTATTTAATTTTATTAATTTTTATTATTGCTTTTTATTTTTTATTTTATTAATTTTTATTATTGCTTGTTTTTATTTTTTATTTTATTAATTTTTATTATTGCTTGTTTTTATTTAATTTTATTAATTTTTATTATTGCTTGTTTTTATTTTTTATTTTATTAATTTTTATTATTGCTTGTTTTATTTTATTTTATTAATTTTTATTATTGCTTATTTTTATTTTATTTTATTAATTTTTATTATTGCTTGTTTTATTTTATTACATTAATTTTTATTATTGCTTGTTTTATTTTATTACATTAATTTTTATTATCAAATATATACACCCCTGCCTTGTTTTTTATTTATTTTTTCATTATTTTTTATTATTAAATATATGCAAGTGCATTTTTTGTGTATTTATGGTGCTTTGAATGCTAACAAGTCTGCCTTTCTTGGCCAATTATAGTGATGATGATGATGATATCAACAAGCCTCTGAGGCACGTCCAATGTAACTTGCTGTGATTTTTACAAACTCATGCGCCCTGAGGAAAAACCACAGTCCCTTGCCCAAGTACACACTTCTGAGATGTACAGTTGAACCCGAGGGCAAGTCCATTTCTGCCATCTGTCTAAGAATAATGCCTAAATGTCCTCCATTTTGATCATGCCTAAAAACATGCATTTATATTAACATTTTTTAAAAAAAACCTCAATTTTTTGTGCGTCCTCCATTGTTATAAAATGTGTCCTACATTTGAAAATGTTGCCCTACATTTGTCCTACATTTGTCCCGGTTTGGAGGTCCTCACTTATGGCAACCCTAGACGGAAATGACCTGAATGCACACAACAACAAATACATCATCATCAACATCATCATCATCATCATCATCATCATCATCATCATCATCATCATTGTTATTATTATTTGCTATTACAAACCTGTTTTGGAAGATATAGGAACTTGGGAGCATTTGAAACATAATGTGACATTTCTGTAGGGGATTGTTTAGAAGGACCTGTTTAGCTAGTGTTTGCTAAATGTTTTGCCTCATAGTTTGAATGTCATATCATATAATAATTATAAGGTTCGCCTTAGGGTTGCCGTAGATCAGAAATAGGGTTGCCATTTCACGGTGGTGGGCGGGACTTTCCCGCCCCCTGGGGGGCGTGCCCGGTCCCGTCCCGCCCCGCCCCCATTCCCGGGTGGCTGCCCAACTCTGAGCTCCCAGGGCTGCTGCCTGCCTTCTATAGAGTGCTGCCTGTGCAGCTTGTCTGGAGCAGCAGCAGGAGGACTGAAACCAGCAGGGGCGGGGTCTGCTGCACTGCCCTGCCTCTATTGGCCAGCCCTCTGCTTCCTTATTTGGGCATGATGCTCCAAATTCCAAGCGGAGAGGGCTTTGCAGGCAAGTTGCTTTTTGTTCTTCCCCTCTTTCTCTTTCTCTTTCTCTTTCTCTTTCTCTTTCTCTTTCCCCTCCTTCTCTTCTTCTTGTTATTCCGTTTTTTTTCTTCTCCTCCTCTTCTCCTCCTCTTCCTCCTCTCCTTTTTCTTCCTTTCTTCCCCCTCCTCATCTTCTTTTTCTCTTTCTTCCTCTCTCTAAGCCCCCCTCCTCTTCTTCTCAGGGGTCCAGGGCTTCTCAAGGCTTTGCCCCCATTAGAAAAGAAAAAAGGCTTTGGATCTGTCCCATAAATCCCTCCTAAGTTGAGACAGACCTGGGAAAAAGAGGGGGTGAGGGGTTTGGGGGGGTTGGAGGGGGCAAGGAAAAGGAGGAAGGGGGAATTGCTAAGAAGGCTTGGGAGTGGGAAATGTAGTTTTCAAAGGCACAAAGGACTGCCTGTGATCTTGCAAATGCTATGCCTGCTTGGGAGTGGGAAATGTAGTTTGCAGTGGCACAAGGGACTGCCTGTGATCTTGCAAATGCTATGCCTGCTTGGGAGTGGGAAATGTAGTTTGCAGTGGCACAAGGGACTGCCTGTGATCTTGCAAATGCTATGCCTGCTTGGGAGTGGGAAATGTAGTTTGCAATGGCACAAGGGACTGCCTGTGATCTTGCAAATGCTATGCCTGCTTGGGAGTGGGAAATGTTCTTGTAGAATTGGGGGGGGGTACATTTCAGCCTTCTGTCTAGGAATAATGCCAAAATGTCCTCCATTTTGAGCATGCCTAAGAAACATGCATTTATATTAACATTTTAAAAAAAATTATCAATTTTTTCATGTGTCCTCCATTTTTAAAAAAAAACATGTCCTACATTTGAAAATGTGGTCCTACATTTGTCCTACATTTGTCCCGGTTTGGAGGTCCTGCCTTATGGCAACCCTAATCAGAAATGATCACACACAACAAAGACTTCATTACAGGTCCTCGAGGAAAAATCTTACATTTTCCCAATGCTATACAAGATCTGGTTACACTGAAAATACACTGCCAGCATTTCTTATTCTGCACTTTTCTGAAATACTTTTCTCTTACCTCTCTTCTGATCTCATAATTGCACTCATGAAGGTCGCAATTACTTCATTTGGCACTATTTCAGATGATAACCCCCACCAAAAACTATGAAGTGAATATGACTTCGGATAGCAGCTCAGCTCCCAGATTGTTACAGAGAATTGCATACTGTGTGCATTCAATGACTGCTTGAGCGGGAAAAAAAGATATTTTTTGGAATAGTATGGGGGCTATGGGGGTGGTGGGATGGGTTCACAGAGAAAATCTCAGGTCAGAGAACCTCTCAGAGTAATTTAAGCAGCTGAATGAAGATCTATAATCTGAAGATAATTACATGTTGGCAGAAAAATTGCTTTGCCACAGGTGCAGCTTTTTGAGTACTGTACCATATATACCAGTACTCTACTATAAGTTGACCTCATGTATAAGCCAAGGGTAGATTTTGGTGCCAAAATTATGGATTTTGATATGACCTCTGGATAGGTTGAGAATAAAACATAGGGGCCTGTAACAAAGGATGTAGCAAAGGAAAACGACACCAAAGAACATAAAAAATTCCAGCAGGCATCACACTAAAGCCTGGAAGGATGAGAGCATATAGAGGAGTCAATGCTTCCAGGACAGATTACACTCTTGCCTTTCACCAAGAGATGGTTCCTTTTAAAATAAATCTTAAGGTATAGTACTTAAATTGAACCATGGATACATCAACTCTGTTTGGGTCAATGTTTTGATTAAAATTTCTAGACATGAGTATATACAGTAAGACATATTTCTCTTGGACTCTGAGAGTTGTCTGTCTCGGTTTTCTACAATCCTCTTGCTGAAAACACAAAGTACAACGCCCACAGTCTTCTACAACAGTTCTTTAATTGTAGGCCTGCTATGAAAGTCTGAGAAAAGCAGTCTCCTTGTCCTTTCCTGTTCAACTTGTAGTGTCTGCTTCTGCCTGGTACAAGCAGGATGCCTCCCAGTTGTCTAATTCTTTAATTCTTCCTTTTAGGGGTGGAGTTGGAGCACAGTACTTTAGCTTTTGTTCATGTTGAATCTCACTGGTTTTTTCACTGAAGCCAGACTGAGCCTGATTCAGGAAATCTGAACTTTTGCACATTGGTTGGTTGCTTGTGCGGTAACAAGAATTAATTACAAATTTGCAATCCATTCTGGACCACACACACACGAACACGCACACACAGGGCCCTCCACATTTGTTGGGGCTAGGGGTGCAGAATGCCTGTGAAAGTCTGAAAACCAGAAATAAAAAAACACCATGCTTTTTGTTTGCCTGAAAGAACACCTTTCTAAGAATCTCTCCATTCTCCAACTCAAGTTTGTGGTCAACATCTGCCAAAAGTTGACCACAGAACTGAGCTGGAGGACCTAGAAATACCTAGAGAAGAATTCTCTCTAGGAATCTCTAGGTCCTCCAGCAGAACTTCTGCTGGTCATCGACCATAAAGTTGTGCTAGAAGATTTAGAGATTAATCAAGTCCATGAAATAATCAAATCCGTAAATGTCAAAGCTGCAAATGTGGAGGTCCAGCTGTGTGTGTGTGTGTGTGTGTGTGTGTGTGTGTGTATAGGGACATGTCCTCGAAAAGTAGGACATGTTACCCTGAGTATATATCCAATCCTCAAGACAAACATGGAAAAGTTACTTTTTTGGATTCTTATCTCCCCACCAACATGGCCAGTGGCTATGTAGACTGGGGGAATCTGAGAGGCGATTCAAAAAGAATGGTGCAAAACTGAATAAGAACAGCTTAATTTTTGCACCATTCATTTTAAATCACCTTGGAGATTTAGAAATGAGTTGGTAGTCCAATCTTGGGAATCATCTTCCTTTTAATATTTATGCAGGTGCCAGCATGATGTATAGTGATACAACATTGGACTATATATCTGGAGAGCAGAGTTTGAATCCCTCTGGGTGACCTTACGCAAGTCACACTTTCCCAGCCTCAGAGGATGGCAATGGCAAACCCCTTCTGAAGAAACCTGCCAAGAAAAGTATGATAGGTTTGCCTTTGGGTCGCCATAAGACAGAAGTGACTTGAAAGCACACAACAACAACAACAACAACAACAAATACCTTCTATAGCCAAAATGGAGGAGCACATGCTTATGTCTTTTCTCCTCAGAAGAAGTCCTAGCTGATTATATACGTTGTGAAAATATGGCTTAGAAAAGTTCCTGTTCTGAACTCATACCTCTCAGACTTTCCCAGTCAACATAGCCACTGGCCATACTGGTGGAGAAATTCTGCAAAATAAGAATCCAAAAAAGTAAGTTTCCCATGCTCGGCTTGAGGTGACCAGGCGGCATCCTTTTCCAGGACATGCCCTACATTTCAATCTTCTGTCCAAGATGACGAAAAAGCATGATTTTCTATTTCTCTGAGTGCTTTTAGCTTTTATTAGCTTCCATTTTTCTTGAATGTCCTACATTTTACGGTGCCTTGTCCCCCTTTGCGGTTAGGATATCTGGTCATCCTGCATTTACTTTCCCACTCAGTTCTGTTGCCAGACTGTTGTCAGAGCAGCAACTGAAACTATGGTAACTCTTTTGTCTTTTGACCCAATAGTACACTTGTCCCTCCACATTCGCTGGGATTAGGGGTACAGGACCACCGTGAATGTAGAAAAACCACAAATAATAAAAACACAATGTTTTTACCTGAGAGAACACTTCTTTAGTAATCTATAGGTCCTCCAGTGCAACTCTGTAGTCAACATCTGCCGGAAATTGATCATGGAATTGCATTGGAGGATCTACAAATGCCTAGTAGAGTTTCTCTCTAGGAAACTCTAAGTCCTTCAGTATGACCTTTGGTTAGACCTGACCATAGAGTTGCACTGGAGGACCTAGATATTCTTAGAACATATTAGTAAAATCAATGAGTAATCATATCTGCAAAAGTCAAAGCCACAAATGTTGAGGAACGAGCGTAGATCAGACTGCATTTCCTGAGCTTTTAGCTTTATTTTCTGCTCGCTTTTCCTTTTCTCTCCAGCTTCCTTGTTGCTTGTAGCAGTTGTCATGATCATATGGGAAATGCCACTGTCTCCGGTGGCCACAGCTGGTGTCTTTTGAGTTTTGACAACAACAAAAGAGTTGTTAATTGTTTACATCATCTGCAGTTTGACCAAAAATTATTTTATTTTTGAAAACAGTTTTCAAAATAAGTGGAAGGAAAATCATGTTTTTAAATTATTATTATTATTACACCTGGTTCACAAAGTCCCTGCAACCCATCTGCAGACTCCCTTGGTTTCTATGGAGCACAGGTTAAGTACCCCGAGATGCTGTAACTCAAGTGTAGGAATCACATGGTCCTTCAGTTGTTGGTCTGCAGTTTCCAGAAGCTATAACAGGAATGCTGGGAGTTGTAATCTAACATCATCTGTAGGGCTGCATGCTCCCCACCCATGCTGAAAGCAGATTCCTAGGAGTGAACCTGTGGATTTGGGGATTGGGGAGCACAATGAGATTTTCTTTATGAAGTATGGTAGGTATCCTCTTAGTGAAGATGATATTGCTGCTTAAGTATGCTCCTGGTGTTCAATGATGTTGATGTGAATGTTTGCTTAGAGATAACATTTTGTTGGTGGGTAGGTACTTAGCTTCCATTGTTGCTATACATTTTCCAGATCTTTCAGAGGATACCTCTCTAGTTTAAAACCCAGAAACGTGGACATACTGTATTATTTTCTTTCTCTTTCATAGGACAGTGGCAGCTGAAGTGAGGAAGCAAGTGTCCCGAGAATATAGCAGCTCTCCACAACTTTCCAAGAAACGTGGTGGCATTCCACAGTCGGTGAGTTCGTGTTTGCTTAATAAGATGGAGAGGAAAACATGGAAACCCAAAAAGATTAATAGGCAACATCAAAGAAATAGCAGGTGTGTGTAGGGGTAAAGTCAGAAAAGCTAAAGCACAGAATGAACTCAGGCTTGCTAGAGAGGTTAAAAAGCATAAAAAGGGCTTTTTTGGATATGTCCGCAGCAAAAGGAAGAAGAAGGAAATGGTAGGGCCACTGCATGGAGAAGATGGCAAAATGCTAACAGGGGACAGAGAAAAGGCAGAATTAATGAACACCTTCTTTGCCTCAGTGTTCTCAGAAAAGGCAAAGGGTGCTCAACCTGAGGATAATGGAGCAGAGGACAGATTAGGGCAGTGGTTCCCACCTTCCTAATGCCGTGACCCTTTAATACAGTTCCTCATATTGTGGTGACCCCCAACCATAAAATTATTTTTGTTTCTACTTCATAACTGTAATTTTGCTACTGTTATGAATTGTATTGTAAATCGTACTTAGCTTCAGAGCATAGCAGTGCAAACCCCCTCTGCAGAACTCAGCCCAGAAAACCCCATGATAGTTTTACCTTGGGCAGGAAGTCACATTGTTTCAGCTTCAGAGCATAGCAATGCAAACCCACTCTGCAGAACCCAGCATAGAAAACCCCATGATAGGCTGACCTTGGGCAAGAAGTCACACTGTCTCAGTTTCAGAGCATAGCAATGCAAACCCACACTGCAGAACCCAGCATAGAAAACCCCATGATAGGCTGGCCTTGGGCAAGAAGTCACACTGTCTCAGTTTCAGAGCATAGCAATGCAAACCCACTCTGTAGAACCCAGCATAGAAAACCCCATGATGGGCTGGCCTTGGGCAAGAAGTCACACTGTCTCAGTTTCAGAGCATAGCAATGCAACCCCTCTCTGCAGAATCCAGGCTAGAAAGCTCCAGTGGCTCAAAGTGAAACTGAAATTAATTGGCTGTGCAGTCCCTCTTTCTTTTTGCAAACTCTGGCCTGTTACAAATGGGCCTTAAAGTACGCAATGAGCACATACTAGGGTTAGAAAGGGGCGTCCTTTCCGGACGCCCCTAACCCTAGTACGCGCTCTGCACATAGAAAATGGCAGCGGCTGTTCCACACGGCCACCGCCATTACTACGTCATGACTGCACTGCCTCCAAACGAGGCGGCGTGGTTGTGACGTATTGGGGCCGTGCCAGAGTGCCTAGGGCACCCTTTCCGTGACCCCGGAAGGAGCTCCGTTTCGGAGCTCCTTCCTGGCTTTGCTACGCTGGGCGCAGCCTTTAGATGGAAGCCCCAAGGACACCCCTTTCCAGGCTGCAGGGAAGGGGCCTTTGGCCGCTTCCCCGCAGTCTGGAAAGCAGCGGATCGGGGCCTCAGCGGCTGCCGCTCTGGCCACTGAGCCCCCGATCCGGCGGGGAAAGGGGCGGGTGCAGGCCGCTGCTTTTCGACGGTCTGTAACCCGCCTCTATGTTCTGAGACAGGAAGAAAGCCATCCACCTCCGCTGCAGTCAGTCCCCCTGAGCTGCTCCAAGTCCATTCTTGAGGGCAGTTGCCAAGCAACCAGCCCTGTAGCCTTCAGCAAAGGCTAGGAGCCTTTTGTTTGGGGCTCTGAGGGTGGTCTTAGGCGACCCCTGTGAAACAGGGTCATGACCCCCAAATGGGTCGCGACCCCCAGTTTGGGAAACAATGGATTAGGGGAATTTCAGTACAGAATAAGTAAAGAGATAGTAGAGGAATACCTTGTTAATCTAAATGAATATAAGTCTCCAGGACCAGATGAGCTACATCCAAGGGTATTAAAAGAACTGGCAAATGTAATATCGGAGACATTGGCAATAATCTTTGAAAACTCCTGGAGAACAGGAGAAATCCCAGCAGACTGGAGGAGGGCAAACGTTGTCCCCATCTTCAGAAAGGGGAAAAAAGAGGATCCCAACAATTATCGTCCAGTTAGTCTGACATCAATACCAGGAAAGATTCTGGAGCAGATCATTAAACAGAGAGTCTGTGAACATTTAGAAGGCAATTCCATAATCACAAAAAGTCAACATGGATTTCAGAGAAAGAAGTCACGCCAGACAAATCTAATCTCTTCCTTTGATAAAATTACTAGCTTGGTAGATGAAGGGAATGCTGTGGATATAGTATATCTTGATTTCATTAAGGCCTTTGACAAGGTTCCCCATGACATTCTTGCAAACAAGCTTGTAAAATGTGGGCTAGACAAAGTAACTGTTACATGGATTTGTAATTGGTTGACTGGTCGAACCCAAAGGGTGCTCAACAATGGCTCCTTTTCATCCTGGAGAGAAGTGACCAGTGGGGTCCCACAGGGCTCTGTCCAGGGTCCAGTGCTATTCAACATCTTTTTCAATGACCTGGATAACAGAATTGGGAGCATACTTATCAAATTTGCAGATGACACCAAACTAGGGGTAGTAGCTAATACCCCAGAGGACAGGATCAAAATTCAAAATGACTTTAATAGACTAGAAAGCTGGGCCAAAGCTAACAAAATGAACTTCAACACAGAGAAATGTAAGGTACTGCACTTAGGGCAGAAAAATGAAGTGCACAGATATAGGATGGGGGACATCTGGCTGAATGAGACTACATGTGAAAGGGATCTGGGAGTCCAAGTAGACCACAAGTTGAACATGAGTCAACAGTGTGATGCGGCAGCTAAAAAGGCCAATGCAATTTGAGGCTACATCAATAAAAGTATAGTGTCTAGACCAAGAGAAGTAATAGTGCCACTATATTCTGCTTTGGTCAGGCCCCACCTGGAATATTGTGTCCAGTTCTGGGCACCACAATTTGAAAAGTACATTGACAAACTGGAGCGTGTCCAAAGGAGGGCGACTAAAATGGTGAAGGGTCTGGAAACCATGCCCTATGAGAAACGCCTTAGGGAGCTGGGGATGTTTAGCCTGGAGAAAGGAAGATAGAGAGGTGATATGATAGCCGTGTTTAAATATTTGAAGGGATGTCACATTGAGGAGGGAACAAGCTTGTTTTCTGCTGCTCCAGAAAACAGGCCCAGGAACAATGGATCCAAGCTGCAGGAAAAGAGATTCCACCTCAGCATTAGGAGGAATTTCCTGACAGTAAGGGCTCTTTGACAGTGGAACAAACTCCCTCGGAGTGTAGTGGAGTCTCCTTCTTTGGAGGTCTTTAAGCAGAAGCTGGATGGCCATCTGTCGGGGATGCTTTGATTGGGATTTCCTGCATGGCAGGGGGTTGGACTGGATGTCCCTTGTGGTCTTTTCCAACTCCACGTTTCTATGATTCTATGAAAAGTTATAATCTGAGAACTATCAATTTGCAGAGCATTGGGAAATTTTCAGTAACTCAATATGTAGCAGGCAAAACAATTTTACTTATACGTCTGGAAGAACTCTCTTAAGAGTCCTGCTGGCGCAGTACTCACAAACCACAAGGTTGTTAGTTCAGTTCCAGCTAGGGGTTCAGGGTCAACTCAGCCTGGCATCCTTCTGTAGGCCGCTAAAAAGAGTACTCAGCTTATTGGGGGCAATTAGCTTACACATTATAAACTGCTTAGGGAGTGTTTAAGTGCATGATAAGCGATATAAAAATGTACTTGCTACTGCTGTTATTTAAAGCAGTTTCTAAAAATCTGCACAGCTAAAGTTTGGAGAAGTGAGCTAGAGAATGCATAACTTATATATTTTTTCAGTTTTCAGCTTGTATTCTTTGTAATGTAAATCTACATAGATGTATTATAAACCAGTTGTTTATTTGGGTGTCAGCTGGGCCTACCCATACACAATAGAGAAACTGCTACACATGATGCTGAATTTGTTCCAAGATAGATATAAAACATGTACTTTTTTGGCATCTT
Source organism: Sceloporus occidentalis (assembly GCA_023333645.1). NCBI lineage: Eukaryota > Metazoa > Chordata > Lepidosauria > Squamata > Phrynosomatidae > Sceloporus > Sceloporus occidentalis. The sequence continues at coordinate 220,665,394 of JALMGF010000001.1, forward strand.
GAGACATGCTCTCACTATTTTGCTGGTTGTTCCTAGATGACTTCCATTATTAAAATGCTATGTAGTTGTTTATATAAGATAATGTTTAGATATCTTTTCACATTTACTGATCAACAACTAAGGGTTGGGGACATTTTTATCACACATTAAATAGAAGCAATGGAAATTTACAAAGACTCTGTAGAAGTTGGTGAGTTTTCTGATTTCACTTGGAATACCAGCTCCATCTATTATTCGATAAGAAGGAATTTCTTCACTGAAGTTGATTAACTAGAATACAGCATCTGTTCATGGGCCAGCAAATAAGTCTGACTGCCCTTTCATTATTAATTTGCTTGTTCATATAGGGGACCTTTTTGAGGACATATTTGAAGCATTTTATAACAATATATAAGGTCAGCATAATAAAGCAAAATAGCATAGATTTAAGATAATAGTAAACTGAGATATTAGAAGTGACATCAACAAAACACGACAAAGGGAACCAGTCGACCATAATCAAGTCTCCAAAAGCTTTTTTAGTTTTACATCTTAGGACACACACTGTTCACAGACATCAATACTGATCTAGTCTTATTATATGGCAGTGATGGAGATTCCAAGATTCCATGTCTGTGCTCTTAGGATTCAAAGCTGAAGCCTGTTTCACTGTCACTGTCACTAAAATCAGCCATTTTTAGGAAGAGGGAAAATGTGACAACCAATAAAATTTCCCATTACTGCTTTCTTGAGGAAATGCCATAAGATGATTGCATAGGAATTGCTTGTGCTCTCCCTTCAGCCTACATCCATTCCCATTCCTGGAATTGATGGAATGGCTAACAGAACTAGTTCTACAGTGTGTTTACCCGGTCTGTTAGTGTGGGGCTGGTGGTAGTCCTTGCCCTCCTGCCCACTTTCCTATGGGTCTGAATTGTGTCTTGGCCTACTACTTAGCTGACCCCCTAAACAACTGCACAGAGGTAAGATGTAAGGACATCATAATACCACTGTATAATGGACAAAAGTAATTTACTCCTGAATCAGCTGAAGTCCTCTGTTCTTTATGGAGCTACAGAATGATCAGAACAGCTGGAGAGGCTCTGCTGTAATTTCTGGGCTTAGCTATTACTAGCATCTGTTGTCTTCTACTAAAAGCAGCTGGGTTTCCCAATTGCAGGGTTTCCCAGAGCGGCTGTCAGGGGTCTGTGAATGCACTGCTGCAGAACATGATAGATTTTCACATCTCCCTGGTGTGAAAGAGTTTGGAATGGGAAATTCTTGAATAAGGCTAGGATAAAAAGACACAGGCCTGTTACAGACTGCCAAAATAAAGCTGCTTGGGGTCTCTTTAGAGGTATGCTGTTTAAATGATGCATGCATCCGAAGAATCCGGAAGCTGCACCAAAGCTACACTCCAGTGCTTAGGAATGGAGTGTGGCTTTGGCGCAACCTCCGGACTCTTAGGACCCATGCATCATTTAAATAGCATACCTCCAAAGAGACCCGAAGCAGCTTTATTTTGGCAGTCTGTAACAGGCCACAGATACCTTTGGAAGGGTGTGTGTTTATCTTTACCAGCACCACACCCCATTATTGTGAGTTACTCCTGCTCTCCATTTTGTGCCATTCATCCATCCATCCTTTGGCCTTAGAATCTGTGCAGGGATTCCTTTCTGACATTTCTTTGTGCCGAGGAAGTGTCACAATTGGAAGCCCATCCTCTTGGGAAGCACAGGCACCTGCTCCCTTCTTGTTCAGCAACAACAGGACAGTTGGCATCTGATGGTGCTGCTGCCTGGTGCTCAAGTGTGTGTAAGCTGCCCAGTGAGAAAAAGACATGTTTGCCCTCCTCTTTTCTGCCATTTGTCATAAGAACAAATGCTCCCTTTTGGGATGTTTCCAAGTGGTCTGTGTCATGCTGTGTCATGGATTCTCAAAAGAGGGAAGAGTCCTCCCATCAGCAGCTGTTTCCTCCTGGTCTTTGCTTAACAATAGACATTTAGCAGCCTAACAGCTTTCTGGATCCTCATCCCATTGTGATGATGAAGTCATGACAGAAGCTATGTAATTGTGTGATACTGTGGACCAAATTTGAGAGCTGGCTTTGGGAATTAGAGTGGTGCATGATGTTTGGGGTGACAATGGGTTGGGAATGGAAATAAGTGACTCCTCTAGAATAGCGTCTCCATCCCATGGTTCTCATTTAGGAGGGTCAGAATTTGGCCTGTATAACCTCCTAGCCAAGCTCCCCCACCTCCTTCCCTTGTAGGCTACCAGGGGCAAGGAATTCCCCCTCCCAGTGTTACGTCCATGTTGTTGTTGCTGCTGCTGCTGCTCTGTGCCTTCCAGTCATGCTGTACTTATATGCCTTAAGGCAGGGGTCGGCAACCTCCGGCCCGCGGGCCGGATCCGGCCCCCGGAGGCCTTCATTACGGCCCCCGGGGGCGGTTGCTGCCGCCGCCGCAGCACAAAAAAATAACGGCGCCCATAGCAGCAAAAAGCTGCGCTGGGCGCCGCCATTTATCGCCCAAAATGGCGCCGAACTCTCGCGCAACCTTCTTTGAGGTTGCGCGAGAGTTCGGCGCCATTTTGGGCGAAAAAATGGCACCACCCAGAGGCGAAGTCTCACGCGACCTCCAGGAGGCCTGATGCGGCTGAGGGAGCCCTCGAATAGGGCTCCGACGGCCGCATCAGGCCTCCTGGAGGCCCGATGCTATCGCTGGCGCCCTCCAACAGGGCTCCGGCGGCGGCAGCGGGCCCCTGGAAGGTCCAATGCCGCCGTCGCAGCCCTGTTCGAGGGCTCCGGCGGCGGCAGCGGGCCTCCTGGAGGCCCGATGCCATCGGTGGCGCCCTCCAACAGGGCTCCAGCGGCGGCAGCGGGCCTCCAGGAGGCCCGGTGCCGTCACTGGGGTCCTCCAAGAGGCTTTTTTGCCGGCCTCTGACGAGGCCTGCAAAGATGGGGAGGCCTGGCCCCCGGAGGGTGAAACTCCACCCCCGGCATGTGGCCCCGCCCCGGAGGGTGGAAGCTCCACCCCGGCATGCGGCCCCGCCCCCGGAGGGTGGAAGCTCCACCCCCGGCTTTGGCCCCCCAGTCGCCTGAGGGACAGCAACCCGGTCCCCGGCCCAAAAAGGTTGCCTACCCCTGCCTTAAGGTCACCAGAATGGTTTAAAAGACAAACCCCAGCAGTTATCACCATGGAAGGAGCTCCCTTTCTTTCTTTCTTTCTTTCTTTCTTTCTTTTTTGTATTTATTAAATTTTATTTCGTAAAAAAGTACAGTATACAATATACATCTAACAGCAGTACATTAACATCAAGTTTTTCTAAGGGAATGGGGTAAAGATCCAAAAGGAAAATTGCAGATATTTGGAGATGGGTAAAGGAGAATGCGGGAGGATGATTTCTGAGAAGGAATTTTTAAAAAGACATTTAAACATTTAGAAAATATTTGGTCTAAAGTTTTACACCATTGATATTATACTGTATACAAACAATCACAGATGATGGCATAACTTTCAGTAGACCCTGCCAAAATTCTTCTTAATTCTTTAACATTGTAGAGGTTTATCGGAACAGGTTGACCAGCGATCTTCCTTTTCCAGGACATGTCCTACATTTCAGCCTCTGTCCAAGAGGAATTCCAAAATGTCCTCCATCTTGAGCATCACTAAGGAGCATGATTTTACATTTATATCAACATTTTTAGCTTTTATTTGGTAATGTTCTAGATTTTTCTTGAACGTCCTACATTTCAAGGTGCCTTGTCCTCCTTTGTGGTTAGGACATCTGGTTGCCCTGTATTAGAAGCTACTTATTAATTTATTAATGACAACAGGAATTCCAGTACTATCTTATGACAAGCAAATTAGTCCCTCTTTCTCTTTCTGGTTGGTTTGTTAGAGTATGGGACCTAATGGTTATGCTAAAGGTAACTTAGGCGCTGGATAGACGGGCCCTACAGGGCGCCGTCGTGATGTGCAAGGGGCGGTGCTTCCAAACGCGACTCGCCCCTTGCACGTGATGAGGGCGTCAAAATGGCGGCGCCCTGTACATAAGGGTGCTGCCATTTTGACGTGACGGATGCGTAGCGTCTGCACATCCCGGCACCTTTGTGACTCCGCAAGTGCGCCATTGACGCCTTGCGGCATCATAACAGCACCGCAGAAAGAACCCGCTTTTTACGGGTTCTTTTTGCTGTGCGAGGGAGCCACGCGGTATGTCCGCTGTGGCTCCCTCGCGCAGCAAACCAGGGCGGCAGCAGACTGCCCTTTTTGGGAGGTCTGTATCCCACCTTAGAATGTAAAGTCCAGGAAAAGTCAAATGTTTTTAATGAGGCTTCTTGAAATGCAGAGTATCTTAGTTGTTTTTCAAAGTAACCAAGTGGGAGATAATATTTGCCCGTAGTCAATATTTACATTTATTTGAGTGGACCACTGATTGCTTTCTGTGGTTAATTCTGCTTACTCAGTATCCTCAGTATGCAAAAGGATCTTGTAGCACCTTTGAGACTAACTGTGTGAAAGAATTTTGTAGCACAAACCTTCATACACTTGGTCTATTTCATCTGATGTTGCATCTGAAGAAGTAGACAAAGCGTATGAAAGCTTATGCAACAGCTTTTTTTGCATAGTTAATCTCAAAGATCCCTTTGCATCCTGATAGTTCAAACTAACATGGCTATGGTTCTGAATTCTATGAAATTCCTTACTCCAATGTGAGATTCTGTTTCCAAAGGTACTGTAATTCTTTGGGGGCAGTGTGGGGCTGAAAGCATTCACTGCAAAGTCTTTAGGAAATTAGGTTCATACCCCAGCTCCTCCTCAGCTTACCATCAATTTGACTTTGACTTATAGCAAACATGTGAACAAGGGACCTCCAAGACATCTTGTCTCAACAGCCCTGTTCAGGTCTTAAGCAAGTTATCATCAGCCTCCACCCCCAAAAAAGTAAACTGTGAATTAACAGCTAGCTGTTTGTCTTTACCATAGCTCTGTGATGAGATGAAGTGCTGTGATGCAAATTGAAAAGTGTTGTGTAATCCCACTGAATGACAGATGGCTTCAGCCCTATAAACAAATAAGTGAGCTCCACTACATTCTCATTTCTGATCTGCAGGCCCTTTCCCTCTCTTTCCATTTTGATTCCCTCTCAGGTGCCTCTGACAGAAGTGGTGGAACCTGTAGACTTTGAGGAGTACCTTACCAGCCACCTGCCAGATGCTGAGCCTGGCCCACTTCGTGACCTGGTTGAATTTCCTGCTGATGACTTGGAGGTGCTCCATGAACCCCGGGACTGTCGGACACTGGAACCTGGCATCCCTGAAGATGGGTAAGTGGCATTACAGTATTAGTAACTGTTGGTTACTTGACTTCTTCTGGTATCTGGGAGACTTGGTAATCTCTTCTTCCTGGAACCTTTCAACCCAATGCCCACTCATCCTTCATATTATGCAAGGCATACAAGGGTTGCCAAAGGAAAGGATGTGGCAGTATACTTAGATTTTCTGTTAGAACTTTTGTTGTTGACCAGTGGAAATATGTGGCAGGCAAAAGTTATTTTCTATTGGGTAGGATCTTCAAATTAACATCTTCAGTATTTGTTGTTTCATGCTATCAAATGAGTTCTAACATACAGTGTCCCTATCTTAGACTTTTTGTGTGCGCGCGCAAGATTTGTTCAGGGAAGGCTTGTCATTGCTAACTTCTAAGGCTGAGAGTGTAACTTGCTCAAGGTCAAGTAGGTTGAGTAGGAATTCAAGTCGTGGTCTTCTGGAGGCCTGATCCAACATTCAAACAACTGCATCATGCTGGTCCATTCCTTAATTAGGATCTTCAAATTAACCACTATTGCAGGATAGAATTTTGAAAGCCTACTTTAAATAGCATTTACTTTCTATAGAAGATATTTTGGAGGGAATACCAATCAAGAGTTGTAGCTCACATGTGGAAATCTACTGGGATCTTGCAAGCTGAAAGTCTCAGTAGGCTCTTTGTTCTGTAAAATATGTAGATTATAATGTCTTCAGGGTTTTAACATTTATCCTTCTTTGAGAATTTTGTAGGAAGGCTGTATAGTGGTGCTTTTTGTGGTGTGTTTGGAAACTAAACTTCAGGGACATGTTAAAATTGTCACAAAAACTGATGGTCATGAACCTCTGCATAGCCTATTTTGACACTGCTCACCACTATGTGCACCAAAGAGGTGAACAAGGAGAATCTGATGTGAAGCAACACACACAGTAGAGAATGAGTGAGGGAAGGAGGTAACAAGGGACCAAATGGCCTGCTAAGCAATTTCAAAATTACTTTTTTGGAGGAAGTCCAATATATTTTTAGATAGACTTTTCAGTTAGTTTCAGCTAAGAGTATATGCGTGGAGAATACTGCATTAAAAAGGAGGGTCAGACTCTCATTAATACTCTGTGTGTGTCCAGAATACCTGGCTATTAAAATCAAACAAGACAATCAGCAGCAGCTTCACTTATTTCTGTGCATGGAGCTGTGTGTGTCTGGAAGAGATGAAGAAATTCCGGTGATGGTGGGGGGACTCCTTGCTGAGGGGTACTGAAGCATTGGTTTGTGGGCCTGACAAGATGTTTCGGGAGATGGGCTGTCTCTCTGGGGCAAAGATCTGTGATGTGACAGGGAGGCTGTCAAGACTTGTTAAGCCTACTGACTGTTAACCTCTTTCTTTTGGTCCATGTGGGAACCAATGATACTGCAAGGCACAGCCTTCAGAATATCATAAGGGATTATGAGGCTCTGAGTAGGAAGCTGAAAGAGATGGATGCACAGGTTGTCATTTCATCTCTTCTCCCAGTTGAAGGGAGAGGAAAATAGCAGAGGTGAATAACTGGCTCTGTAGATGGTGCCGCCAAGAACGACTTGGATTTTTGGATCATGGTCTGAGGTTCCATGGGGAGGGACTTCTGGCAAGGGATGGGTTGCATCTTACACCAGTTGGCAGAAACATTTTTGCCAGTAGTCTTAAAAATTTGTTCAGGAGGGCTTTAAACTGAGTTATGTGGGGGAGGGAGACAGTATTCTGGAAGGCAAAAGGGCTGGAGAAAATAGTCAAACTGTCATAGAGGGAACAAGACAAACAGTGCACAGACCCAAGAATGGGAGGGCAAAAAAACTTGCACAGGCAGCAAGTAGAAAGGGAATCCATGGTCTAAGATGTCTCTACACTAATGCACAAAGCATGGAAAATAAGCAAGATGAACTTGAAGTCCTAGTACAACAATGCAAATATGATATAATAGGCATCACTGAAACGTGGTGGGATGAGTCTCAAAAATGGAATGTAGTAATAGAGGGGTATAACCTTTTTAAGAGAAATAGTCCAAACAGAAAAGGATGAATAGCATTATATGTCAGGGATATTTACACCAGTGAATCATCGAATCATAGATTTGGAAGAGACCGCAAAGGCCATCCAGTCCAACCCCCTTCCATGCAGGAAATCTAAATCAAAGCTCATTGTGTAAAATAGGCCTTTTATCATCAAATGTCTGTCAGAATAGAAAAGGCTTTTTTTTTTGTCTGTAAAAAGAGTACTGTATGTATTAATGGAAAAGTCTAAACGTTATAGTCAAAAGAAATGACAAAAAAACCTCTTATTTAAAAACGGAATCATCTTGTGGTGAAAGGCAAGAGTATAGCCTGTCCTGGAAGCACTGAAACCGCCTCTATTCTCTCATCCATCCAGCCTTTAGGATGAGCACATGCTTGCTGGAATTTTGGAAGTTCTTTGGCATTGTTTTCCTTTGCTTCATCCTCTAGATTCTTTGTTACATGCCTCTTAAGGTTTTTTTAAATCTATTGTTCATATAAAAATCAACTTACCCATGGGTCATATTAAAATCTATAATTTTTGCCCCAAAACGTGCCCTCGTCCTATACGTGAGGTTGACCTATTGTTGAGTTTGTACGATAACTGGGCTCTTGTGACCTGAATAGTATAAGAGTGTTCAGGGGAAGTTCAGGTTTCCTAAGCATGTGGAGGCAGAACATGTTGAGAAATATCTTCCAAAATTAGCCTGGCAAATAAGCCTTTAGAAGTGTATTATTTTTAACCAGGCCACACACTGTGTATACAAAACTTCAATTTCTTTCTTTTCCAGGAAACAAGATGCCAGAGTACGAGATGCTGTACAGGTCTACACAGAAGACTGGCTCATTGTCCAGAGAAAGTAAGTTTGGTCATTCTGTTCTTGCATCCTGCTTAGGAAGGCATTGCACTCTGACGCTGCGGGATAGGCAATGGGGAATTTAATATGGAGAATGTCATCAGTTAGATGTGAGCTAACTTGTTGTTGTTATTGTGTGGCTTCAAGTCATTTCTAGTTGATGGTCTCCCTAAGTGAACCTATCATGGGGCTTTCTAGACAAGATTATTTCAGAGGGGGTTTGTCTATGCCTTTCTCTGAGGTTGGGAGAGTATGAGGTTGGGAGAGTATGAATAAACTTGTAAAATGTGGCTAGACAAGGTAACTGTTACATGGATTTGTAATTGATTGTCCAGCCAAACCCAAAGGGTGCTCAACAATGGCTTCTTTTCATCCTGGAGAGACGTGACCAGTGGGATCCCACAGGGTCCTGTCCAGGGCCCAGGGCTATTCAACATCTTTATCAATGACTTGGATGACAAAATTGGGTGCATACTTATCAAATTTGTAGATGATTAGGAGGAGTAGCTAATACCCCAGAGGACAAGATGAAAATTCAAAATGACCTGAATAGACTAGAAGGCTGGGCCAAAGCTAACAAAATGAAATTCAAAACGGAGAAATGTAAGGTACTGCACTTAGGCAGAAAAATGAAATGCACAGATATAGGATGGGGGACACCTGGCTTAAGGAGACTACATGTGAAAGGGATCTAGGAGTCCAAGTAGACCACAGGTTGTACGTGAGTCAACAGTGCAATGTGGCAGCTAAAAAGGCCAATGCAATTTTAGGCTGCATCAATAAAACTATAGTGTCTAGATCAAGGGAAGTAATAGTACCACTCTATTCTGCTTTGGTCAGGCTCCACCTGGAATAGTGTGTCCAGTTCTGGGCACCAAAATTCAAAAAGGACATTGAGAAACTGGAGTGCGTCCAAAGAAGGGCGACTAAAATGGTGAAGGGTCTGGAAACCATGCCCTATGAGGAACGCCTTAGGGAACTGGGTATGTTTAGTGTGGAGAAGAGAAGGTTAAGAGGTGATATGATAGCCCTGTTTAAATATTTGAAGGGATGTCATATTGAGGAGGTAGCAAACTTGTTTTCTGCTGCTCCAGAGAACAGGACCCGGAACAATGGATGCAAGCTATGGCTGGCCCTTGTGGTGTCTTCCAACTCTATGATTCTATGAATTGCTCAGAGTCACCCAGTGCATTTCCATGGTTGAGCGAGGATTTGAACGTTGGTCCCCCCCAGGGTCCCATTCCAACACTCACACTATTAGCTAACTATGTCCCATTTAAGTCGGGGCTGCCCTTGGGACTAGATTCCACATGACCCCATTCCTGGGAGTGAACAAGCCAGCCAAGGAGATAGGCCTCTCCTCTGTAGACCCATCCCCTGATGTCATTTGGCCTACTCTGCCTATCTGTCCAGATAGACTTGGAGAGCCCCTTGTACTGGCACTGTGGCCCCGTTCGCACTGGAGAAATAACCTGGTGTGGGAACTGGGTTATTTCTCTGGAATGCCGCGATCGAATCTCTCCGTGGCATTTATTGCCGGGATTGAGTCTATCCATGGCATTGATTTGCCACGATTGTGGCTTTTTACTCCAAGATTTCGTTCACATTTGGTAATGAAATAAAATGCCACGATCCTGGCAGAAGCGGGGGAGGAGGAAGGGGAGGAAGAGTGGAGGTGGCTGAGGAAGAGGAAGAGGAGGAAGGAGAAGGACGGAGGGGGCAAATGGAGGCAAGATCAGGGTGACAGAGCAGGGAGGAAGAGGAGGAATAAGAAGGACGGAGGGGGCAAATGGAGGCAAGATCAGGGTGACCAAGGAGGGAGAAAGAGGAAGAGGAGGAAGGAGAAGGACGGAGGGGGCAAATGGAGGCAATGTCAGGGGTGGCGAATGGAGGTGGCTGGAGGGAGGCAAGAACGGGGGTGGCTGAGGGAGAGGAGGAGCAAGGAAGGAATCAGATGGGAATGACTTTCAAGTTTGACAAAAAAACCCCGTTCTTTTGAAAAGAACCGCAAGAAAATCCATGGCATAAAACCCTGCGTTAAGGGGGATTTACACCATGACCCCCCCAATCAGCTTAGAAAATCCCGGCGCAAGTGTGACCGACCCTCCAATTCAGGTCATGAAACCCCGGCGCAATGGTGAAGGGTCTGGAAACCATGTCCTGTGAGGAATGACTTAGGGAGCTGGGGATGTTTAGCCTGGAGAAGAGAAGGTTAAGAGGTGATATGATAGCCCTGTTTAAATATTTGAAGGGATGTCATATTGAGGAGGGAGCAAGTTTGTTTTCTGCTGCTCCAGAGACTAGAATGTGGAACAATGGATGCAAGCTACAGGAAAAGAGATTTCCACCTCAACATTAGGAGGAACTTCCTGACAGTAAGGGCTGTTCGACAGTGGAACAAACTCCCTCGGAGTGTAGTGTAGTCTCCTCCCTTGGAGGTCTTTAAGCAGAGGCTGGATGGCCATCTGTCAGGGATGCTTTGATTGAGAGTTCCTGCATGGCAGGGGGCTGGACTGGATGGCCTTGTGATCTCTTCCAACTCTATGGTTCTATGACCCCCCAATATGGGTTATGAAACCCCGGCACAAGTATGAACGACCCTCATTTAAATCGGATTGGAGCCAGGTTAAAATGCAGTGTGAATGGGCCCTTAGATGGTGTTTAGGTTTGCCCATCACACATTTGCCCTGATTGGGATAATGAGCTTTAGAGGAAGGAGCTTGGCCAACACTTTGAGGAACTGTGTCTTCAAACACTGGCCAAGTCTTGCTCTTATTTTGCCTTGTTTGAGACAGCAACCAGCAGGTGAAGAAACTCAGTTGGCAGCCCCATCAGCCACTTCTGCAGGTACTAACTGAGTCACCAGCCACTTTTCCTCCTCCTGCACCTTGCCTGATTGGTGAAGGTGAGAAAGGAATGAAGCACAGTCAGGTGCAACAGAATGTCAAGATGGCTTTATTCCTCATTCTCATTCTCCTTCAGTTTCCCATTTGAAGGGAAGAGAAATCTGAGAGCCTCACAGTGGAGGAGTCAGAAAAGCTGAGAAAGGAGGCACAAAATCCTACAATCTTCTTCTTACAGAATTTCCATTAAAGCACATGGAAATAATTTGTTTGCTATTAGTTGAGGATTGCACTAAATTACAGTTGTCATCTCTGGTGGAGGCGATATCCAGGAGTGCTTGGCACCAACTTTGATTGATACGCCAGCTGTGTCCCTACCTGGCCCAGGAGGACCTTGAAACAGTGGTACATGCGCTAGTAACTTCTCGTTTAGATTTCTGTAATGCACTCTACATGGGGCTACCTTTGTACCAAACCCAGAAGCTTCAATTGATTCAAAATGCTGCAGCCAGATTGATCACTAAAACATCTAGAACATATCACACCGATATTAAAATATTTACACTGGCTACCGATCAGCTTCCGGGCCTAATACAAAGTGTTGGTTATTACCTTTAAAGCCCTACATGGCTCAGGCCCAAGTTACTTGAAAGTATGCCTCTCCCTACACAATCCGCCCTGCATACTCAGAACATCTGGAAAGATATTACTAGAGTACCCAAAAATTAGACTGAAATCGACCTATGACAGGACATTTACTGCTGCTGCCCCCAGACTTTGGAACAACCTCCCGGAGGAGATCTGTCGTATCAACACCCTAGATGCTATTAAGAAAGCACTTAAGATGGATCTCTTCTGGTGGGCTTATCCATTTGATCCACCATAATGGAACCTCAGTAATACCCTATCTTCCACTGATTTTATATAGGTGTGGACTGTGTTAATTTTATGAATTTGTCTTGTTCATTAATTGATGTAATTTTAGATCATTTGTGCTTGTTGTAATGCTGATTTTATGTGTTGTACTCCCACCTTGATCCATGGGGAGAGGCGGGAAATATAAATAAAGATTTTATTTATTATTTATGTTGTCTTTTATTTTGTAGCATTTGTTTGATAGCATACACAGACCAGTATTTTCAGTACGTGGGAAATTACTGTTTTAAGAGTGGCAGAGGAGAGTTCTTTTCCTCTGATGTACCATCTTGAATGCTCTGGGTAAAAGCCTTGCTTGTTGTGAGTCTTTCAAGTGGAGTTCATTCTGTCAGACAAAATTGCCCTTGGCTTCTGCACAGCAGACATTTCAGGGTTCCACCCGACAGCCTGTGACTGATGACTTGCGTTACTAAGTAGGTGAGTCCACTTGATCTCAGTATGTTTTGAACAAGAGTGGGGAAAAGCTATATTCACGGTGTGGATGGCATCAGAAACATTTTATAGGGCTCCTGCCCCACCTAAGTATCCATTTCAAGATCTCTGCTTTCTAGTACATGGTGTAAAAGGTGACTCCTCTCAGAGGAGCCTGGAGCGTATCAGTAATAGTCACCTGTGCAGAAAGCAAACAAGTGACTGGATCAGTTATTAATAGGCCACGGTATGGTTAAAATGGGCTAGTCGGGAAGGACACAAAACTTGTTTTGGCCACCATGTATGTTGCCACAGTGGAACAGAGACTAGGAGGAATTTTTCCATTTGGCCTGTAGGTTTGGTCATATAAGCTGATGCCTTTATAACCTAAATCATTGCATCCTATAATTACAGAGTTCCTGGAAGGCTTTCCATAGGTCATTGGGTCCAACTCCCTGCTCAATGCAGGATCTCCAGTTAGAATATCCCCAGCAGGTAACTGTCCAGGCTCTTTTGGAAGACATGCAGAGAAAGAAACAGCAGTCCTCCTTCTAAAAAGTGAATGCATTCAGCTATGCATTCTTGGCCCTTAGACTGGCTGTGCCAAAACTTCCTCCCAGCATCCACAGAGAAGTCAGCAAAATGGTTTTGGGATAGTTTCCAATTTTAGTTATTTGTAGAGACCCTTGGTCTGGCAAAACCATAAACATGTGGCCCTTTCCCAAATAGTGTATTTCTTTTCTTTGACCCCAAGGGTAGCTGTACCACAAACCTGAGCAAGGCAGATCTCTCAAGCATCAGATGTTAAATGTCATGAAAGGCAGCAAATTGTAATTTAATTTTTTGTTCTTTTCCTGAGAGGAGTGGGGAGAGGCGTATATGGTTATTTTTTTCCTCACATCAAACAACTTGACTGGGAAATAGCCACCTTTGCGGGGTTTGTAGGAGGGCACAGACCATTTTGTTGCTCCACCTCAGGCCACCATGTGCATTGAGTGGAGCCTATTTTGGCACTGCCAAGTGCAGTTGAAGCTAGGAAGTGGGTAGTATTTGAAACTGATTACTGACAATTTCACCTTCTCACATTTTATTTGTGTGGTTTACCTTCTACCACTCACTCAGATGTTATTTTCCACACCAAGATGATGCACACCATGGTGCACATAAGGTGAGTTCAATAGCAGTGGTACCACTTACTTGCACCAGGGTGTGCTCTACCTCAACTTAAAACAAACAAACTTGCTGATAGCAAATCACACTGTCTCAGCCTCAGGGGAAGGCCATGGCAAACCCCTGAACATCTCCTGCCAATAAAACCTCAGGATAGTTTCACCTTAGGGTTGCCATGAGTCGGAAACAACTTGAAGGCACACAACAACAAAGCACTGCTGTACAACACGTTTAAAGAGCTGAGTGTTTGTTAAATTCCTTCAGAATTCACACTGCCTTAGAGTTTCTGTTGGCACTAATATCACCCACTGTTGTTGTTTTCCTGTCCTGATTTAGGTACCAAAGGTTCAGCACCATATACAATGCCATCACTATTGAGAGGCAAAGGGACAGACAGAAGGGGTTGCCAAGGCAGGTCTTTGAACTTGATGAAGTAGCAGAAGAGCGGAGCAGTCAAGGGGATTCAGTAAGTCAGGTTTGTACATCTGTCCTGTTGGAGTAGCAGGGTTCTTTTTGCCTCCAAATAGAAGGAAATTCTCTAGAAGGAAAAACAGGGTATGAATGAAGAAAATATCCAGATTGTGACCAAAAATACAAGCAGATTGCAACTAGTCTTTTATATTAATTCAGATGTTCTCTTAATTTGTCTATCCTTTAGTATCTTGGAATGTGGGTGATAACTGTGCATTCTAATAAGAAAAAGTTCTGCCCTCAGTTATGGAATTTCTTTACGTGGTTCTCAATGTTAAAACTTATTTTAAGTGACCTTTTAATTGTTTTTCCTTTTGGATCAACATCTGAGATTATAAAGTGACAAAATGCAAAGAAAGGTATGGGAGAAAAGGAAAATCTGTCCACCTGGATCGGTACCTGGAGCTCCAGTGAAGGAGGAGCAAGACTAGCCAGTGAAGAAGTGCTGTCTCTCAGAGGCCTTCTGCTTTTATGCCATTTGTTTTGCCTCACTGTTTATCAAAAATGACCAGCTATGGACCTGTGCTGGGTATTGGACTGTAACTCCCGTCAGCCCTAATCATCATTGCCAGTGTTGAGGAATTAGGAGCTGAAGTCAAACAATATTTAGAGAGTCATAGTTGCCCATCCTTAGTGTACTGTATATATAGTCTCGACTAGCAGTGGAAGAGAAACCTAAACCAGCTGCTAAACTATCTACAAGCTGGAAACAATACTTGTTTAGTTAATATCTAGCTCACCACTTGGTTATGCATTTGCTAGATTCTCCATGAGGCTCGCTGTTGCCAAAAGAGCTTGAAAAACTTGCTTTTCTGGATTCCTACTCTCTGGATCTCTCTGTGGCCATGCTAGGTGGGAGACTCTGGAAGATGTAGTTGAAAAATGTATCTTCTCCAATCTGACTGCCTGTAGGAGAAAACTACCCCTCCAGTGGGACTGGAGGAAGGCCATGAAGACTGGATAGTTTTCAGAAAAGAAAGAAGCAGTTGTATTGAGTGGGCATAAATATGGTGCCAGTCCCTGACACATTGAAAAATTAAAAACTGCCAGTCCTCCATATTATGTAGCTTGAGAAGTATTGTTATAGACATTTGTAAACTACTCATTTGCCCTAATAGCAGGTTCCCCCTGTTGTTCTTAGGATGACCTGAAACGCTGCTCTGCCTCCTTGGATGATACACCCCGAGGCAGCTGGGCTTCCAGCATCTTTGATTTAAAGAACTCTGCAGCTGACTTCTTGTTACGCTCGCTTTTGGTGCGCACTGCCATTGAAGAGACTGACCGTACCAATGAAGAGCTGCGCAAGAAGAACCGGCACAGTGAGATCTTGGCCCTTTACCCTGCTCCTGATGAGGTAAGAAGCTTCATTTCTCCTCCCCTGCCTTCTATGGAATCCTGCATAATCCAGGAAATGCCATTATGGCTTATAAGAATGGGGAAATTTGTAGTTGCTTCTTCTTCGTGGTCTCTGTGCTTCACACAATAGGGTCTGCGCCTGCACAGAGACTTCCTTCGGAAGCTGAAAAGCTGAGCAGATTGGCAGTAGCTCAGCCCACTCCCATACACTGAGCATGCCCAGTACCGCCAATCTAGCTCATCCTTCAGTTCTCTTTTGTCAGCCGCAAGAGAAACATCTCCTTCAGATTGCTCCTCAGCTTAGTAGAGTTCTCCTTCGGGAGACTATATTTCCTTTTATTTTTCCTTTTATTTTATTTTTCTGTGGAGAGTGAGCTTTCTTTTCTTCAACACGGATGGGCTCCTCGTTCGTAGGCCTCTTATGGCCTCCACTTCTCTTTGCAAAAAATGCTCCTCTTGGTCAGCGCGCCTTTAATGTTGGACACTCTAAGTGCCTTTTTTTGTCTTGGGTGAGACTCATGTTACTGACAAATGCATACATTGCAAGGCCTTCACCCCGGTGACTCTCCGTAACAAGGCTCAGAAGCTCAAATCTTTTTTGTAGGAGCATTCTTGCTCCAAAATCTGCTTTTCAACTGGATCCCTTGCCCAAAATTCCAATCTCCAAACTTCCATGGATTCTGAAGATTTCGTAGAAAGCTTCGACATCGCCCTCTGGGCTTCTTGTTGCCTCGACGTCGACTTGCTTTGGCATCAATGTCCCAACTGCCATCTGCTGGTCGGTCAAACCAGAAGGTTCAATCAGCGAAAACTCAGGTTGTGCCCTCTATCTCCCAGGAAGAATCCACTCAGAAAGCTAAAAAGAGGTCGGCGACGCACAACGGTGACAGCTAAAAAGAAGCATAAGTCTAATGCGACGAGTGCCCCCTCAGCTGCTTCGACCTCGTCATCACAGATTGTTCCAACATTGATGTTGGTAACCACATAGAATCATAGAATAATAGAGTTGGAAGAGACCGCAAGAGTCATTCAGTCCAACCCCCTGCCATGCAGGAAATCCATATCAAAGCATCCCTGACAGATGGCCATCCAGCCTCTGCTTAAAGACCTCCAAGGAGGGAGATTCCACTACACTCCAAGGGAGTGTGTTCCACTGTCAGACAGCCCTTACTGTCAGGAAGTTCTTCCTAATGTTGAGGTGGAATCTCTTTTGCTGTAGCTTGCATCCCTTGTTCTGTGTCCTAGTCTCTGAAGCAGCAGAAAACAAGCTTGCTCTCTCCTCAATATCCCTTCAAATATTTAAACAGGGCTATCATATCACCTCTTAACCTTCTCTTCTCCAGGCTAAACATCCCCAGCTCCCTCAGTCGCTCCTCGTAGGGCATGGCTTCCAGACCCTTCACCATTTTAGTTGCTCTCCTTTGGACATGCTCCAGTTTCTCCACATCCTTTTTAAATTGTGGTGCCCAGAACTGGACACAATATTCCAGGTGGGGCCTGACCAGCGCAGAATAAAGTGACACTTCTCTTGATCTAGACACTATACCTTTATTGATACAGCCTAAAATTGCATTGGCCTTTTTAGCTGCTGCGTTACACTGTTGACTCATGTTCAACTTGTGGTCTACCTGGACTCCCAGATCCCTTTCACATGTAGTTTCATTCAGCCAGGTGTCCCCCATCCTATATCAGTGCATTTCATTTTTCCGCCCTAAGTGCAGTACCTTACATTTCTCCATGTTGAATTTCATTTTGTTAGCTTTGGCCCAGTTTTCTAGTCTATTCAGGCCATCTTGAATTTTGATCCTGTCCTCTGGGGTATTAGCTACTCCCCCTAGTTTGGTGTCATCTGCAAATTTGTTAAGTATGCCCCCAATTTTGTCCTTGGAGGATTAGACCCTGACCTCTCCTGAACTAAGGGTCTTGGTGGCTAGTAGAAAGAATTCCACTAAGCAGTCTTATTCCTACAAGTGGAAGCGTTTTTGTGCCTTTGCTGAAGCTCGGATCGAACCTTCCTCTCATGTGAGTCTTTCTACTGCCCTAGAGTTCCTGCTTCACCTGCGGAACCAAGGACTGGCCTTTTCTTCTCTCAAAGTATATCTCTCGGCCATCGTTGCCAACCAACCACCTGGTTCCGCATCAGCTCATCTCTTTACCTCTCCGACCTTGAAGAGATTCTTCAAAGGCCTCCATCACTTATATCCCCTATTGCCTCTTCTGGCTCCGGCATGGTCTCTTTCTTTTGTGCTCACACAGCTCACGAGACCTCCCTTTGAGCCCATGGGCTTGGCCTCTCTTAAACTGCTGACACTCAAGGTGTCTTTTCTTGTTGCCATGACCTCAGCCAGACGTGCTTCTGAGCTGACTACACTCTGATGAGTTCTTCTTGGTCTTTCACAAGGACAAGACAGTCCTCCGGCCAGACATTTCATTTCTCCCTAAGGTGGTTTCCTTTTCCACCTTTCTCAAGAGATTGTGCTGCCTAACTTCTATCCAGACCCTTGTACACCTCTGGAAAAGACCATGCACACTCTCAATGTTCTCTGTGGTTGGCATTTTATGTTCAACGTTCTGCTGAGTTCAGGTTGACCACCAAGTTGTTTGTTTGTTATGGTGGATCCAGAAAGGGCAACCCTCTTTCCTCTCAAAGGTTCTCCAAGTGGATTGCCCAGACTATAGCTCTGGCCTATGAATTGGCCAAACATCCTCTACGTGTTGGTGTGCGCCCACATTCAACCAGGGCTATTGCTTCATTGGCTGCCTTTCTCAGAGGCGTCCCTTTACCATATGTCTGCAAGGCAGCTACGTGGTCCCAGCCTTCCACGTTCGTCCCGCATTACCGGATTGATTCCAGGTCTCATCGGGATGCCAGCTTTGGTCGTGCTATTCTGTCTTCAACCTACCACAGGTAAGCTTTCTAGTCACCCTATTGTGTGAGGCACAGAGACCACGAAGAAGAAGAGCAGGTTGCTTACCTGTAACTGTGTTTCTTCGAGTGGTCATCTGTGCCCTCACACAATCCTGCCCTACCTCCCCTCAGTCAGGTCCCTGCTATGTCTCTGCAGCGGACTTGAACTGAAGGAGGAGCTAGATTGGCAGTGGCCGGGGCTACCGCCAATCTGCTCAGCTTTTCAGCTCCCGAATGGAGTCTCTGCGCAGGCGCAGACCCTATTGTATGAGGGCATTCCAGTTAGGACCTGTTTTGTTTCAATGAGCTCTGACTCTGTTTTTAATGAAGAGTGTATAATTGTGCAGGTGTCATCTTTTCTTCTTTCTCCTCAGGATGAAGCAGTGGAACGCTGCAGTATCCCAGAAGTTCCCAAGGAGCACTTTGGTCAGAGGATCCTCGTGAAGTGTTTGTCTCTGAAGTAAGTTGCCACTGGTTTGAGAACATGGAGTTAGCAGGCCTGAGTAGGAAGCACTTTGACTGCTGGTTTTTCCATTCTGGATGCTGTTAAAAGAAGCAGAGCCTAATTTCAAATCCAGGGAACAGTTTCTCATGTGCACAGTTTCTGCTGGAAGGTGTGTGTGTGCATGTAATAAATAATAATAATAATAATAATAATAATAATAATAATAATAACTTTTAATTTATATCCCGCTTTTTGTTACCACAATCAAAGCGGCGTACAACCTTTTTTAAAAATACAATATATACAATTCCCCCCCCTTAAAAAAGGATTAAACAATTCTATGCATTAAAATTACAAATGATAAAATCTAAAAACAGTATGATAATAAAATAATGGTGGGTCGAGTCTTCACTTATACATGTCTGTGGGGGAGCGTTACATGGCCGGTTTCTATTCTGGGAAGGCCTGCTGGAAGAGATCCATCTTGACAGCTTTCTTGAAGCTCTCTAGGTTGGTAATTTGATGGATCTCATCTGGCAGGCCATTCCATAAAGTGGGAGCGATCGCAGAAAAAAGTCCTCTGGGAGGTTGCCATCAATCTGGTCTTTGGGGACTGTAACAAATTCCTCCTGGAGGATCTGAGGGTATGGGGCAGATTGTACGGAAGGAGGCAATTCCTTAAGTAGGTTGGTGCACTGGAATAAGGTTGTGTCTATGCAACGTAATTCTGTGATGCATTGCAAACAGACTGCAGGATCCCTTGGGGAGGAGATACTTGTAAATTGCTTTGGTGGTAAAAACCCATTTTCATGGAGAGTGCAGCGGCTTCATGTAAATGTTAAACAGCATGAGAGACAGGATGACGCCCTGAGGGATGCCAGGTTTTAGCTCTTTTTTAGATGAGCAGCTGTCTCCCAGCATCAGCATCTGGCATCTACCCGAGACGTAGGAGTGGAACTACTGTAGAACAGTGCCTCCATTCCCCAACTCTCTCAGGTGTTCCAGAAGGATAACGTGGTCATTGGTATCGAAGGCCACTGAGAGGTCCAAGAGCACCAACAGGGTCACACTCCCCCTGTCGATGCCCAGACGAAGATCATCGACTAAGGCGACCATGGCAGTTTCAACTCCATATCCCACTCTAAATACAGTTTGAAATGGATCTAGTAAATCAGTTTCTTCCAAGACTGCTTGTAGCTGATTGGCAACTGCTCTCTTGATCACCTTGCTCAAAAATGGTAACAACGAAACTGGCCTATAGTTGTTTCTGTCCAGGGGGTCGAGGGAAGGTTTTTTAAAAAAGTGGTTTAACCACTGCCTCCTTTAAATAAGAAGACAGGCAGCTTTTCCTGAGAGATGCATCAATTATGTTTTTCAACAGCATCTTAATCGTATTTCCCCCTGGACGGTCAGCCAAGATGGGCAAGGGTCGAGAGGTCAAGTCGTAGAAGCCTGCTTATTATTTTTTTTAGTGGAGATTCTTGGGAATTCAAATTGCCATCTTAGATTCCATATGAAATTCTGCAGATCTGATTAGTCAGAAAAGGGGAACAGCCCTGAGTAGCACATGTAGACATGGAAGCTGCCGTTTTGTGTACAGTGGGCCCTTGGTATCTGCTAGGGTTTGGGTCCTGGACCCACCATGGATATCAAAATCTGTGGATGCTCCAGTCCCATTAAGTACCATAGCACAGTGAAATGTTGTCCCTTACATAAAACAGCTAAGTCAAGGTTTGCTGTTTGGAATTTATATTTTTAAAAATATTTTTAAGCTGTGGATGCTTGAACCCATGGATAAGAAATCTTTGGATATGGAGGACTGACTAATGACAATCAGAGTTGTAATCCTTGTTATTTTCACTCATTTACTATAGACCTCACCTCACCTACCTAATTGAGGGGCCAAGAGGTTCCTCTTTCATTTAAAGCATTAGAGACATCCTTAGTAATGAACAGAGTTCTGATTAGTGTGAAATTACACTCAGATTCTTCTTGGAATTTCATATTATTGGCCAGTATTTAGGCTGAGGAAACTTACCCAGCCAGTTCATTTAGGTAGCGATACTTGAATGAATTGGCTGACTGGCTTGCTTTAGTTATTGTATGTTTATTTGGTAGGATACTTGCATTCTGCTTGTGGAAAGTTGTGGTTTGGATTGTATAAATTGATTTAGAAGCTGCCAGCAGCAGTGTTCTTGATTCATTTTGAAGCACAGCTTTTGAGTTCTCTGGAGCAGAACTAGGCCGTTGGCTGTGCTTTTGTCATTGGCTCTGGTTCTGTCAGTGAACAATCTTCTTAATAATTTGCTTCTCTCTCTCTCCCTCCCTCCCCTTCCCCCATCTTCCTATGTCTCCATCACTTTCTTTCCAATTTATCACCTTCCATGGAGTAGATTTGAGATAGAGATTGAGCCAATCTTCGGGTCACTGGCACTCTATGATGTGAAAGAGAAGAAGAAGGTATCTTTTGTTTATTTTAACCTGCTGTACCTAGACAACTGGAGGCATTAGTGAGCAAACTTTGCCTTTCAGTCAGAACCAATCTCGATTTTAAGGTGAAGTACAGAAGAAGTGTGAGGACTTTGGCAGGGGGTAGCAATTTGACGATGGTCAAGATCCTTTTGCTAGATCAGCTAGGTTTTCATAGGGAACACTGACTGCAATAGATGTGGATCATGTCTGAGAGATACCTGTCATGGCAGCCCAAGCACAAGACCAGTTTATTTGGGCACATCTCTTTTCCTGGAGCAAGTTTTCTACTTCTTGTACATCAGAAGAAGCAAGACTTTTCTTTTTCTGCCTCCAGTCAGTACAATAGTTCTCTTAGGTTCCTGGCTTAAAGAGCTGCCTTTTAGGTACAGGTTTCAAAGAAAGGAGAATGGTTTACTTGAGATCAACCATGAGGAACAGATAGATCAAATGGCTACATAGGTCCCTCTTTCCTGACTACAAGTTCTGCTTTGTCTGGTCTTTTTAAGTTGAGGGTACAAGGTGCCTTTAGCCCACTGGGTACATTCCCTGATGCCTTTATTTTCTGCATTATCTCCCCCCCCAACCACTACTAAAGTGGGATCACAGCTCAAAATCTTGGTTTAACTCAGGAGACTAGCTAGTATGTAGTCTTAGGCAGATGTGGCAAAAAACAAGACACATCCTTTGTGGAAGAGCAGAAAGAGCAGGCCCAAGCCTTTGGGGAAGCACAGGAGCTATGGCATAACTAGCCATATCTCAAGATCACAGGAAGTAGGCCTTGCCTGCTAGGTATGAGGTGTAGAATTTACCTCTTATGAGTTGGTTGACTGTTGTCACTTGTGTTGTTAGTGCTGTGGCAGGTGAGTCAGGACATTGTGTAGTAACTCTCTCTGACTGCTATTCGTTCCCCATTTTTTTAGATCTCTGAAAATTTTTATTTTGATCTCAATTCGGAGCACATGAAGGGCCTCCTGAGAGCACACAGTGCCCACCCTGCCATCTCCACACTGGCACGTTCTGCAATCTTCTCTCTCACACATCCTTCTCCAGATGTATTCTTGGTGATCAAGGTGAGACATTCAGTCTTCAGTTGCACTTCCAAAGTTTATTGCAACAAATTCTGTGGATGGAATGTAGGCAGAATTGTCCTGTTCTCTCACTTGGAAGAGAGAAGGCATCCTCTCAAGAATCTCAGCTGTTCTTCTTAATAAATGTATGTTTCTAGTTCTTATGGCTATGGAAAAAAATTTGAGGAGTATGTATACATTGTTTAGTAGATTCTCTGAAATTAGAGTAGGGTACAGTAACGTTTCCAATAGTGAGAAATGTTTTCATGTTCCCTCATCTGTTTGCACCTTCCTGTGGCTAGCAGGAACATAATAAATTCTTTAAAATGAATATAGCATATGAAAAAAAATGTTTAAATTACTTGTATACATGTCAAAATCTGGCCTTTGTTCTTAAACCAGAGGGTTTGATTTTTTATTTTTATTGCTGTGGAAGCCAGCTCTGAGCCTAGGCTTCTTCACCTGAAGTTGCATGGCTACTTAAAACATGGATAGTAACTCAACACACAGCTCAAAATCTTGGTTTAATTCTCAGAAATTTACTGAGATCTGTTAAATTTCACCAGTAATCTGTTTTTCCTCTTCTTAAACAGTTGGAAAAGGTGCTGCAGCAAGGGGACATTAGTGAGTGCTGTGAACCATACATGGTCATGAAGGAAACAGATACACTGAAGGTAAATGAAATGTAAGACAAGGAAGATGGTGAAATACAATTGACATGGCTCTGCATTCCAGTTATACCTGAATCATTCCTTCAGTTGTCTGGGGTGTATAGCTCCTTTGCCCACTCCTAACTGAAATAAAGATGGTTTGATTCACAGGATTACTTTGTTGTAGATGTGGTAAGGGCTCAACAACTAAAATTCTACCAGAGGACAGAACATTATTCCCTGCCCCCCATGTTTATGCATTACTTGTTTGCTGCTAATTTTGAGGAGTGCACTATTACTTATTTTCACTAATCCTGAATAATAACACAGTGCTGTGATAATTTGTAATTTTGGACGTCCTTTAAAAAGTCAGATCCAGGTTCCCCAGAAGGGTTCTCTGCACCCTCACCTCTGAATCACAGCAGCAGTAGAAAGAGCTGTTCTTGTTTTCTTTCTTTCAGGCTGAAATACCAACATATGCACACGTGTACACACTGGCTTCTCAGTGCACTTTGAGCCTCTCACTAGCACTACTAACCTTGTCTGAAGTCTGTTCATGGCTTGCATTTTGGCTTTTTCTTGGATTTGGTGGCAGAATCGTTGTACCTTGGCATTGCCCCCATTGAGTTCTGTGTGGGAATTAATTTTTACAGCCAGCCCAGGGAAATTGCCTAGCACCAATAAGATAAGGGAGCAGGGTGGTATGAGCCCAGCACTTGACCTTGCAGTATTTTTTCTTCACCATTGAGTAAGATCACTCACATGCAATGACTAATGAGACCAAAATCATTATTGTTCCATTGCAAAGTTTATCCTTCATTATGTTAGATTTGTAGCATTGCTTTGCCCTCATTGTAACTACAGTATATTGCTTTGTACCTGAAAGGAAGAAAGGCTGGTTTATAGTTGAGTATTATGTGAACAGAAATAATGACCACTTTAAAATAGATGAGGAAGATGTTGAAATAGTTCAAGATTTTCCATACTTTGGTTCAGTCAGTGATCTCAATGGAGATTGCAATCAAGGAATTAAAAGAAGACTACAGCTTGGAAGGACTGCTATGAAGGAACTAGATTAGATTCTGAAGTGTAAAAATATATCATTGAGTATTAAAATTATGATTGTCCATGCTGTCATATTTCCCATTTCTATGTATGGTTGGGAAAGCTGAACAATGAAGAAAGCTGATAGGAAGAGAATCAACCCATTTGAAATCTTGGTGCTGGAGAAGAGTTCTGTAGAAACTGTGGACTGTTAAAAGACCAATAAACAGGTCCGAGACAGAGCAGTTCAAGCCTGAATTCTTCCTAGAAACGAAGATAACTGAACTGAGACTGTCATATTTTGGACATATCATGAAAAACATGTCTCACCAGAAAACACATTAATGCTTGGTAAGGTGGTAGGCAGCAGGAAAAGAGAAAGACTGCATTCCAAATGGATAGATTCAATCAAGGAAGCAATGGCCCAGAGTCTGCAAGACCTGAGCAGGGTTGTTGAGGCTAGGGTGACTTGGAGGTCTCTCATTCATAAGTCAAAGTCATTCAGAAGTCAAAGTCAGCATAGCATTTTAAAGTTCTAGTTCCATCACAATGATTATGGTATTTCCCCCCTTGTGTTTCCAGAATAAGGAGAAGCTGGAGAAGCTGCGAATAGCAGGAGAGCAGTTCTGCAACCGCTTGGGGCGGTACCGCATGCCCTTTGCTTGGACCGCCATCCACCTCATGAATATCATAAACAGCACGGGTCTGCTTGAGAGGGATGCTTCCGAGTCTGAGAGTGGTAAGTTAAGACAGTACAACCCAGCTCAGTGCAAAAGTATTGCCTGCTCTCTTTCCTGTGAAGAGTGCTGCTTCTTATTCTACTTATCCTGATTCTCAAGAAATGTTCAAAACAAAGTACAGTCGCCCTCCAAGTCCGGGGACTTCAAATCCGTGGACTTGAAAATCTGTGAAAGGGCCATTAATCTCAATGGGATGCTCACCCGTGGTGCATGCCTGCATGTGTACACCCCATTCAAGCCTATGGGGCTTGAATATGCACAAGTTTTGGAACTCGCGAGGATGTGGTCTGGAATGGATCCCCCATGAGTTCCAAGGGGCAACTATATTTCTGGATGGAAGTGTATCTGCATGGCTTGTGGAGGGGAAAGTGAGCAGAGGTCAAGAACAGAGAAAGATGTTGCAGAGGAAGTTGTATATCCTAAATCGGAAACAGGATGATATGTGACTGGCTCACTATTAACAGTGGCACTGTGATCCACTTCAGGTGTCATCACTTAAATAGTCTAGAGGTGATCCACAACTTACTAGCACTGCAATCAGCATAAAAAACCCAACAGTCCACAAATATGGAGACAAGATTTATATATTTTGTTTGTTTATGGTAGTAAACTGGAGGCTGAGATAAAGGAAGTCACAAGTTGTATATTTTACTCTTCTTTCTTTAAATTTAGGCATGCTGCTTTCTCAATCTTTTAGTAAATCAGTGGAGGTGAAAGTTTTCTTGGCCCTGTCTGCACAGGCCCCTGGAGTATCCTGGCCTATGCAGACAGTCATAAAGGAATAGTTTCTAGGGTTTTTGCATGGTATATCCCAACTACAATTTGGTATCTACATGCTCCCATGCCTGTGTTACAGCATGTTAACAAATGTCTTTAAAAAGTTCAGTGGAACTGCTGTAGGAGCCTTTGAGTGTTTGCACTCAGGGGTTGATTTTACATGACCTTGATTAGTCAGTTAGCCCTTAAGAGTTTTGTGTAAAATAATCGATATACTAATTAATTGTATTAAATGCATTTGCCTTCCTTGAAAGTTGAAAGGATGCAACCCACATTTGGCAGGCTATATATTTATTAATGCTGAAATATGGGTCTATTGCAAATTGTAAGAGTTTTGCCAAATTAAACAATGAAGTACTGGACAACAGCTGCTGCCAATTTTCTTGAGGGACAGCTGTATTCTGTATTAAAAAACAATAGATCATATGTGTGTGTTATTAGGAATAGTTTAATTGTTGAGAATTTCCTCTCCACATCGCAAGGGAGGTCACTTTCTTTGTCATGCAGTTGATGTGAGACCAAACAGCAGTGGTAGCAGTTGACCTAATCTTGTATATAAGTTTATAGAAGAATCCACTCTTTTCGCTGCACTCTCTTCCTTCCTTCCTGATTATAATTCCTGATTGTGTATATGCCTGTATCTTTTTGCACACATATTTCTCTTATCAAGTACATCCTCTTCTTTTGTAGACCGCAAAGGCACTTGGAATGAACGTAAGAGGAAGGCATATGAACGCATGAGTGTTGGGGAAGAGATGTGTAGCTTCAGCAACTTCCGCCCAGCTACCCTCACAGTCACCAACTTCTTCAAGCAGGTTGGTGGGGACCCAGGATAGGGCTAGCAGAACGAGTTGACCCAGGTTGAACTTTATCATTATTTTCTTTTGAGGAGTCTTTAAGAGAGCAACTCTGATGCTAGAAAGTTAAAAGCAAATCCATGTTTTTGGGAGCATTTTCTGTTTCTCCATGTGAAGCTGTGAGCCTTATCTCTCCCTCATCTCTCTCCTAACCCTTCCTGGCCATCCTGGCATACTTCTGAAATGAGGTATGTAGTTTTATGTATGGATTGGTGTTTCTGATCATGTCAACCTGTTTTGAGGATTAAGACTTGAAGATATTACAGAAGAGGGTGAGGATGTGAGAAGTGATGCCATAGTCACTGAAAAAGTTAACTGTAGTTCAACCATTTTTAATTTTTCTCTCCTTGGTTCCATCCCAACTTTCAGGAAGGTGATCGCCTCAGTGATGAAGACCTGTACAAGTTCCTGGCAGATATGAGACGGCCATCATCTGTCCTTAGGAGGCTCCGGCCTGTCACAGGTGAGGAGTCTGAACCTGATGTGTGGCATTTTGCTGTAAAGTGGGAAATTCCATTGGAATAGCTAAGGTAGCCTGTTGCAGTCACAAACAACAAAGAGTTTTGTGGCATCTTAGAAAGATAAAACATTTATTTGGGTATCAGCCTTTGTGGGCCAGAGCCTGCATTGTCAGAATCATAAAATGGTCACAAAATGGGATAATCACATCTGTCCTAAGAAGAGAGAAAAGAGGAAAAGTAGGTAGGTTTGTGTTTTGGCTTTGTATGCTTTAATAAAGCAAATCCAAAAGGTCAGTTAATTCAAGAGCTAGTGCTTATTTTTATTCAACATATTCATAAATTGACGTTCATAAATTGACTACTCACTTTAGGAAATCTACAACATTCAAATGGAAACGGCAACAAAATGGAATGAAACAAACACAGTTGTAGCAATTTTATAAAATAAAAGCAACATCAGTGAAACAATAAAATGAGAAATGACATTATAACCAGTAAAAGATCAATGGAGCAATATAGTCTTTCCTGGCAGCCTCGGAGAAAAGGGACGGGGTCAGGGCTCCCTCCTCCTCCCCTTCTCCCTGAGGATGCCTGTGCCAATGCCGGCACCCAAGGGGAGGGGGGAGGTAGGGGAGAATTCCCAACCTGGCGATCCCCGAGAAAGGGTTGAGCGACCCCCAAGTTGGGAACCCCTGGTCTTGGGGAAAGCTTTCTGTTATTGGGGGTGTTGCTACAGCAAAAGCCCTTTCTCGTGTAAACCTGCGTAATCTCTCTAAGTGAAAAGATATGTAACAGAACTTCCAGTTATGGGCAGGCTCATGTGGGAATAGGTGGCTCTTCAGATATCTGTTTAAGGCATTATAGATATGAAACAACTTGAATTATGCTGGGAAGCAAATTCTCAGCCAGAGCAGCAGATGCGTAACTGTTGTTATGTCGTCTGTAAAATGCACGGCAGGCAGCAATCTCTCTGCTGAGTTTTACACTAGCAGTTGTTTCTGAACATTTTTTTCAGGGGTGGTCCTACATAGAATGGCTTATTTTAATCTAAGTGAGAAGTATTTAAGGCATTTATCACTGTAGCCAGGACCTGTTTTACCAGCAAGTGATGCAGCTGATACACCAGACAGCGCTGAGCAAACTTTACTCTTGACCACTGCCAGCACCTGGCCTTCTAGGAATAGTGTTGATTCAGGAATATCCCTTGACTATGCATTTGATACTTTAGGAGTGCTACCCCATTCAGAATAGGTTGTGCCACCAGCTGGTACAGTGTGATTTCTGTCTTACTTGGATTCATCCTCAGTTTTCTGCTCAGATACAGTTCATTGCTACTCTCAAGCAACAGTTCAGGACTTCTTACAGTCTCCATGTCACACATTGAAAAGGAGAGTTAGAGCTGCATATCAGCAGCATAATGCAGACACACAGCCCCCATCCCTAGGAGATCTTCCTTAGTGGCTTCTTGTAGATAATAAGCAGTTATAGCTGTTTTTTAATCCAGCCAGACAAATAAAGCCTCCAGTCAGCTTCATTAAAATCTACTCACAAATAGAGGTTTTCTTGTTCTTCTTCGTGGTCTCTGCGAATCACACAAATGGGTTTATTCTGCGCCTGCGCAGCAATCCTCGGAAACTTCTGGAATCTCCAGGCAGAAAGCAATGTATCTTTCTGCAACTTTTTGGCGGTAGCCCCGCCCACCCATATATAAGGCCCCTGGTGGCCCGCTCCTCTTCAGTTCCTTCATTCCGCCGCAACTAAGCAGCTCGAGGAACTTCACTAGCATTTCGCTTGCTCTTACATTGGAATCTCTTTGTCCATTCGTTTGGACTCTCCTTCGGCTTGACCACTTCTCTAACCTATGGACTTCTCTTGCCATAGCCTCCTTTAGGAGGAGCACAAAGTGCGGGGTTAAAATCCCCATGGCCAACGGCAATGTCCACCGGACCTTGAAGCAGGGCCGGACATTGAAGGCTGCGCTGTACGAAAAAGCTTTAGGCCAGCCTGGCGGTTCTGGAGCCTCCGGAGAGACAGGTGATACCACCTCTATGTCCTCAAAAGGAAAAAGGGACAACTGCTCCGACCGCAACAAGCAGCGGGCTTGCTCATCCTCGCCGCCGCCAAAACCCGGCGTAAAGGGTCTCCGAGCACGGTCTCAGTGCCTCTGCTATAGTCAAGGCCAGTACCTGCTCCGCCTCCTGACATCGGGTCAATCAAGACCACGACGCCGACGCCAAAACCCGGCATAAAGGGCTTCTGAGCACGGTCTCAGTGCCTCCGCCATAGTCGAGGCCAGTACCTGCTCCGTCTCCTGACACTGGATCAATCAAGACCCCGACGCCAACGCCAGAACCCGGCGTAAAGGGCCTCAGAGCACGGTCTCAATGCCTCTGCCATAGTCAAGGCCAGTACCTACTCCGTCTCCTGACACTGGGTCGATCAAGACCCCGACGCCGACGCCAGAACCCGGCGTAACGGGCTTCTGAGCACGATGTCAGTGCCTCCACCATACTCAAGGCCAGGACCTGCTCCGTCTCCTGACATGGGGTTGATCAAGACCTGGCCTAAAAGGCCTCCGAGCATGGTCTCAGTGCCTCCGCCATAGTCGAGGCCAGTACCTGCTCCGTCTCATGACATTGGGTCAATCAAGACCCCTACGCCGACGCCAAAATCCGGCGTAAAGGACCTCCGACCATGGTCTCAGTGCCTCCGCCAGGATCGAGGCCAGTACCTGCTCCGTCTTCTGACATTACGTCAATTAAGACCCTGACGCCGCCTGTGCCGGCATCTTCCCGGACAGTGCTCTTGGAGCCCAGGGTCCTCCTTGTGAGCCACCTTTCTGTACTGGCAGACAGCCTGCAGATAGTCAGCATGGATTTTGAATCGGAGGGAGAACCCTCAGACTCCGATGCGCCTCTATCCCCACAGAGGTCAAGATCAAAGCCACGCTCTCCCTCTCGGGACAAATGGCACATACGTTCTCCTTCACGGAAGGGCAGGGGCGCCCTTGGTACAGAGGCTGATGAGGCTTTGGCCTATGAACGACCGACACGGTTGAGCCAGATCAGGACCCACTCGAGTCGTTCCCAGACCTTGTCTATGACCAGCCCACGGGACAGTACCTACTCCCAGTGGCACCTTCCCATCTGTGTCATAGCATTCGTGGCCCCACACGGACACGCCTCCCCGCTCAGGCCGTGGACGTCACCTAGGGGCCCGACGACTTTGACAGAGATGATTCTCCTAAGATCACCTCTCTCGGACAAAGGATCATAGTTCGTTCCTGGGGGCCCTACACTGCCGTCGCCCACCGACGATGTCAGGGCCTTTGCTGACAGGGTCATATGGATGGCTGGCGCCCTCAAGTTACAGGTGGCCCACCCTGATGATGACGCCCTCGACCCAGTAGAAAAGACTATCTACGGATCGACAACTTCTATCTGGTCACTCTGTCCACTTCGTCCTGGCTCTCCAACCACCCTCAGCTGAATTCTGATATAGGGGAAGGAGCCCAGGCTACTTTCGCTCCTAGGACGTCTCTTCGCCAGAAGGCAGTGCCATCAAGAAGCTGGATAGACTAAAAAAAAAAAAAAAGGAAACTTTTCTTTTATTTTTTGCCTCAGCTGTTCTTGACTTTAAGATAGCCAACTATGCAGCCTGTATGGGGCCTATATACAGTTTCTGGTCGAGGGGATGGACCCTACCATCGCTGATCTCCCAGACGATAGGAGACGCATGATGGTCACTCTGCAAAATGAGATTCATCTGATAGCAGGCCAACAGATCATTTCTGTCAAGCACACCATGGACTGTGCATCCAAGTGCTATATGGCCCATAGCCCTTCGCCGTTACGCGTGGCTCCGGGCCTCTGCACTCAGCCCCCAGGCAAAGGCGGCGATTGAAGATATGCCCTTTGACAACTTGGGCCTCTTCAGTTAAGACACATCAAAATTATTCTGGCCAACACCCCTGGTACCCCGGCTCCCAGCAGGAAGAGGTTCTAATGTGCTCCTGCACACCTCTTCGCCTCTTCTCGACGGAGTGCACACTCTTTTAGTTAAGGGCGCTACTAAACCTGTTCCCCCTTGGAGGGTTCAACGGTATTTTTTCTCCAGGTACTTCACTGTACCGAAGAGAAACTCGGGCCTCCGGCCCATAATGAACCTTCAGCCCATGAATGCCTTTATTCTGTGCAAGAAGTTCAGGATGGTGAATCTTGCCTCGATTTTACCACTCCTACAGGAAGATTCCTGGTTTGTGACACTGGATTTAAAGGACGCTTGTTTTTACATTTCAGTATTGAAGGACCACTGGAGGTTCTTCCCCTTGCTGTTGCCATAGAGGCTTACCAGTACAAGGCCCCTCCCTTCGGCCTCTCTAGAACTCCACAGGTCTTCACCAAGGGCATGGCGCCCGTGGTGGCCTACCTGCTCAAAAAAGGGGACCACAGTCTTCCTGTACCTGGACGACTGACTCTTCAGGGCGTCCTCCAAAGAGACTCTCCTCGAGGACCTCCATTTGCCCCCTCGCTCCTTCTTGCCCTGGGCCTGCAGGTCAACTTTGACAAGTCTAACCTGCTCCCTACCAAGCTCATCGACTTCACAATCAAGACGTTCCTTCCAAGGTGCTCACCATCCACGGACCGTACAGAGATCCTAGTGGCTCCAACATGACACTGTCTGCATAGGGATGCCATTCCTGCCTCCACAACTGGTCCTCTCCTTGACCACGGACGCCTCCCTGCAAGGTTGGGGCGCCCACACTCGGACCTTGCTATAAGGGACAAGTGGTCGTCCGCAGAGGCCGCTCTCCACATCAACATCTTGGAGATCCTGGCCGTGCAAAAGTCACTCAGAGCTTTTCGGATGGTTCTTTCCGATAAAGTCGTGCTTCTGCTCACAGACAACACCACTGCCGTACACTACCTCAACAAACAAGGTGGTACGACATCAGAGACGCTACTAGCTGTCACCATCCTCATTTGGGAAGGTGCATACAGCACGGGACGCTGTTGCAGTGCATTCACCTGCCGGTGACCAAAACAACCTCGCGGACTAACTGAGCACGTCGTCCTCCGCTTGCCACGTATGGAGGCTACACCCGGATGTGGTGAACCAACTTTTTGCCCAGTGGGTAACCCCTCAGCTGGACCTGTTTGCTTCCCTGTCAAACACTCACACACCGAGGTTCTGCTCTCCCACCGGAGAGCCAAGATCAGAAGGAAACGCCTTCCAGCTCAAGTGGACTCAAGGCCTACCGTATGCCCCTCCTCCGTTTCCTCTGATCACAAGAGTGTTCTCGAAGATGTTGGCCGACCGGACGGACTCAATTTTAATAACTCCGTGGTGGCCCACACAACCTTGGTTCACTCGCCCCTTTACTACGACGGGCCCAAGAGTATCTCCTCTTGGAATACCGGCCCAACCTACTCTCGCTTCACGACGAGCAAGTCCACCATCCCGAGATGCAAGCTCTCCCATTGGTGGCATGGAGGATTCAGTACTGAGGGCTCTTCCACCCAGTGTACAACAAATAACTAGGGCAGCGTAGAGACCGTCTACCCAGACAGCCCATGCTTACAATGGAACGAATTCCTTGCCTTCCTACAGACCAAGGACGTTCCACCAACCCGTGTCTCCATCCCAGTGGTTCTGGACTTCTGATGACACTGACTGGACCAGGTTTCTCTTTCAGTTTTATAAAGTGTTACCTGTCTGCCATCTCCTCTCACTATTTGTTTAAGAACAAAGCCCCTTTGCTTAGAGACCCTCACATAGAAAGGTTCTTTAAGGATTCAATAACCTGCATCCACCGGCTGCGGTTCCTCCTCCGCAGTGGAGACTAGACGCCGTCCTGGCACATCTGGTGTCTAAACCCTTTCAACCCTTAGCTACTACAGATCTGAGACTCCCTACTTTGAAGGCAGCTTTCCTAGTAGCCATTACATCAGCCTGCCGGGCTGGTGAACTGTGTCCCTTCAGGGTGGATCAACCCTTTCTCCATTTCACAAGGGCAGGGTTGTTCTCCATACAGACATCCCCCTCTTACCTAGAGTGTTGTCTGCCTTTCACATCAATCAGGACATTATTTTGCCGACTCTGGCTCCTAATCTGACCACAGACTCTGAACGTCAGTTTCATGTCCTGGATGTCCAGAGGGCGCTGGTGTCCTACCTGGACAGAACATCTGTTTACAGGCGCTCGGGGAAACTCTTGTTTGCTACTCCGAAGCCAAAAAAGGGCTGCCGGTTTCACCGCAGAGGTTCTTCAAATGGGTCGGCGACACCATCTGCCTCTGCTACGAACTGGCTGGGAAGCCCTTGCCAGGTCGGGTTAGAGCCCATGCAACTAGGGCAGTAGCCGCATCCTCAGCCTTCTTGATGGGTGATTCCCCTTGAGGATGTGTACAAGGTTGCTGTCTGGTCCCAGCCTTTGACATTCTTCAGACGTTAAGGCTGGACGCCAGGGCCAGACAAGACGCAGGCTTTGGGAGGGCAGTGTTACTTTCTGCCATTCACTGAACCCACGGCACTGTTAATAGATACAAGGTGCTGGGTTACACTGTTACTGATTGTTGATTTCTTTGATTATGTTTGACACTCCCTCCTCCACTGAGTACAGCTCGCTAGTCTAAACCCATTTGTGTGATTCGCAGAGACCACGAAGAAGAAGAACAGGTTGCTCACCTGTAACTGTGTTTCTTCGAGTGGTCATCTGCGAATTCACACAAACCCGCCCATCCATCCCCTCAGTGTCTGTTCATTTGACAACGCTTGTTGCCGCGCTGTTTGCGGCTCATTCGGAACTGAAGAGGAGCGGGCCACCAGGGGCCTTATATATGGGTGGGCGGGGCTACCGCCAAAAAGTTGCAGAAAGATACATTGCTTTCTGCCTGGAGATTCCAGCAGTTTCCGAGGATTGCTGCACAGGCGCAGAATAAACCCATTTGTGTGAATTCGCAGATGACCACTCGAAGAAACGCAGTTACAGGTGAGCAACCTGTTCTTATCCTTTGCACCTGGGGCTAGGGATTTGGACACAGATGTACCATGTTCATAAAGTTTTGGTCAACCTCATGGAGGTGATAGGAACACATTCAGAAGGTGGTCTTCTTCCTGCAGCCTGGAATCTGTCACATTTATCTAACCTAGACTGCAATGTCATGCTCTGGCAAGGCAATCTGAGTTAATTCAGAATAATTCTTTTTATTATTAATTTGTTGCCCCCGTCTGTCCCTGCTGTTGTCACTCTGCATATGTGTGCATAAAAGACAGTCTTGTCTTTCTTGTTTGGTGTTGTTTTTGCCCTGTGTGTAGCTCCCGTGCTCACTATGTGGTTCAGGTATTCTCTGAAGGTGCTCCATTTTGAGCTTCAAAATGACTTCAGCTGGGATAAAGATGTGGAAAGAGCTTACGGGCCCTGCAACTCTTCACCCCCACACCCATTTTTACTCTTGGCTTTTGTGTCTGTCTGTTCTTTACCTTCTTACCCATGTGTTTCTGCAACGCAGCCCAGCTGAAGGTCGACATTTCACCAGTACCAGAGAACGCCCATTACTGTTTGTCCCCTGAACTGCTGCATATCCAGCCTTATCCTGATCTCCGTGTCCGACCCACTAAGGAGATCCTTGAGTTCCCGATCAGGGAAGTCTACATGCCTCACACAACATATAGGTGGGTGCATTTATATCACAGGGCAGATAAAGGCTATTGGGGAGTGGGATCCAGGCCAAAGTGTCTCCATTTTGTATGCTTTATGGTGCTTAACTTTGTTGTTTTTGTTCTGCTTCTTGCAGTCTTGTGCTACTAAATTTCTCTGTGCGTTTTGAAGTGGGAAAAAATAAAAGTATGCAACTGTAGACTGTAGTTGCAGGGGATGAAGAATTATATATACTGCAGTGTAATCTTATCTTGGCTAAAACCTTTACTTCATTTTCCTTCTTGCTGTTTCTCCCATTCCCCCCCCCCCATTGCCACCTCCCTTTAGAAGCAGTGTGGTGGCTTTTTAATTGTGTATAGTTAGGAGGAAAGGATGGTAGGAGTGATGGGAGCATAACACTAAAAAATGGAAATAGTTTCTTGATCTTTCTTGCAGTACTCAGTTCTACTTTTAAGTGACACCATGCCAAGTATTTAGGTCTCTGCCATTGTGTGTCAGGTTGTAGGTTGTTCTATAGTTTTAAATGCTCAGATTTATCAGAGTACAGTGCCAAGACTTTGACCTTAAATGTTCAGCAGCTGTTATTAAGTACTAAGCCTGTCCCTTTCCAGCACACAGGAAGTAAAACTTTAGTCCTTAAGTATCTACTGTTTAGATGACTTCCTCCTGATGTTTGATTTCAGAAGCAGGATTAATGTTGCTTTCATTCCTGAGAAGTTTTGGTGATCAGGGCAGTGTTACAGAACAAAATCGCCAACAACACTAAGTAACAGATGCTCAAAGAGGAGAAATGATAAGCACCATATATCGAGAATCATCTCAGTTGCAGCAGGCAACAACTGGGCGAATCTCATATAATTTGCAGAAGGTTGCTTCCTTTGCATGTGTTCAGGAATGTTCTAAGGTGTAAAAGATCCCCTTTGATGACTTGCAGTCAGTCACGTGAGGAAGTGACATGGTGCCTCTTCCATCTGTATACTTAGTTAAATCCAGCAGAGGATGGAAAGCAGTTGTGCGGAAGCTGGGCATTCCTCTTAGCTCACTTTTGATCCCTGTGGCTACTCTGACACACAGCCATATTTCAGGGCACATGCAGATAGCTGTCATGAGGCTCCTGCAGCATTTCAAGATGACAACACATGGTTTTCAGTGCCGAAGATCACAGCCATCTCTGTCTCTTTGACATGAATTTTGCCACAGTGCCTTTTTCTAGGTTCCCTGTGTTCAGTTTGCCACCTGTATGGCTTTTCATCTGTGGAAGGGGAAAAAGAAAAAGCATTATTGGATAGGCATTCCACATGTTAAATCTACCTTTCTTCAAGTGTTGTGTTTGCAGAACATGGAGAAATAGACTGTGAGGGTTCATTCATGGGAATGAATACCTAGTAGCAAGGTGTGATGCTTTCAGATACCAGTGATCTGGAAGTGTTCTTTTTCCTTCTTCATGGCTGTAACACATGTTGTCACTCTGGTGATGCAGCTGGTGGGTAGGACAACTTCTCTACATTACACTGTTGTCACATCTAGCAAGTAGTAACTTTGAAGAAGAATACCATCACCCTGGCCACATCTGATGTAGTGTTAACTCTACTTAAGGAATACCTCCACCTATCTTGTTTTGCCTTTTCTTGGATCCAAGGCAGCTCTTCAGTCTTGAGTCATTTGCTGCTGCTGAGTATTTTATTTATACAGGCCCCATACAGACAGGCCAAAATAAAACGGCTTCAGGTCACTTTGGAGGTGTTCTGTTTCAATGATGCACGCATACTAAGAGTCCGGAAGCCGCGCCAAAGGCAAGATCCAGTCCTAAGGGGATCATTGAAACAGCATACCTCCAAAGTGACCCAAAGCAGCTTTATTTTTGCTTGTCTGTATGGGGCCTTAGTTATTTCATTTTTTGTGCTGCCTTTCTCCCCGAAAGAGACCTGAGGTGGCTCACAAATATAAAAACATTTTTTAAAACTTTACAATAAGATTTACAGTAAGAATTAAAATCATATAGTTAAAACAGTATAAAATTAACATAAAAACATATAAAAGTTAAAACATAACTGAAACACACACACCATATTAAAAACATCCTGTCATAATTGTATATTAAAAAGTCTGCCGAAATAAAATTGCTCTTGCTTGCCAGCAAAAGGCAAGCAGGGAGGAGGCCAGCCTAACCTCCTCCGCAAGGGAGTTCCAAAGGGTGGGAGCAGCCAGTGAGAAGGCTCTCTGGTTCTCTCTCTCTCTCTCTCTCTCTCTCTCTCTCTCATGTTCTCACCAAGCAAGCCTGAGATCTGACATTCCAGTTGGCACACAAGTTTTAGCTGTGCAAATGCACCGCTGGCCACTGCTGAGACCTGGGCATCCAGGCTCAGGGGTTGAGTCCAGGAGCAAAATATCCAAGCTGCAAGCTTTAAATTTCAGGGGGAGCATAACTCCGTCCAGCACAAGCAGAGTCCCTATTCCCTGATCTTAGCAGAGTAGCTCCAAGGAGGGACCAATAATGAGTTTTCTCTGTTGCAAGTGTAGGCCTGGGTAGTAGGCCAGAGGTGAGGAGAGGACATCATTCAGCAGAGAAGGCTAACTATTCTGTTTCTCTCACTTGACAGACGTTTCTGATGCTTCAGACCCCTTGACTCTTACTTACAAGCCCCAGGAACTTCTTCCCTCTGACCTCTTTCATCACATCCTCTCTCTAAATTGAATTCTCTCAGACCTTCTTGAGAACAGGCTGTGTCATACATATTTGTTTTTTCTTGTTACCTAGCAAAGCTTGTCAGTGCTTTTAATGCAATTAAACTCTCAACCCTGCCTTCCAGCCCAGGAGATAAGTACTGGAGGGATGCTGCAAAAGCAGCAGCATCTGTGATGGGTAGTGTGGGTAGAATATTACCTTTCTCCCTCACCATTGCTAGCATAGGAAAGTAGTGCTACCACTGAGCCATGGCAAGGTGATTGTTGGAGAAGACACTGTTCCATACCTTCAAGATGTGGCCCTTCTATTGTTTTTGGCAATGGATAATAAGAGCCTAATAATAATGGCACACTGAGTTCTGGCAGCTCTAATCCTTGGCCCTCAAGGCCCCTGCTGTTCATGCTGTTAAAGCAGATGGCACCTTAAAAGAGATTTGGATAATCTGAAAATAAGTTTATGAGCTTAAAACGGTTTGGGGATCTGACTTGGAGGGCTTTTCTTCTTCCTCTCTATAGTAAAGAGAATGCTGCTGCAGCTGGTACTGAGGAGATTCCAAGTAACTGAATGATGCTTTTAAGAGAACTGGAAGGATTCTGCTGTGGTTAGCACAGTTTGTAGGCTGCTGTGTCTGATGGTGTTACGTGCCTTGTCAGTACCAGCTGGATGTCTTTTCCTATAGAGCAGGTCCCTTAAGGAGGCTCACAAGAAAAAGGGAAAACTTAAACATAGATGTTCTACTCCTCACGTACATGCCTCTCAAAAAAGCTGTGACATTTTAGTGTGGAACTTGGCTGTCCTACTAGTATAGATGTCAGGTGACTCTGGGGATATTCAGATGGTGAAAATAATCTGGGTTGAATCTTTGTTGTTCAGATGCATTTCGAATGCATCCAATTAAGTTTGGGGGTGGGAGCTGCCAAAAAACCCACTTAACCTGGGATAATGGATATTGGGGTTTTTTCTGCATTGTTTTAAAAAAAGTTTGCATTGTTGGCAGTGTAAATAATCAATGTGAATAGACCCAGGATAAACCGGGATAAAACTGCCTTGAACGTGTTTGAAATACATTTGCATCATCCACTCCATCTTTATTCGAGTGCTGGCACGTGTAAGCACTTGAAGTCTCAAATATGCACATAATAATAATAATAATAATAATAATAATAATAATAATAATAGGATTTATTTATATGCCGCCCAATCACTGGGAATCCAGGCAGCTTACAATAGAGGGGATAATAGACGGTTCCCTGCCCTCAGACTTACAATCTAAAAAGACACGACACAAAAGGAGAAGGGAATGGTGGCGGGGAGGGGATCAGGTCCAGCAGTCTTCTCTCCCTCTGAGGCCTGAACCAAGGCAGATGGACTGGAGGGAGGGCTCTTTTTCTTAATCGAGCCCAGGCCGATGGCGTTGGGCCTGTCCTTTCACTCCTTCCCAGGACAGAAGATGACAGTTGGAAGGAGGGAGGGGAGGGCTCTTCCTCTTCAGGCCCGATGATATACATATATGCGATTCCATGGTATGAATAACCAACTTACAATGTTTGAGTGATATTTCCCAGCAGACAGGGTCCTAACCTCCTGTATTCTGGGTTATCTCCCAAATTGCTCCTGTAGGCAGAGACAATAGAACAAAGACCGGCCCCCTATATAGGGAGGAGCTAGGCCCCTTGAGCCTCAGTCTTGTTCCTGCCTACGCTCCTGCAGGACATGTCTCTTCAAGCCAGCAAAGGTTTTCCTTTCGCTGAAAGCGGTTTGAGAGTTTTCTTGGCCTTCCCTTCTTCTCCTCTCTTCTGCCTTTCCCCCCTTCCTTGGTGGTGGCTATGGCAGAGGACCCCAAGAGCATGGGTGAAGGGTCATCCTTAGCTCAGGCTTCCCTAGCTCAGGGTCTGCCAGCTCAACAGAGTGAGCTGGCTTCAGAGGAAGAACCATTGGGATGTGTTTGCTGTTGCTCTGCAACTTCTTCGCTACAGCCACTCCAGTCCTTTTCTTCTCTGTTTTCTCTTGCTGCCTTGGAAGCATGAAGAAAGCCTTAATATGGCAAGGGCTCCCAGGATTGGAGAAAGGTCTTGGCTTTGCCAATGACTCTCCCTCTCCTCCAAACCCGCCCCCTTTTATAGTGGGAGCACAGGAGATTTCTGAAAACAGCATTGCAGCACATGGGAGCCGTGGGAACAGATGGTGAGGGTTATCCCCTCCATGTCTCTGTTTCTCCACATCACCTCTGCCCAGCCCATTTAGGGCCAGGGATCAGTGAGGAAACTGGCCAGAAGCTTCCCTTCTCAGCATCTCTGCCAAGCCCGTT
Source organism: Sceloporus occidentalis (assembly GCA_023333645.1). NCBI lineage: Eukaryota > Metazoa > Chordata > Lepidosauria > Squamata > Phrynosomatidae > Sceloporus > Sceloporus occidentalis. The sequence continues at coordinate 220,704,828 of JALMGF010000001.1, forward strand.
TAGGGCCAGGGTTCAGAGGACAGGCCAGCCAAAAGCCATGGCAAAGAGTTTCTCTGCATCACCTCTGCCCAGCCTGAAACAGGGCCAAGGTCAGAGAGGCAAGCCAGCCAGAAGACACAGGAGAAGGGTGAGTACCAGGGGCCCTCTCTCTCCAGCTAGCAAGGAACCTTTGCCAGATCTAATGCCCTCATTCAGGGCAGGCATTGCCAGGAGGCCTCTGCCATTGCCACTGCAGGCACCATGCCTAGCATAAGGCTTGGGACTCTGCTAAGAGGTCAGATGGGGGGATAAGCTCTTGGTCTCCCCCCTTCCTTTCCATCTCTGGCCCCAATGGCACCCAGGACCCCAACAGATGTGGGAGATCCTATTGCAGACTGGGAAACACATTGTGGTGTTGCCAGTGCTCCTGCACATTCCTTTTCAATTCTTATAATGAGATGGTGTGTAAGGAGGCAGAGGACTTTTCCTTTATGTTGTACAGCCACACAGCTGTAAAGCAAGCTAGACTTGGCCCAGCAGGAGCTGAAGCTTCCAACTCTAAAATAGTCTTTTTTTGGCTGCTACAGAGCATCCCACAAAAAAGCACAAAATGGCTTCATGTCCTCACCAGAGAGAGCATGGCCTCTGCCACCCACTTCTAAACAGAGGCTGGAGGGCCATCTATCGGGTATGCTTTGATTGAGAGTTCCTGCATGGCAAAATGGGGTTGGACTGGATGGCCCTTGGGGTCTCTTCCAACCCAAAGATTCTATGAGAGAGCACGTGGATACAAGTCCTCCTGTTTCCCTCCTCAAAAATAACAACAACAAAAAAGGGGAAAACCACTTGTGGATGACATGGGTAGAGAGTTCTCTTCACCCCCAATTGTGTTTGGCTGCCCCAAACTGTGGCACTCTTGAAAGAGCAGCTGGAGCACTTGGCCTCTTCTTTCTATCAGAGATTATCCTTTCTGTATGTCAGGATACAGGCATACCTCAGGTAATTGTGGAGCCATGTCCCACAGCAGCCCCTCTGCCCTTCCCAGCTAACCTATGCAAGTGGTAAGGGAGTTGAAGACCAAGCCAGCTTCTATCATGCAGCCAGGTTACTATAAAGCCTGCCTGAGATTGAAAGGGCTAAGCTCCTAAACCCCAGCTTGAAGATGGGGCTGTTTCAAACATAAATAAAACAGAATGCCCTGTGAATATCAGGGCTACACTGCAGGCCATATGCAGCTATCTACCCATGATTAGCAATGGTCTTCAGTCACTGCTAACTTAAGAGCAGTTTCCTCAGTGCCTGGAAGAAGCTACTGCCCAGGCAGTCTCCCTTCATGGGGCAAATAAAGGAGGGGAGAGCCCCCACAGCAACAGGGCTGGGGGCTCATATTTACAAGAGATACTGGTTAACTTTTTCTGGTGTTCATTTTATTACTGTTAGCCCATGAGGTTTGAGTTGTGCTGTTTCTGCTCACCCCCCTCTCCTTTTTACCAGGGCAGAAAAGATGCCTGGAAACTAAGGCCTGTTACAGACTGCCAAAATAAAGCTGCTTCGGGTTTCTTTGGAGGTATGCTATTTAAATGATGCATGGGTCCTAAGAGTCCGGAGGTCACGCCAAAGCCACACTCCATTCCTAAGCACTGGAGTGCAGCTTTGGTGCAGCTTCCGGATTCTTAGGATGCATGCATCATTTAAACAGCATACCTCCAAAGAGACCCGAAGCAGCTTTATTTTGGCAGTCTGTAACAGGCCTAAGTCATCTAGGGAGAGGGCTAGCCATAAAAGCCACATGCTGACTTTTCTTCCCTCCTCATGGACCTCCATCCCTGCCTCCATTAGGGCCAGAACCTTATTTACCTTAGCTGGAACAGCCTAAGCTGAGCACATGGTTCTGCCTCCCTTTTGCAAACTGATATCAGCCATAGCACTTCTCATTAAGAGCATAAGCTTTAACAATACAGATTCATTTAAATGCTAATAAACAGTGTGACTCAAGCAAGGAGAAGGCCTCTGGTCACTCAGCAGATCTCTAATGCTTACATGCATTGAGGATCTTTGGTAAAAACATCTTATGAGGTGATAGATATATTGGATTAAGGTGACCAACCAAACTCCACTTTAGTGGCAAAATGGTTAAGTCCCTGTTATAAAACACAGGGAACCTCAGTCAGCTAGCCTCAGGAGAGGTGGCTCCCCTTGCCTTCCCTTCTTTCATGGAGAGATGTCTGTTAAAGGGAAGAAACTAAAAAATACAGTTTCTTCCATGAGATGGTTCTCACTAATACAGGGGGGTTAAGAAAAATTCTTATCAAAAACAAACAGTTAAACAGCCTCCTCTCCATCCCAGGAGAAACCCCCCTTCCCCCATGAGTGTTTTAAAAACGAATGTTGGTACTTACCCGCGATATGTTCATTTCCAGCAGACGAGGGTCCTAACATCCTGCCCGCCCGGGTGCTGCCTGCGGCCTCTGACCCTGCCTGGTGGTGGACCTGCCTTGTTCTTCTTATTGCTGAATTGGTCTTGTTTGTTCTTTGACTAGTTTTTCTAAGGTGTTCTAGTTAACCCTTAGCTGATTTTACTAAAGTTCAGTTCCTTGATTTTACCTTACTAGTCGCTTGGCTTGTTATTGACTGAGACCCAGGGTGGGGGCTAGCTCCTCCCTATATAGGGGCTGGTCTTTGTTCTATTGTCCCTGCCTACAGGAGCAAATTGGGAGGAGCTAACCCAGAATACAGGATGTTAGGACCCTCGTCTGCTGGAAATGAACGTATCACGGGTAAGTACCAACGTTCGTTTTTTGCATCATCGTGCTAAAAAACACACACCAATGTCTGAATGACCCCTTTGTGCATCAGCAGTGCAGTGCAGCGTTTTTCAGGAGATGTTGAACAAACCCCATTCACATGTCAGTTAAGGAATGTCTGGATTGGTCCTTCCTTGTGTCTGCTGTCAGTTTGAGTGCCCACGCATGCGCCCGCGCACACACAAGGGTTTGGAGGAAAATGAGCTCAATGGAGGGGACTTCTGCCATCCATGCACATTATAGAAAAACACAGTCCACGTATTGAGGCATAAGAGAATTAGAAATTTTAGAGAGCAGATCTGTGAGACCTAAAGATGGCAAAGCAAGTGACTTAGGGCAACTACTTGAAGAACATTGACCTTTGAACAAGAGGTGGAGGGTTACCTTTAGAGCAGCAACCTTTAGTTCCTGGCCTTGGAAACCTTGTTCTTCCATGCACAACAGTTTCTCTTCAATTGCCTTCAGTCGTAGCATCAGGTTTTGATGACCTACGTGCACTCCCTGCAGCACTTCCTTATTCCTCTGACCCTCCTTCCTCAGCATCATGTCCTCAGCCTTTTGGGGGAAAGCAGAGATGGTGACTAGGAAGGCGAAGGGAAGAATAGTGGTCATACAATCTGGGATTGTTGCCTTTGGATGTGGGCTTACTCTCTGATGGAGTAAGGCTGTAAAATTAGTTTCAGATGTAGAGGTAGGGTAAGGATGCAAGCCCCTGTGCCCTTCAACTAGAGCTTGGAAAGTTACTTTTTAAAAAGAGTTGCTTTTAAAGGGCGGGGAACTAAAGAGTGGAATATTTTCTAAAGTTTCTTGTGTTGTTTTTTCTATTTAGGAGAAAAATAACCCCAAACAGTAAGAAAATGGCTTTCAAATTTGAGGGGAATGAATCCCCCAGTAATGAGTAAATGTTAGCTGCTGCACTGGTAGAATTATATTACTTTTTAAAAAAGCAATGTTGCCTTCTTCTTGAGTTCCAACTTATGTTGTTATTAGCAACATGTAACTCCAAACTCTGCCTGCTATCTGTCCTCATACTATGGTATAGTCTTCATGACACGGCTGCTTTGCTTCTGCTAATGCTGTCCTTCTCCCACTCCCCCTTTGTCATTTAAACCCAGGTACCTGCAGGCCTTCCAGAATCCTTCTGATCTCTTGCTGCTTCTGCTGGGCACTATGAGCTTTGTGATGTAGAGTCCTCAAGCTCTGTTCATAGATGTCAGTACTATGCCTGATCCTGCCAAGCTTCTGGGCTGTGGAGTTGTAGAGCTCATGCAATGCTGTGCTGAACTGTATCACCCCATAGACCAGAACATTGACCTCTTCCTGCAGAGCCACCTGCTGGGCGCCAGCTAGGGCTGGGATAGCCATGACTGCATGGGGAAGCAGGATGTTCAGGGATAAGAAAGTCAGCATTGCTGCAGCTGGACCAACACAGAAACAGAGCAACTGGAGTCTACCCCTTATATAGGCTGGATGGGAGGGATTAAATAGGAAGGCAATAGATGATATTGGGTCTGAGATCTCTACTGAGCTTTCCCCATCCTGCCCTCTGCCTGCTGCTTCCCCCAAGTCTTACTGAATCAGCAGTATTTTAAATCTAGGCTCATGTCCCACACTTACTAGTTCATTGTCAGGGCACAGACCTCATAGGCCTGGGGCAGCCAAGTTTCACAAGGTTGGCAGATGAAGGTGGTAGCTGATCACGACGGGCATTCAGCTGCCTGGAGCTTGAATTTAGGTAATTTGGGCTTTGGCCTATTAAAAGACTCCAGAAACTGCAAGGCCATGTGTGTGGTGGGGTGTCTATCCAAATGCTGACCATGTTTGTCTAGGCGATGTTATGTAATATGCTGTCTCTTGGAGCAGGTGACGTGGAGGTGCTGCGTGATCCCAGCACCAGCACTCCAAAGGTCTCTTGCTGCTTTTGCCTTACTGATTATTGTGGGTTATCCATTCCAACATGGGGAAAATTCCTCCTTTTCTCTGCAAGATGGTAAATGGTACTTAAGACTGTATGAACTGAAGGCTTGTGTATACTGGCCAGAATATTCCAGGCTGCTTCCAGAGTATTCTGGCCCTGGAACTGCCCCGGATTCTCCCATTACCTCTTCCACTCGGTAGTGGCACTGGGTGGCTGATTACATATGCATCTCGCTGTGTTGCTCACTGCTGTTGACGCTGGTGGAAGTCATTCTCTGAGATCAGAAACGAGGTGTCCAGCATCAATCTAATGGCTGGGTGCCTTGTTGTGACCTCAGGGAGAGTGACATGTGGCAGCAACAACGATGCTGGAAAACACAGCAGGGATATATGTGTAAACAGCCACTCAACATTGCTATGGAATGTTCTGGGTTTTCTTGCAAAAACTGGCGTAAAAGGCAATGATTTAAGGGAGGGATAAACTGGTTTAAGGGAGAGATAGGGCAGATTTGGTGAAGAACTGGCCCTGCATCATGAAGACAGGTTGCCATGGGGATAGGGGAAAACCATTTTATTTGACCTGTTCAGACATGCCCTAAGAACATACTCCTTATGGAGCCATAACGCTGGAAACCTCAGGATTTCAGGAAGTATAATAATTAAACTATAAGGGGAAAAGCAAACTTAGCCCAAGGAAGACTGAATTACCTAAGTCATCCCACAATGCTAACTGACTGTTGGGAGGTGGGAGAGAGAGAAAAAAACTTAAGGAGGGATTGCTAATGGAGTGTCATCTCCTTCAAAGGGGCATGGCTTGCTGCCAGGGACCCTGAATTTTGGGGTACCTCATACTATGGGTTTTTTGTGGTGGTGGGGAATAGTGTTCCACAGCTGCTTTTCTTTGCTCTACGAATCCTGAATTAGTCCCTAGTAAACACTTTCTAATTCTTCCAAAGCTGATGGCAAGTTTAATAACTCATTTTCGACAGTAATAAATTGATCTCTTTCTACTGCAGATAAAAGAAAAGACGAAGCCAACACAAATGGTCAGTCCCTTCATGCATGCATGCATACTTCCTCCCTCCACATACACATCTGTAAAGTTTTTCTTTCTCTTACAGGAACCTGCTGTATGTTTATCCCCAAAGCCTGAACTTTAGCAGCCGTCAGGGTTCAGTGCGAAACATTGCAGTGAAGCTCCAGTTCATGGCTGGAGAGGACCCTAGCCAAGCCATGCCAGTGAGTGAGGCAAACTCTCTGCTGCTTTTCTCCTTAGATCTTTTGTGGCTTCATTGGCCTTGTGAAGCAAGTGGGAACTACTGGAAATAAAGGGTGCATCTGGGACTGTGATGCATATAGCTTGGGTGGGGGGACATTTTTATTTTTTTTTGAAAATATGGTCTCCTAGCCAGTCTATCCCTGTTTTTCAAGGTATGTTGTTTCTCTAGTGATACATGCTGTGGGAGACAAATTACTATCAGAGCCATACTTTCTGCTCTTCTGAAGCTTTCTCTTAGGTCAAGCTCCTAGTCCTCACCCTCATGACAGGGTGAATCTTAGGTCCATTTGTGGCAGATTTAAGGTTCAGTTGGTGTTGCTCATGATGAATTGAGCCCATTAACTGTGCTGACCTTCTCCATGCTTCTTGGTGACATTTATGAGCACCATTTCTTACAGTTTTAGGGGAGGATTAATCATGAAAGGAGAGGCAGAGTATACCATGAGTGTTTGGCTCTAGAATTAATTTACCAGCCAAGCTGTTGTTGAGTGTATTGTGCCGGTGTCTGGCCTCTAATTACAGTCTTCTCAGGCCCTCCTTGCCACCCTACTACACTGCTTGGAAGGCTGATATTATGTTCAGAATAAGTAATGAAAATTCAGCAACCACAGGTAAAGTAAGCAGAGGTGCATAAACAGCATGGATTGAATGTATTGTAGAATTAACGTGTGTCTACAAAACATATGCCTTCTTATACTCCTTGTTACTGTGAATGTAAGGGTGTGGTAGCTTGCCTGGTCCCTGCTCTCAGCACTCTGGTTCAGCTTCTTTTTTTGGTCACTGCAGTTCTAGGGAGGGATGTACTCTCTCAAGGCGGTTTTTGTTGGCTGCAGCCCCTCCAGATTCCCTGGACCTTATTTTTCTGGAGAAAATAAAAGGTGAATTGCCTATCCTGCATGTTGACATTTTGCCTCTTAAATAAATTGCACTGGTTACACATTTTTTAAAAAGCAGTTTTTCAGAACCAGAAGTTGACTTCCAGCTGATCCTTCATTTGTTTGTTTGGTATTATTGTAGCTCATGTCACACACATACACCCCTCCAGACTCCAAGGGCAGAGAAGTAAGCTACAGACCACTACCATTGCTCACCCCTTGTTTACAATATACTTGTTAGGTTGGCAGTTGTTCAGTTTCTCCAAAACTCAGGCTGAGAAACAGTACCTTATCTTTGGCTTTGCAAGAAGCCCTATCTTCGAGTACAGTTCTCCATCCCCACTGGATTATAGAAGCTCTTGCAATCATTTTGCATATGATTTGTTTGTGTTCCTTAGAGGAAAAAAGAAAAGGAAGTTTGTTTGCTTTGATTATGTTTGAGGGAGAGGAAGGGATAGGAATTGTTATAATGATAATTGAAAATATTTGAAAACAGAGTAGATATTAATTTATCATTTATGTAGCACATTGCATATATGTGTTACCTTGAGATGTGTACAATGTGAAATAAAAGACACACTTTTAGACATATTGCTGAACTACAACTCCCATCATCTTACACCATTAGCTGGGTGGGCTCAGGCTGGTGGGAAGTGGAGTGTGGTGGAGTCTCCTTCTTTGGAGGTTTTTAAACAGAGGCTGGATGGCCATTTATTGAATGCTTTGATTGTGAGTTTCTGCATGGCAGGGGGTTGGGCTGAATGGTCCTTGAAGTCTCTTCTAACTCTATGATTCTATGAAGGGTCCCATGGTCTTAGCACTGGAATAGTTGTTCCATTTGGTACTTTCTGAATTGATGACTAACTGAAAAGCAAGGTCATCATAAATAGAGGAGGAGTAGGAAGGTCAGTGACCAAGTTAAAACTCTTTTCCTCCTGCTCCAAGAGCCCAGTGTCGATGAGGAAAACGTTGAGATCAACCAGTTTTTTTCTTTTGGGGGGGGGGTTAGGCAAGCATTAATTAAAAGGTGCTTCTTGCAATGAGGCACCTTTGAGCTACCCTCCCTATAACTGGCTGCACATCATTCTCCTTGCCAATACTATTTCTGTCTTTCCTTACAACCCAGGTTATCTTTGGGAAATCGAGTTGCAGTGAATTTGCAAAAGAGGCCTACACAGCTGTTGTGTACCATAACAAGTGAGTGTAAAGCTACTAGAGCAGTGGGGCCAGATACTTATTACAAGGGAGGAGGGGGAAGCTGATTGGCTGGTCAGGATAATAGATGCTCTTGATTAGACACCAGGCCTCCCTATGGTCAGAAATCTCCCATGCGGTCCCCTTACTGTGACAGACCTGGCCCCTAGGGAAAAGAGAAATGCATTTTTCATCACATGAAAGAAATATGTTGGTAGCATGAGCTTTTGAAGACTTCAGCCTGCTTCCTCAGATGCATGTTCTGCGAAATCTGAGGAAGTAGACTGAAGTCTACAAAAGCTCATACTACCTTCTTCCTTTGAATTAGTCTCAAAGATGCTAAAGATCCCTTTGCATACTGATTTTTCAGACCAAAATGGCTATACTTTTCATCCCCCCCCCCACTGTTTGTCATGTCTGAGTCAGGTGTGCTTGCCTAGCCAGTCGTAGTTCTCAGCAGGCTAACGTAATGTCCTTCACCCCATCTCCAGGTCCCCTGAGTTCTACGAAGAGTTCAAGCTAAAGATCCCAGCCAACCTGACAGACAACCACCACTTACTCTTCACCTTTTACCATATCAGCTGTCAGCAGAAGCAGAACACACCTCTAGAGACCCCTGTGGGCTACACAGTGAGCATGATGCAGAACTGGCTAAGATACGCAGCTTAGAAGTTGAGAGGATGCTTTTCTTGCAGAACAGACCCTGTTCAAACCTCTGTGTCTCCCATGAGGGACGGTTTCAGTTAACAGAACTGGGAGGCCCCTTGTCTTAAGACCTTGAAAAGCAGTTGCTGCTTCACTGAGACTGTACTGGACAAGTGCATGGATTCACCTGTGGGCTGACACTGTTTAAAGTCATATGTTCAGTTTGCTCATTGGTTCACCTTACTTTGAATTCCCCTCCAGCTCCTGTCAGAATTTCCCCTGATCATTAGTTATGTTTGCCTGCTTTGCCAGGACCACCTCCCTCAAGTATTGAAGACAGAAATGCAGATTAATAGCAACAAATTGCTCTCTTCTATGATAAATATTTGCTCTCTCTTTCTCAGTAAAATTGACACAAGGAACAGGAAGGGAGGGTGAATTGCTGCGAAGGGGTGACAGGCCTCACTCTAGTCTTCTTTACTTTCTCTCTCTAGTGGATCCCCCTCATGCAACATGGCCGGCTAAGGACAGGCCAGTTTTGCCTGCCTGTATCAGTGGACAAGCCTCCACCCAGCTACTCAGTACTCACCCCTGATGTAAGTTGGGACTCATGTTTGCTTTTAGGCTAGTGAATACTGAATCTCATGAAGAGCCTCTTCTTGCTTGGTCTGTATTTTGAAACAATCTTCCTTTCTTCCTCCCACCTTAAACTCTGTGTTCCATTGAATTTGATGCTCTTTGTATAAAGAATATATGCAGTGAAGATGCCTTGGAATCCAGATTCTGCTATGTGGGAGGTATCTGAATTTCTCCTTACTGGAAGGATAACCAGTGATGCCTAGCTATGACCAAAGCTAGCATCTGGTTTTCCTGCAATGAACTTTTCATATACACTTTTATAACTGTAGCTTTAATCCACTGTGCTACAGGTACAGCTACCTGGAATGAAGTGGGTAGATAATCACAAGGGTGTCTTCAACGTGGAAGTGCTGGCAGTCTCTTCTGTCCACAGTCAGGTAAGAGGAGAGGGAGAAGGAGCCAAGGCTTGGGCTCAGTTGAGTGATCTTGGGACCTTTGATTCTTTATCAGCCATGATCTCTGCAGGCCTTGAACTTATGCATGAAGAAGACCTTTAGCTTCCCTTTAAGCATCATACAAGTACAAAGTCCCATATAATATTTTTCAAATTCCACAATTGGTTCTTTTCTTTCATAGCCAATAAAATCAAGTAACACAGCCTTGAAAAAAATAAGGTTTTCTTGGGTACTCTAATATACCCCAAAAGTGTGTGATGGGAGGCCATGCTACTGAAGTATATGGCGCACGCGTAGGATGCTGAAATGTACTCACTTTGGCATTTTTCCCCCTAATTTGTTCTGTCAAGACTTAAGTCCCACAAGGAAATCAGATTGAGGAGATCCTGTACTTCCCTTAATGTTTGGAACATCAGCTGATCGTTGAAATAGATCAGTGACACTGAGCACTTAAGAAGGGCTTAGAACCCTGAGTTACAGCTTAGCCTCCTTGAATCCCATTTTGGGAGAAAGGTGGGATATAAATCCAATAAATACATATTCCAAAATAAGTAAATTTCTTATCCTTTGCCCTGGCAGGACCCATTCCTGGATAAGTTCTTCACTTTGATCCATGTGCTTGAAGAATACACCTTCCCCTTTCGGCTGAAAGACGTGATCCTGACAGAAAACAACATGGAATCAGAGTTGAAATCTAGTGTGGGCAATCTACGAGTGGCTAGCCTAGAGTCCCTTGTTGCCTTTAGCCACCAGATCCTCAACAAGCTGATCCAGCTAATTGTATATCCACCAGTTATTTCAGGACAGATTGGTGAGTCTCACGGCCAGTTACTTTTGACTCTGCCTCCACATGTATTCTTGGGTCCTTTTGCTTGGCCTCCTGACTGTTTCTCAAACTGAACCTGAAATTGCATAATTCACACAAACAATATAATAGAAAGGGACAGGCCCTGGCAGATCACACTGTGGGGAGAGTGAAAGAATAAGCAAACGAGTGAGAGGGAATCCTGGGTTCTGCCTATAACCTTGGCTGTAAAGTGGAAGGGTATGCATGTAAAGTGAATCAACTATCAGGTAGAGAAAAGCCAGGAAGAACTCTTTTGTTCCATATGTAATTTGGATTGAGATCCACATGCTGGTCCCTTTTCTCTGTATGTTTGTGCATACATGTGCTGATATGACAGGAATTCCAACAATCAGGTATGCTTTGATCAAAACAGTGTGTCAGTCTTTCTTGCTCCTTTTCTTGCATTGCCCGCTGCTTGCGTGACTTTGTCTGGGTTGACAACCAGAAAGCTGGAGGGAGGGAATCTCAACAATAAAAGGAAGAAAAATACCAAATATAGGTAGAAGAAAGCGCCACTAAAATAAATGCTAAATAAGTTAGAAACAAATGGGTTCTTCATAACATCAGTCGCCCGGACCTGATGGTTTGGGTGCAATGTACAGTATTATAAATGTCTATGTGAGATAGTAGCTCCAAGATTAAAAACAGCCTTGAACAGTATAAAGGTTGGGACAATACCAAACCTTTGGAAAACAGCTAATATTGCCCTGATACCAAAGGATGGAAAAGACCCATTAGAAATGAACAGTTATCGCCCTATCTCAGTGATGGTGAACCTTTTACAGACCGAGTGCCCAAACTGCAACCCAGACCCCACTTATTTATTGCAAAGTGCCATGTCCCTCTGGCTTTCTAGTAAGAAACTGGCAAACTCTGTGCTAGGGAGACAGCATGTGTGCCCACAGAGAGGGCTCTGAGTGCCACCTCTGGCACGCGTGCCATAGGTTTACCATCACTGCCCTATCTCATTGATGAATGTAGATTATAAAATCTTTGCTAGTATATTGGCAAGAAGAATAAAGAAAATATCGGAAACATGGATACACCAGGACCAAAGAGGATTCTTGCCAAACAGACATATGGAAGAGAATACCAGGAATATAATCAATGTGATAAAATATTGCCAAAGAAAGCCCAATAAACAAGCTGCACTAATTTTCTTGGATGCAGGATGGGTGTTTGATAATATAAGATGGGAATTTATGATGGAAATTTTGTTGAGATTAGTTGGTAAAGGGAATTTTTATAAGTGGGTTGCTACTATGTATAAAAAACAATATGCACAGATAAAAGTTAATGGGGAGAGGACAAAACAACATATGGTAGGAAAAGGCACATGTCAGGGATGTCCCCATCACCTCTGCTATTTATATTAACATTATAAATTCTTTGTAATAATATTACAAATGTATTAAGGTCAAAGGCTATGAAACAAAAGTGAGAGCATAGGCATATGATATGGTCATTTATCTGTTAGAACCAATGGGCAGTATACAAAAGTTATTAGCTTTACTAAAGGAATATGGTTATTATTCAGGATTTAGAATCAATAAGGAGAAATCAAAATGTATGTTTTACCCAAGATTCTGTTCCTTTTCCAAGTCATCCCAATAATAACTAATGACATTCCATGTAAAAATTGGCAACAAGATATTACCAACTTCATTTGGGCAGGTAGGAAGCCCAGAATTAAGGAGAAAAAATTACAGGATGAGATCAACAAAGGAGGACTTGGTCTACCCAACTTAAAGTTTTATTATCATGCGTGTGCATTGGAATGGGTAAAGGAATGGTTGAGATTGGAAGATAGAAAATTACTGTGTCTGGAAGGGATAGCTAATATATACGGCTGACATGCGTACCTGTATTATGATAAGGTCAGAGTGAATAGAGATTTCAAAAATCATTATATAAGAAATGCACTATGGAGAGTATGGGAAAAATATAGACAAAGAATAAATAGAAAGTTGCCATTAACATTGTCAACTAACGAAGCCCTACATAGAAATGACCACATGCTGGAGAACAAGTGAGTAACATATAAGGAGTTATTAATATCAGAGGGCTATAATTTAGGATTAAAAACCATAGAAGAATTGAAGAAGGATGGCATAAAGTGCAATTGGTTCCTTCATTGGCAACTTAATGAAAGATTTAACTTAGGTAAAAATTTTGGTGGGATAACAAGTTACAGAATTTTGTTGGGTTGGGAAATGGAAGAGAAACAAGTGGATTCTTGAACAGATCAGACCAGGGATTCCTGAGAAGCAAAGATTATCAAATTGAGACTATCGTAATTTGGCCACATAATGAGAAGGCCCGGATCACTAGAAAGAACAATAAGGCTAGGAAAGGTAGAGGGTAGAAGACAGAGAGGAAGACCATAAACCAGATGGATAGACTCAATCAGGGGGGTTATGGGCAAGAGCTTGCAGGATATGGGCAAGGCAGTGGATGATGGGGATTCTTTGAGATGTCTCATCTCCCCCCCCCCCCCCCCCCCATATTTTGTCCTTTTCTTTCTGTGCTGAAGCAGGTTCAGACCTCTGCTCTTTCTCTCCTTGGCTCTTTTCAGTGAATTTGGGCCGTGCTGCCTTTGAGGCCATTGCTGTGATGGTGAACCAGATCCACAAGAGCCTGGAGAACAGCCAAGATCAACATGGCCGCAACCATCTGTTGACCTCTTACATCTTCTATGTTTTCCGTTTGCCGGTGGCAGAGCCAAGCTTGCCAGGTGGTGTTTTGTTCAGGAGAAGGAATAGGGCTGAGTGCCGTCACGTTAAACTGTGTGCCTTTCCCCCTTGGTCTATAAACTACATAGTTTTCAATCGTGTACAAATAATCCATTATAAATGGAAAGCCAGCACAGTGTAGTGGTTTGAGCATTGGGCTATGATTCTAGAGACCAGGGTTTGAATCCTGCTTGGCCATGGAAACCCACTGTATGCCCATGGGCAAGTCACACTCCCTCAGCCTCAGAAGAAGGCAAAGGCAACACATCTCTGAACAAATTTTGCCAAGAAATCACCATGATAGGGGTTGCTTTAGGATTGCCATAAGTTGGGAATGATTTGATGCAGTGGTGAAATGGGCACAAGAATTTGGTCATGTTATTTTATTTGAGAATTGGGAGAAGGCTTGGGAACAATCAAGTAAATTTACAACTGCACAAGATCTTAAAAGAAAATTATTTAAAAGTTGTTAATCGATGGTATTACACACCTTTAAGAATAGCCAAAATTTATAATTTACAGAATAAAAACTGTTGGAAGTGCCAAACAGAAATTGGGTAATGCCATCACGTTTGGTGGTCTTGCCCTGAAATAAAAAAAATTGTGCTAAAGTACACAAGGCAATGGAACAAATTTTGGGCATAAAATTCTCAAGCGTCCCCGAGTTCTATCTCCTTAATATATTAATTTGTTACGGAAAGATATAGAAAAGAGACACTGGAGAATGGTGCTATATCTAATAACCGCTGCTAGAATTGTTTTGGCCAAATACTAGAAATCAGAAAAAATACCAAAAATAGCAGAATGGATCGGAAAGATATTAGAATTATAAGAAATGGATAAAATAACGGTCTGGAAAAATAAAAGAAACAATAGAATATTGGAGAAAAGAATGGGAACCTCTCTTAGAATATCTGAAAAATATATGGGGGAAAGAATTATGCTGAACTGTAAGATCTGTGTATTATTATTTGATGAGGATAAATTATATAATGAGAAAATGCAAAATCTGGAAGGCAAAAGATGTATAGACAAAGATAAAAGACATGAATATGTATGGAATATAGGAAATAAATAAAAATTATTTGGAAAAAGAAAGAAAGTACACAACGATAAGATAACCGCAGAACTGAAAGCGTTTGCTCCCTATGCTATAGCTCTATCTGTATCACTGAAAACTAATTCATTTGATAGGTAAAATATAGACACTTTATAATATCATTCTTGAAGAAAGATATTCACTTCACCATTCATTAGGGACTAGCTGCTTAAAAACAAAATAGATTGTGATGAGAGGTTGTCGCTCACCACATTCTGCAGTGGGATGAATTAGATGTATTGTCACATTGTTAAAAACTGAGTTCGGAAATTGAGTGCTTTCTTCAGGTTTGGACTAAATAGAAGGCAATGAAAATTCCTAGGAATTTTTGATAGAAAGAGAAGGAGGAGGTGTTTTTTTTTATTAGCAATTAGTAAGAAATAATTTTAAAGTGATTAGCAAATGCCACCTGAAATTTTGACTTTTCTGAGAAAACAAGATGGTCTGATGCCCAAGAACAAGGCAGATGGACAGGAGCTGGCTCTGTTCTCCTTTATGTTCTGTCAGAGTTTCTTCTTAAAAGAGAGCTATAATCACACCCTTCAGTAACAGTGCCTCTTCTGCAGCACTTGTCAGAGGCCACCAATCCAAGGCTCTTCTCTTTCTCTCATGGGGTGCGGTGGTTCTGTCCCATGGGGAAGGCAATGAAAACTGAGACCAGAGAAATAGATGAACCTGGAAAAAAGACACATGCATTGCAATTCAGCTCAAAGATAACCCAGCTGTAGTGTGTAAAGATGAAGCAAAAGTATATTGGGCTGACGTCTTTACGCTTCCTGATCTCACAACTCCTCTACTAGCTGGTCTAAGCCAGCAGAAGAGTCAGGATGGAAGGGTGGGTTATGGAAAAGGGCAGAGAGAGAGGAGCTGAATTGTGCCAGATCCATACCTTCAGTATACAGCGACAATGCTGGCACAAAGTGAGGCTGGGTCCAGGGTAGTCCTAAGTAATTTCCAACACCACTAGGATGGAAATGTTTTGGATTCAGTGCAGCTTCAACTGACCATAGCCTTGGCTTAGCTGGCCTCTGGCTATCTTGGCTAGTTAGGATTGAACAGTAATTCTATGATGCCCACAGAAAGACATTTCCAGACAAAAATATGATTATCCAACTTAATCAAGCAAATAATATGGTATAGCATGCTTTTGGATCATAGAGGGAAACTATTGAGGACTGGAAAGAGTTAAAACTAGCATAACAACAGGAAACAATCATGGGGAATATTGCTATAATATGTACCAGCCAGATCACATCTTGTATCTGAGCAGAATGAGTCTTCACTTTAAATGTTCCATTTCAATAGAGTGGAAGTTATTCAACAATAGGATTTGGAGACCAAAGTAGAAATGCGATGACAGTGTGCTTTGTTCTCACGGCCGTAGGGACTGACAGGGTGTTAATGACTCTACAATGTATACAGTATTTTCCGTGTATCCCACTATATTCTCATCTCTCTATATCCCTTGACTGAACGTTCTTTCTGTGTTTTACAGAGCCTGGAATGCCACCCCAGAGTGGCCCCATGCAGTATGCCACTTTGTCCCGCACAACTGGCCGCCCTGTCAGTCTTAATCTCTCTCGTTCCAAAAGCATCAGCAATAGCAACCCTGACTTGACCACCACTTCAAATTCCCCAGATGAGGAAGTTCAGAAGATCATAAGCAGCAAGGTAAGCCTGTCTGAAGAATATGGGGCTGAGATCTCTTGAGCATCTTCTTGATAATGCTCCATTTCTCTAGTCACCAAACCACCTGCTACAATCCCTACAGCCAATGGAAGCAACATAAAGGATTATGGCCAAAACATATTCTCCATTGCCCGTACTGTATGTACATCAATATCCTCAAAAAGGAGCTGTGTAGAAAATGAAGAAATCCTGGGACAGGCACCTCATGTGTGAATGAACTGATAAAGTATAGGCAATGCAGGGAACAAGCTTTTTATCAGATTCTCACTTTTTTTTGAAATACATGATATTATCTTATAATGTGTACACATTTACTAAACAGAAATCCACACATATTTTTCTCAGGCGAAGAACTGCAAAAGCAAAATGGGAAACTTCTGTTCCATATCAAATTTGGTGCTACCAGGCTGGCCCATCTGATAGGTGGGACCTTGGGATGAGGTCCTACTACTTACGAAAGTCCTTCCTCCAGGCCATGCACCCTCCAAAGGGAGGAGACAGAGGAGCAACTGAGCTTTGGCCTTTAAGCCACAGCTAAGTCATTTTACACTTGCCTTCTGTTACTCTTTCCAAGTAGGAAATGGAAAAGAGAAGTTAATTACAGTACACACTCAGCAGGCACTTTGAGGGGCCAGAATTCAAAGTCAGCTGCCTATTTGAAATTCTGGCTCAATTCTTTCCACTAATCCCATATTTTCCTTAAAGGCAAAGGAGCAGTGAAGCTGTGTGCCTCCCGGTTAGAGAAGACTCAGCCAGCATTTTGCCCAGAGATGTACTAACATCAGACATAGGGCCCTGCCACGTCATGCCATCTGACTTGCAGGAAATGGTTTCTAAAGGGGGTCATATCTGGCTCCCTACTCTTTTCCTAAGGGCATATTTTGATATAGTATTTGGTAGTATATATAGTATAGTATTTCCAGGAAATAATCTTCCTATTGTTTTTTTATGTCATAGAATCATAGAATCATAGAGTTGAAAGAGACCGCAAGGGCCATCCAGTCCAATCCCCTGCCATGCAGGAAATCCAAATCAAAGCATCCCCGACAGATGGCCATCCAGCCTCTGTTTAAAGACCTCCGAGGAGGGAGACTCCACTACATTCCGAGGGAGTGTGTTCCACTGTCGGACAGCCCATACTGTCAGGAAGTTCTTCCTAATGTTGAGGTGGAATCCCTTTTCCTGGAGCTTGCATCCATTGTTCCGGATCCTAGTCTCTGGAGCAGCAGAAAACAAGTTAGCTCCCTCCTCAATATGGCATTGTCAATAACTGCTGAGCCCAATAACAATTGGCAGAAAAACTGCTGGGCTTATAAACCAATTCTGGAATATAGCAGAGTAGTTGACAAATTTGCAGAAACGTGTTTCACAGTCCTCAGTGAAGATGACAGGCACTGGATGTCTTCCAGAAGTGAAGGAATTGCATGAATCTCGGGAACTCTCCAGCAATCGCTGCTGCTCCGGCTCCAGCTGAATAAACAACCAGAGAAGCCAGGCTCCCGAAAGTGCTATCTTTATTTACAGAGTGCTAACCACAAATCACCAATGCTACTATACAGATCAAATGAATACCAACTCCTACTCAAACCCACAATCAATTACTGGAAGCCCTTGAGTTTATATACACTCCAGACCATGCGGTCTCCCAGACTCAGTCACTTCCTGTCCCACACTGTAAAGTGTCCTCCTTTCCATGCAGACACATGTTTCATCATCCAGGCTTTGCTACACATAGGCAAACAGAGTGACCTTGTGCCTATGAGCATCAGCTGTGGCTAATCAGCCTTGTCCTTCTGGCGCTGGATGCTCATGGTCACACACACATCTAAGCATTTCTCAGTTTGCTGGCTTTAACCCCTAACAGTCCCCTCCAAATGCACAGAGGTGTGTGTGTGTGTGCATATGAAATGTCCTGTAGCTCAACAGCTACCCTTCTGCACAACCTGCACCTTCCTTTTTTCTGTGAATTCCCTGAGTGTTCCCTATCACTGTCCCAGAAGAGACCTGTGCCTGCTTTAGCACAAAGAACTTGCCCTTCTGAGACAACATGGGTACTAAAAATTCTCCCTGCTTCTGAGCCTCAGCTTGCTCTTCTCTTGCAGTTTCTTTCCCTGGTGTCTCTGTGCATGTTAGTGTCTCTGTCTGAGTCTCTACTGTACATGCTCTTGCTCCCTGCATCACAAATCTCTTCGGTGATCTCCTTACTCTCTGTGTTCTCCTAGGCACAAACACCTTGGTCCTGCCCCTCTCATCCTCACTTTCTGAGCCTGTCTGGTTTTGAGAATCTACCTTTGGCACCACCTCAAACTTACAAGTTGGAACTGGTGTGAATGTCTGTGTGGTATGTTCTCCTGATGTACTTGGTTTGGTCTCAGGTGGAGATTCCTGACTCTTTGCCCCTCCGTTTCCAGCACTGGCTTTCTGCTTGCCCAACCTTAGGAACACCTCCTAGTTGGCATGGAGTTTGTCCCAACCTGAATGCCTCTCAAAGTTGGCACTCCTGGACAGTAGGATCTCCCCATGACCCAAATGGAATTTGTATTTGTTCCCAGAGTACCCCAGAAACATTACTCTTTGCCATTTTTGATCACCCTTTCTCCTGAAACTTGCAGGGATTAAGACATTTGCATACTGGCCCCACACTCTCAAATACTTCAAATTTGGTGGCCTGCCATACAGCATTTCATATGGGGTAGATTTCACCACAGAATTCCACATTCTATTGGCTAAGTGATTGGCAGTTAACACTGCTTCCCCCCATAGACCATCTGGTGCCTCTGCATCTAGGAGCATGCAGTCTTTCATCTGCTTTAGTACTCCTATTCTCCTCTCTGCCAAACCATCCTCTTGAGGAACTGCAGGGTTTGTAGTGTTGTGACGAATGCCCTTGCTTCTTAGCCAAGCTTTCAGGTCATTAGAGAGGAATTCTCCTCCTCTATCCATCACCAACCATGTTGACCCACTCCTTGAAGGATTTAGCAGCTTCACTCTTTTCCTTCAGGGTAATCACGTAGGAATACCTGGTGTGTCTATCAACAACCACCATAAAGTATTTACCATTGCCCAGACCTGCCGACATAGGGCTTGCCAAGTCTGTATGCACTATTTCAAACAGCTTCTGGGTAGTGCATTTGCTCTGTCTGGCAACTGGGTAAGCTTCACTTTCCCACACACTTTCTCACACACAATGCAATCAAGATGGTTTATACAATCCACATTTTGAGATCAGGACACACATCCCCAAGTTTCTTCAGGTTCGAGAAACTAGCATGACCCAACACACGGTGATAGTAATGCACACAGTTAGAATGCAGTGGAGTGTTGCTAACTGTGGCACACCCAGGCCCATTTACCATGTAGTAAATTTTGTTTCTCTTTTGTGCTTTTGCACACACCTGGTTACCCATGGAAATTATACAGTCATCCCCCTAAAACCTTAACTCATAGCCATCAGTTGTCAATTGTGATACACTTACAAGTTAGTGTTGCAACTTAGGCACACACAAAACTTGTGAAAAGTCTTTTGAAAAACTGGGGATGAAAGCAGTTCCCATGTCCTTAGTCTCTCCACCTCGTCTGCCATGGTCACTGTAGGCACATCAGCACAGGTTTTATTCTTCAAGCAATGTGGAGAGTTTATCATATGTGAGGATGCCCCAGAATCCAACAGCCAAACAGCATTCTGGGTGTTGCAGTCCTTGTCCCTTGCCACAGCTACAACACCCCTCCTGTTTCCAGGAGTTTTGGGCTGTTGTTTCCTAGCTTGTGCAAGTTTCACGCAGTCCTTCCTAAAATGTCCAGGCTTGCTGCAGTGGAAGCACCGTCTACTCCAGGAACCAGCTGCTTTCTCCACCTGCTGTCCTTCCTGCGAAGCCTCTGGTGGATGATGGGTTTCTTGCTTTACTCTGAGCCCAGCCTCAAACCGACGTCTCTGGCTCTCCTCCAGCACTTGAGCTGCTACATGTTCCAAGGTTATCTGCTGCTACGATAGTCCCTGGCAACTGTAGAGGATATTCTCAAATTCTTTGGAGAGACTGCCAAGTAGAATGTAAACTTTCTGCTCTTCAACTATATAACACCATGCTTCTGAACTTGGCAAAACAAATCCTGCATTGTTTTCAGATGTTCCTCTGGTGACTCGCCTTCTTGCATCTTGCAGCCATACAGCCAACCACACCATATCATGCGTGATAACTCTGTATTAGACTGGTGGATATCTCTCAAAGTATCCCACACAGCTCTTAATCTTCTCTTCTACAGGCTGAACATACCCAGCTCCCTAAGTTGTTCCTCATAGGGCATGGTTTCCAGACCCTTCACCATTCCTCCCTCATTTTTTCCAAATATTAAAAAGGGCTAAGAATTTCATAAAATTATAACAGTAATATTTCCAAATGGTTTTCACTTAAAGTCAAATAGTAGCATTTTAAGAAAAAAAAATCAGCAGCATTACTAAAACTAATAAATCTGTTCTAGCATCTTACCTCAGCCCAGGCTACATGCTGTGTGAAAGAGAGATAGAGGCTCATGCCTTAATGAAGGGATAGGCAATTACCTCCCATCAGCCATAGTCAGTATAGACAGATGTGAAGGATTCGGGAAATTCCAAAAGAATCTGGAGTGCCACAGTTGCCCACCCATGACCTAATGGAAAAAGGGAATGAGGTGTGCCAATTATCTATTTCATGTAACTAAGCCATAGGGCAACCAGAGAAAAAGCCTAATTTGGTCTGTAAGGCCCGTTACAGACGGGCGTAAAGTACGTCCTGGGGACGTACTACGGTTAGGGTAAGTTTGTGCCTTACGCACGCACCTAACCTTAATACGTCCCCAGGACGTACAAAAATGGCGGCACCCGTTCCACACGGGGGCCACCATTACGACGTCACGAATGTGCCGCCTCCAAACGGGGCGGCACGGACGTGACGTCTTTGCGCTGCACGAGGGCGCATAGAGCGCCCTTTCCGCGGCGCTAGAAGGAGCTCCGAAACGGAGCTCCTTCTGTGATTTGCATCACTGGCGCAGCCTTTAGACGGCTGCGCCAGCGACGCAAGGGAGAAAGGGGCCAAGCAGCCCCTTTCTCCTCCTCCCCGCTGCCACCAGGTGTCCTTGGGGCTTGAAGCCCCAAGGACACCCCTTTCCCCACGGCCTGGAAAGCGGCGGATTAGGGCCCCAGAGGCTGCCGTTCTGGCAGCTGAGGCCCCGATCTGGTGGGGAAAGGAGCGCCTACAGGCCGCCCCAAAGGGGCAGTCTGTAATGCGCCTAATTATCATTTGGGGGCATTTAGTTACCAATATGACTTTAGTTACCTATATGACTTCAGGAATATCCTGTATAGGATTTATTCAGAATCTTTCTCATAGAATGACACCCAGAAAACTAGTTCTCACAGAATATTTCCACATGAGTATAGTTTGCATTTGAGAAAGTCATCCTGTAAGCATAATAATGTTAAGAGATCTGCCAAGAGGATGCTACTCATATGGCTGAGCATTATTGAAAGAAGCTCAGTTTTGTGGCATTATGTCGGCTATAGAAGAATTGTTTTGTTTGTTCCAGATACAGCTCATCAGTCTTGGTGTGACAGGGAGGCCAGCAGCCTAGTTTAACATGGTGTTAACATGGTGTCTTCTGATCTTCATTTGTGACTGAACAGAATGTGGAAGACTAGAATGCACCACATGTTGTTAATGAGTAATATGAAAAGAAATGCTTTTAATTGTACTTTGAAACCCGTCTGGCAATGAAAGATCTCTAGGCAGTATACACAGCAGTTAAAGTGCAAACCATTTACAATAATTAGAGACAACACATAATAAAATAGAAATACTACACCAAATATAGAAATACCACCCCCACCCCCACCCAAAGTAAAATAAGCAAGGTGGATCCTGGAAGCAAAGACCTTGTGGTGGCAAATTGAATCCCAGCGAAAGGGCTCAAGCTTGACTCAAGCGTGCATCCTTCCAAGGTCACTAAAATGTGTACCCAGCTTGTTGGGGACAATTAGCTTACAGTTGTAAACCGCTTAGACACTATTAGTTCAGTATGAAGCAGTATATAAATGAAGCTGTTTTATAGTTAATGCTCATGTATTGTCTGCCTGGACCTTAAACAAACCTATGCCAGCCTCTTCCTAATCATCCTTTTTTTTTGGCCAGCTGTGGATCTGATGTTTTGCACAGTGATGAGTTCAATAAGATCAAGCAGCACTCTCTTCTCCATGAGCATTAGGAATGACAGGCAAATGACAAAGCATAGCATGGTGACTTTCTAACTTCCATGACTTTGTTTTGTTTTTCTGAAGCAACTTCTTCAAGGCCTGGATTTTGTTTCAGTAGTTTGAGGAAGAAAAAAAATCTGGTCACCTTTAGCAGCAGTGTTGTCCTAGGGAGTTGCTATCAAATAATGAGCTTGCCTGGGAATAAAACCTGTCTGGCAAAGACAGAACAGCTTAGCAAATATGGAGTGCTTCTCAGAGGTACTTCTGTGATGCTTTTCAGGAGGCAGATATTCATCCTAACAGTGCATCTGTCCAGAAGTATGAGGTAAGGCCCACCCTAGTGTGTATTCTATACCCAGTTTTCTACTGCCATTCCTGTGTCAATCTCTTCCTTTGTTTCCCTGAACCTGCCCTAAAGCCGGTGCTGCATTCTGGGATCTGAAAATGATTTGAGCACTCCTCACCAGAACATTTTGTGGTTGTGGGAAACCTGGCCCAAAAAGCCCAAGATGCTTTGTGTGCTTTCTTGGGTTTACAACAAAAGACCCATCTTTGCATCAAATTGCCTTGCAGCCACGCTTGGGTGATTCTCCTCCTTCAAAGCAGCAATGGTGGTGGCTTTTTCTGGAGAAATTTGGTCCTTTTGCTCTGTTCATTTTGTCGACGGTATGGTTTTTTTCTCCTTTCATACTCTTCTTTTGCATACTGCCTAGGGGATCGACCGCTCTCAATCCTGGGTCAACTCAGCTTATGCCCCGGGAGGCCCAAAGTCTGTGCTTCGCAGGAATCATCCGAACTCCAGCACGGACCTAAAGCAGGTGCCTTTCCTCTCCTAACCTTGAGCTTGGAGCTTCTCTTCCCTCATTGACTTTGCTTGCCAGAGGGCAGGTGCAACAGCAGCCAGATTAAGGTTAAAGAATAATGTTTCCTTAAAAGCTGGACTTGGCTAGCTGTTGAGCACAGCAGCTGGGTGTCAAGGACATTTTCATGGCATGGTAGCTTTTCTGCATGACTGACTTTTAAATCTTTGCCACATTCTCTTTTGCTACTTGGAAAGAATTACTTATATTTTAATTTTTAGAGTAACAGATCTGTCTTCCAGAAGAATCCCCCAGTAGCAGGAAGTAGCATAATGTAGTCTTCTATCAAAGGACAGAGATATTTTAATTTTGGAATTGTTCAGGTCTGTCATTATCAGGGAAAGGGGTTGGGTTGCAAAAGTCTGTTCGAGGTCTTATTTACTTTTCTTATGCAACTTATAGTCTCTTGGCAGTGAACAACAACATTTTTTAAAAATGGAAAGGTTACAGTGACCTGTTACAGACTGCCAAAATAAAGCTGCTTCGGGTCTCTTTGGAGGTATGCTGTTTAAATGATGCATGCACCCTAAGAATCCGGAAGCTGCACCAAAGCTGCACTCCAGTGCTTAGGAATGGAGTGTGGCTTTGGTGCGACCACCGGACTCTTAGGACCCATGCATCATTTAAATAGCATACTTCCAAAGAGACCCGAAGCAGCTTTATTTTGGCAGTCTGTAACAGGCCAGTATGTGTTTCCTGAATGCTATATTATGGTAGATCACTTGGGGCTAGTGGAATACCCCCAATTCCCTCAGGGCATGGCTTGGAGATTGGGCGGCATCAGTCTCATAGCCGAAGCCAGGGGTGCCCAACTTGAAAGGAGGTAGGGGCCAAAATTAAGATCAGCTAAGGTTGTTCGAGGCACCAGCAGTTTTAGGTGTAACATAGGACATTTAGGAGAAATGTAGAACATTAAAAAGGGGGATAGGGGCATGACCTAATAAAAGCTGGAAGCAAGGAGGATGGGGGACATGTCTGGGAAAAGGTCACCCTACCAGGGGACCAGGCATCCTCCTTCTTCCTCTCTTCCTCATTTCCCTCCCTCCCTCCCTTCTTTCTTTCTTTCTTTCTTTCTTTCTTTCTTTCTTTCTTTCTTTCTTTCTCTGTTTCCTCCCTCCCTCCTTCCTTCCTTTCTTTCCTTCCTTCATTTTCTTGCTTCTTTCTTTCCTCCCTTTCTTATTTCTCCCTCCCTCCCTCCCACCCTTCTTTCTTCTTTCTTTTCTTCCTCCTACCCTCTCTCCCTTCTTTCTTTCCTTCTCCACTTCTTTGCTTTCTTGATTCTTTCTTTCTTTCTTTCTTTCTTTCTTTCTTTCTTTCCAGAGGATGACCATGAGGATGGGGGAAAGAGACAAGGACGCCCACCCCACTGCATTGTCCTCCTCCTCCTCTTCCTAGTTGTTCGTTTTTGAGTGGCCATGGGGTTTCGCCAGGTGGGCAGTCTTTCCACTCAAAGGCAAAACCCCTAGGCCACTTAAAAGTGAACGACTCATCAGAGGAGGAGGGGGAAGACAACATGGTGGTTGGACATCCACCTCTATTTGTCCTGTCCTTCCCCCTCAATCACCAGAAGAAGGGCCCAAGGCTCTCTTGTGATCTCTAGATCTCTTGCTGTCTGCTCTCTCAATCTCTCTCTTCCCCCCCAGGCTGTTTCTGCTGCTTGCCTGCAAAAAGCTCCTCCTTCTGGGCTTGCCTGGCCCATGGGGTGAGAGGAGCTGTAAGCCTGCCCCCAGCAAAAGCTCCCCTGGAAAGCAGAGGCAAACTCTGGGGGAAGAGCCCATTGCTCCCATCTTTCAAAGCCCCATGCGATCGGGTGAGGACTCTGGGAGCCAGGACATCCCCCTCCTGACAATGGGGTCCCAGGCCTCCAGAAATCCTTTGGCGGGTTGCACCTGGCCCTGGGCTGCATCTTATGCAGCCCTGGCCTAAGCCCAGATGCCCTTCTAAGTAATGTTGGGGAGCATTTGGCCCTTCAAATATTTTGGTCTACAACTCCTCACCCAGCATGACCAATGAAAAGGAATGGTGGGACATATACTTCCAAACATCTGGATGACCAAAGGTTTGTCACCCTTGCTCTGCATGAAACTCTAATGAAATATTCTTACACATTGTGTACACTTATTTACTACTTTTCAGCTTAAATAGTCATTAGATTGGCATGCAAAGAAGATGATAAATACACTGTGTTTTTACTTATATGTTAATTAGCAAGAGTTGATGTTAACTACTTCTCAGCAGCCTCTAAACAGATCGCTGTTTAAAATATTGGGGGGGGGGGTCCTGCCCTTCTGCTTTGTTATAAGAAAGTTGGGTGCCAGGAGCCACTGGCACTCTCTTCACCTTTAGGTTTGTGTTTCATAATAGATCATCGCTGGTAAGATTTCTCCTGTCCTTCCCCCAGAATGTCTAGCTGGGCTGCCTGAAGGCAGAAATCGTGGGGGGAGGATAACAGATCAACCAGAGCAAGTAGAAAAGGCCCTGGATTAGTTTATAGGCCTTGTTCTTTTCCAAGCAACAATCAAATTAATAAAGCAGTGTTTCTGCTTCTGGGGTGCCAAGAAATGAAAAAGAGGCTGAGAAGTAGTCAAACACAGGGCCCATGTTATGTGGAGAATCTTGAGTTCATACCATCATGCCTGGTTAGCCTTGGGCTAGTGACAATTTCTTGGTCTAACCAATATCACAAGGTGATTGTGGGAATCCAAAGGGAATATTGTGAAGGAAGGCTGGGATAAAAACTGGTAGATATTTTTGAAAAAGCAGGGAAGAAAACACATCCCAGAAGCATACAGTCGGCCTTCTGTATCCACTTATTTTTTTTATCCATGGATTCAAGCATCCACAAATTGAAGGTATTCCAAAAAAACCCCACAACACTACAAATCCAAAAAACAAACCTTGATTTGGCCATTTTATATAAGGGACACAATTTTACTTTGCCATTGTATTTAATGGGACTTGAGCATCTATGGATTTTGGTATCCACAGGGGTCCTAGAACCAAACTCCAGCAAATACCAAGGGCCCACTGTACAATGGAAATCTCGCAAAGGCCGAATTTTGACAGGGCAGCCATGTATGTGGTTCACATCTGACCTATTTGTTCTGATGTACAGATACAAATGTGTGCAGGAAATTGGCACTCCCCGATCCCATAGTCTGTCAGCAAGATTCACTCCTCTCATACTGACCGTTTCTTCCAGTATCACAGGAAGGACAAAAGTACTTGGGCCAAGAGAAGTGCAAAAGGAAATTCAGATGCTCACACCCATGTTGAATCTACACCTTTTCTTGTAAGAATTGGCCCCATGGTAAAATGAATGTAACAACACAGTGGTGAATGCGGAATTATGACGTGTTGGAAAAGGCACCTGCTTCTCAAAGGTAGCATGGGAAGAACCTCCTGCTGTTAGGGGCTATTGCTACTGACTGGAGTTAGAATTTCTAGGACTATTCTAGGCCATTGTATTTGATGGGACTTGAGCATCCATGGATTTTGGTATCCATGGGGTTCCTGGAACCAAAGTCCAGCAGATACCAAGGGCCAACTGTATATCTTTTGCTCTCTGAATTCAGCCTTCCTGAGTTTTCAGATTCTTTCTGCCTTCAGACAGGAGTCTCATTCTGCACAGGTTCTTTGTGTGGAAGTGGGAAGAGGAAAGGTTCTTCACTTGTGCAGGAAAGTGTAGGGCCTGCCCTTTGCAGCTGGCTTTGTTGGCGAGGGTGAAGTTTTTTGTTTACAGTTCCTGGATTACTTGTAGCTCAGTAGGGTACATAGATTGGGTTTCCCAAGCATTAGTCAGAGAGGGGCCTGCCTGATTACTCTTCCCAGTGGGAAAGGCAGATACATTTCATAGATTTTCATAGAATCATAGAGTTTCAAGGAACCACAGAGGTCATCCAGTCCAGAAGCCATTGCTAATGCCATCCTAAGAGGTGACTATCTCACCTCCAATGAAAGAGAACCCACCACTTTCCCATGGTATCTGTTCCTCTCTGCTTGAAACAGTGGTGGAGCAAATCAAGATAACCTCAAACCATCGAATATGAAATAGGTTGGTTGCAATAAACAATAATAATAATATTATAATAATAAAATTTATTTATATTTTCCCACCGCTCCCGGGTAACTGTATAATACAGTTAAAATGCAAATCATGCAAACAAGTTCATAAAATGCAAAAATAGCAATTAACATAGCAATAAAAAACGGTTTCACAAGCAACGATGGGGCAGAATGCTCTCATCCTGTACAGGGAAGTGGATCTTTGTTTCACATGAGATCAGGTGGGTATGCTTGCCAGAAGAGCTCCGTCTTAACTGCCCTCCTGAAGATTTCCAGAGAGGTGGTAAGACGGATCTCTTCTGGCAGACCATTCCACAATCTTGGGGCAGCTATTGGAAAACGCTCCTTGGGAAGTTGAAGTAAATTTAGTTGTTGTTAGCTCTAGCAAGTTCTTCTTCTTTGTTCTAAGAGTGCGGGGCGGATTATATAGGGAGATGCGCTCCCATAAGTAACTTGGGCCCAGGCCATATAGGGCTTTAAAGGTGATAACTAACACCTTGTATTGCACCCGGAAGCAAATTGGGAGCCAGTGAAGATCTTTCAAAATTGGTGTTATATGGTCAAACCTCAACGGTCCAGTGACCAATCTGGCTGCCATGTTTTGCACTAGTTGAAGCTTTCGAACTTGATACAAGGGTAGCCCATGTAGAGCGCATGCCAGAAATCAAGATAAGAGATTCCCAGAGCATGTACCACAGCTTCAAGGTCCTTTCGGTTGAGGTAGGGACGCAGTTGCCGTATCAACCAAAGTTGGTACCAAGCACTTCTGGCCATCGCATCCACTTGAGATGACAACTGTAGAGACAGATAGAGAAGTACTCCCAAACTGCGAACTTCGTCCTTCAGGGGAAATGTGACCCCCATCCAGGACAGGTCGGCAAATTTCCTTCCCCAGACCTGAGGCTCCTATGGCAAGTACCTCCGTTTTCTCTGGATTCAAGTTTGTTTTCCCTCATCCAGCCCATTACCAACTCAAGGCAGGAGTTCAGAGGAGAGCTACCATCCTTAGTCACTGTAGCAGTCAGAGACATAGGGAAACATATTTGGGTGTCATCAGCATACTGATAACACAGCGCCCCATGTCTCCAGATGATCTCTCCCAGCGGTTTCATATAAATGTTAAACAGCATAGGGGATAGAATGGTGCCTTGAGGGACACCAGATGTCAGCTCTCTCCTGGAAGAGCAACTTCCCCAGCCTTACCATCTGGAATCTACCCAGGAGGTAGAAATGGACTGTTAAGACTGATAGGATCATAGGGTTTGGACATAATGTTACTGCCATTACAGTTGGCCCTCCATTTTCACAGTGGATCCGTTCCACCACCACCACCACCCCGCAAAAATGGAGGCTCATGCATATTCAAGCCTTAGCACAGCTCAGGTGCACATGCCATTGGAAATAGTGGAGGTCACCCCTCCATGGATATTTGAGGGCACAGATCCCAGATCTGCAAGTTAGGAGGGGCGGCTGTAGTTGGAAGTAGAATGCACAGAACACTATAGCATCCTTTGAGAATTATTTCTGAACTGGACCTATGTGTAATAGCATGCTGACAGGGAAGCAAATATGGTCTGGTTTTATTTACCCCCCCCCCCCCCGAATCATAGATATCTGAACAATTGATTTGGGGCTGTTCCAGATGAATAAAAATAACTTTCGTTTGCTACTTTACAGTGCCTTTGCCTGCTTAACCTCTCCAGATAGATAAGCTCTGCTTTCACCATCAGGCTCCCTTAGGTTTTTTTTGCCTCCTGTGAACATTTAGAAGGCAATTCCATAATCACAAAAAGTCAATATGGGTTTCAGAGAAACAAGTCATGCCAGACAAATCTAATCTCTTTCTTTGATCAAATTACCACCTTGTTAGATGAAGGGAATGCTGTGGATATAGTATATATCTTGATTTCAGTAAGGCCTTTGACAAGGTTTCCCATGACATTCTTGCAAACAAGTTTGTATAATGTGGGCTAGACAAGGTAACTGTTACATGAATTTGTAATTGGTTGACTGGCCAAACCCAAAGGGTGCTCAAGAATGGCTCCTTTTCATCCTGGAGAGAAGTGACCAGTGGGTCCCACAGGGCTCTGTCCTGGGCCCAGTGCTATTCAACATCTTTATCAATGACTTGGATGACAGAATTGGGGTCATACTCATCAAATTTACAGATGACACCAAATTAGGAGGAATAGCAAATACTCCAGAGACAGGATTAAAATTCAAAATGACCTGAATAGACTAGAAAGCTGGGCCAAAGCAAACAAAATGAAATTCAACACAGAGAAATATAAGGTACCGCACTTAGGGCGGAAAAATAAAATGCAAAGATATAGGATAGGGGACACCTGGCTGAATGAGACTGCATGTGAAAGGGATCTAGGAGTCCAAGTAGACCACAAGTTGAACATGAGTCAACAGTGTGATGCGGCAGCTAAAAAGGCCAATGCAATTTTAGGCTACATCAATAAAAGTATAGTGTCTAGATCAAGAGAAGTAATAGTGCCACTATATTCTGCTTTGGTCAGGCCCCACCGGACCAAATATTGTGTCTGGTTCTGGGCACCACAATTCAAAAAGCACATTGAGAAACTGGAGCATGTCCAAAGGAGGGCGACTAAAATGGTGAAGGGTCTGGAAACCATGTCCTATGAGGAACGACTTAGGGAGCTGGGGATGTCTAGCCCGGAGAAAAGAAGGTTAAGAGGTGATATGATAGCCCTGCTTAAATATTTGAAGGGATGTCATATCAAGGAGGGAGCAAGCTTGTTTTCTGCTGCTCCAGAGAACAGGACCCAGAACAGTGGATGCAAGCTACAGGAAAAGAGATTCCACCTCAACATTAGGAGGAGCTTCCTGACAGTAAGGGCTGTTCGACAGTGGAACACACTCCCTCAGAGTGTGGTAGAATCTCCTCTGGAGGTCTTTAAACAGAGGCTGGATGGCCATCTGTCGGGGATGCTTTGATTCAGATTTCCTGCATGGCAGGTGGTTGGACTGGATGGCCCTTGTGGTCTCTTCCAACTCTACAATTCTATGATTCTATGATTGCTCTTTTGCAGTGTGGACAACAGTCAGGAAGGGCTCCTGGATTAGAGGATGATGCAGTTCGGAGGTGCGAAGAATCTTTCAGGAAAGTTTGAGTTTGGAGAGTTGGGTGTGGAGTCTGCAAGAATCAAGTAAATCAGTACCTCACACTGAAGGTGAAGGAAGATATTAAATCTTGTGTCCAGCTGGAGCCCAGCAGTGTTGGGTAAAACATTCTTGAGATGTCTTGATCTCTGTTGAGCAGCAGCTATGGAGGTTGGTAATGTGACAGATCCCCTCTAGTTTCCTTGATTTCTAGCAAAGTACCTTTCGTTTGCAGATTCTGAGTTCTCTCCTCTCAGGTAAGGAAGCCAGGCTGGTTTTCTTCAGCTATCACCTTACCTCTCCTTCCATTCTGAGAAATACCCTCTTCACCACCATCATTTCCTCTTTTCTCTCTTGCTGCTCCTCATCTCACAGGCTGCAGAGCGAGCACCTAATCGTATCTCCTCCTATCTTGAGGGCTCCACTTTTGCTCCAGCCACACCGATGAGACCAACGACCAGAAAGGTAGAGAAGGACTGGGAAGCATCCCAGAAATGTTGCCTTAGAAGGCAGACTTCAGCTGTGATATGATGCCTGTTTGGGCAGCTTAGTTACATATAACCAGCATTACTTACTTCACAGCAAACACGCACATGGTATTGGCCTAGTTGCCATTTAGGCCAGCATCTCTGGTGGAGAAAGAAGTGATGCTGGCTTTGGGATTCTCTAATAGTGTTGTGTGCTACAAATGTAGGGCACAAAATACTGGTGGATCTTCAGCATGGCACAGCCCTGGCTAGGCCCTCTGGGTGGGACTCAGACTTCCATAGCTGGGTACTGCCATGAAGCATTCCAGGTGGTGCTTGTTGCAGTGACCAAACCACTTTATGATATTTTAAAAAAAGGGTTAGTTTTGTTTGTTAAAGTCATCCCACTTGCTGTCATTCTTTGCTTTTCATTTCCACCACTTCAGTGTTAATTGTTGTCAGTGATGTTTCTTATTTCTACCTGGCTAAGTTGTTTTTGATTCTTCCATTAATAATGCTTGGTTCACTAAAATCTTTCTCCCAGTCCTTACGACCCCAAACCAATATTGGCGAATTCATAGTATCTGTAAGGAATAGGTGGATGGACTCAGCTATCTACTGCTGTTTGCTTTTGACAATGCAAGCAGGGAACTGCTCCTAGATGGGATGATGGGGTGATGATGGTGAGAAAGCAGATTGGATTTCTTGGATACTTTAGCAGGGATGCTGTGTCCCAAATGATTCATTATCCATTGGTAACTTATTTAGTGCTACCTAGATATGAAAAACTCCTAATTACTAGCCAACAAAAGGCAGAAGTGGGGAATGCAGGTTTGGACTGTCCATTTCTGCATGCCTAGTTGCTCTGGAGTCTAGACTGGACTATGGTAGCCAGATAATAGTGTTTTGGAAAACTAAAAAAAGGAAATGTGTGTGCAGACAACTTTGTTCAGGGTGTGTGTGTGTTTGCATGTGTGCATGTTTGGGTGTTCCAAACTTCTGCATGCAGAAAAAGCTTGGAGTAAATCATACCGTCATCTCAACAGCTGCATTTATTACAGGCTTTCTCTCCAAAATCTGGCTGTGCAGATGATTATGCTGAAGCGAGAATGAGCATAAGGAAATGTGCAGTTGTACCAGCAGCCATTATCCATGAAAACTGAGGACGAATGACTCCATGAAAATACATACATACATACATACATACATACATACATACAGTCCAATTAAGTTTTTTTTGTGGGTTTTTTGGGCTATGTGGCCATGTTCTAGAAGAGTTTATTCCTGACGTATCGCCTGCATTTCAGAGAAATTTCTCTGAAGATACCAGCCACAGATGCAGGCGAAACACCAGTAATAAACTCTTCTAGAACATGGCCACATAGCCCGAAAAGCCCACAAAAAAACTATGGATGCTGGCCATGAAAGCCTTTGACTTCTAATTAAGGTTCTTTGTTCTTGCTAACTGAGCTTGTATTCTAAAACCTCACCCATTCCTAGCCATTGTTTAGCTATCCTGGGTCTAGCTACTAGACTCCATGAGCATCTTGGGTGGAAAAAGCAAGGATGGTGGTGCTTTTTTTCAACAAAGCACATAGGATGCTATAAACTGATTAAGAGTTTTAAAGAATCAGGAGGATAGATGTGTGCCTTTTTTTGTCATTTCCTCTCCCTCTTAGTGGCTTGAAAGTACTGGTCACTGCAAAAGCATTAGGCTGTGACTTCAGAATTGGCTCTGCTAAGGTGGCTCTGAGTTTTTAGAGGGAGTGTGTTGGACCCCTTCTCCCTTTGTAACTCTCTCTTTCTCTCTCTTGCTGTCTGGGGTCACAGCTGCTTCATGAAGAACTGGCTCTGCAATGGGTAGTGAGCACCAGCTCTGTGCGGGAGGCTGCATTGCACCAAGCCTGGTTCTTTTTCCAGTTGATGGTATGTTCTTTTAACTGCTAATTTAACTAAACTGAATGTCTTGAGGTAAAGGCTATCCCTGATCTGGTTACTTGCTTATGTGTTGTCCCTTTCAAACTGTTACTTTGGTGTACAATCTTCAGTTTTCTGTTTTGTGCAGTGTCATCACAAATAGAAATTTGGGTGGCTGGGGATGTTCCTCAAGCTGTGTGAAGAGGGTGTGTTGCTGTTGTTTTTGCTGTCATTCTTGTTGGTCTTTTTAAAAGAAATGCCCTACCAAAGTTCTAGGACACCAGAACTATAGGTACTACCTGAAAACAGCTTCACCAAGGGACAAGTTTATCATCTTGTATTGTGGAATAGATAGTAGCTTGGCCACAATAACTTCAGGGGCAGAACTGATCCTCAGCTCCACGATGTGCAGAGAAATAATGTGAGTTATACACTCAATTCATGTTAATGTCCGCCTCAAACGGAGGATTTTGCCAGTCCTGGCTAACCTGTCCGTGTTCAATCAGCAGGTCCAGATTAGAGGCCTCCAAGACATGAGTGTTTTAGGCTGTTCTTTCTGATCCAAGCTAACTCTCCTTTGGCTCTGCTTCATTCTTCCTACAGGTGAAGAGCATGGCACACCACCTGTTCCTGTGTGACAAGCTAGAGGCACCTCGCAAGCTACGTTTCCCTGGCCGTTTTGTTGATGACATCTCAGCCCTGGTGTGCACTGTTAGTGCTGAAATTGCTAGCCGTTGCCAGAAGGTTTGTAAAGGAGTCCTGTGGTGCAGTGGTTAAACACTGCTACTGCAGCCACAACATTGTGAGTTGGATCCTTGCAGGGTTCCAAGGTTGACTCAACCTTCCATCCTTTTGTAGGTCGATAAAACGAGTACCCAGTTTGTTGGGGAGAATTGGCTTACAGATTGTAAACCAATTACAGAGTACTGAGTTCACTGATAAGCAGTATAGAAATTTACTTACTATTGCTTGCTACAAGGTTTGAGCAAGGCTGCTTTTCTATCTGCATGAGCTAGTGAATATGTTGAGCTAGGTCCATAGTACTCATCCAGCCATAAGCTACACACTAACTATTATGGTGGGTTATAAGGGTGCTACTTTGAGTGCTTCTGTCTGAATGAATAATGTGGGGATGTGTCTTCAGGGACAACAAGCTATGGATTCCTCTGTTTTCCCCACAAACCATGTGTATAAATAACCATAGGAAATTTTACATGCTCATATATAATGTGCAGGATCTCTCAAGTGACAAAAAGTATATGGAGCATCCTGCACTGTTTCCCCTTTGGCTCAAATTGCTGTGACCCAAGTTTTGTGTAAAATGTAAATTATAAAATGGTGAAAATAGTATCTTTGTGAGTTGCTAATTTTGAGCACTTTGCAGTGTAAAAATAATGAAGTGCAGTAGCACTTAATGATAGGTTGCTACATGCCCCAAATCCTACCTACTTATTTGTATTAACATGCTTGCAAACACTGTACCACTAAGAAGATTTGAGGCAAGAAACAACTTGTTTTTAAAAGCTTTGAAAAATAAATTATCATAGAAATCCAAGTTGTGTTAGATGAATTTCTTCCCTTCTTAAATTTGTCACCATATTTGCCAAATATGACCCCTCTTGGCACAGTGTGTTGAGACCTTTTCCTGTTCAAGCCCTATTGGCATGATATGTGAACTATACTAGAGCTTTCTCCCATTTATATCCTGCCTGCCATGCTCACAGTTTCCCACTTGCTCACATTGACCAAATCCCTACTTCCACTACATTGTTCTCTGACCCTACCAAAGACTCATGGAGGACCTTTAAATGGCCACCTCAAACACATGGTTGATCTTCTTCCTTAGGATGTGGAGATGGTTGAACGTCTCAACAGCAGCCTGGCCTTCTTCCTCAATGACCTGCTGTCACTCATGGATCGTGGCTTTGTCTTCAACCTTCTGCGCACCTATTACAAGCAGGTAACAAGAAAACTGCTGGTGCCCTTATTTTATGTGGTCAGTATACCTGTGGACAGAGGCCGCACTGACTGGTACATAGGATTGGGGTTTTCTTTCTGTAGGCAGCTGTGGGAAATAGTGTGTACTGCAGAACCCATAACTGAAGACTGAAAAACATGGATGATTTTTGTTAGAAGCTTAGTAAATAATCCTCTGGTTGTAGCTCCGTTTATTACTTTGTGAAACAGGAGATAGGTGGATGAACATTTCCTTCACGAAGGTTTCAAATCCTCTCTCCAGATCTCCTAATTCTCCTCTTGCTGACCATATGCACAGTTTGTTCTTTAATTTGAACCTCTCTTCAGTGCTAGTTCCAGAAAAGGAGGAAACAAGACACATACATAGATCTATGCAAGCATGAAAGTTCTTTATAAGTTTTGCAACATGAGCAAATGCTTTTAAAGAGGGTATTCATGTTAATTAGATAATATTCATACTTGTCTGCAATAGCTGAGTTTGTGTTTTAATTGCTTTGGTGTAACAATTGAATTTGTTTATGTTATCTGAGGAATTTAAAAATTCCTGTGGCTACTTATTTCAGCCTGGACTGCCTTTCAGTATTATGATGGGGGTAATGTCATTTCCTAGGGCCTAAATACTCTAAAGCAGTAGTTCTCAACATTTGGTCCTCTAGATTTTTGAGACTTCAACTCCCAGAATTCCTGAACAATGAGCATACTGACTGGAACTTCTGGGAATTGAAGTCCAAGACATCTGAAGGCCTAAAGGTTGAGAACCACTGCTCTAAAGGCACTGGATCCTGTCTGATCATGGAAGCTAAGCTGAGTCAGTTCTGGTTAGTATCTGGATAGGAGACCACCAGCTGATAACAGGT
Organism: Sceloporus occidentalis; assembly: GCA_023333645.1. Lineage (NCBI taxonomy): Eukaryota > Metazoa > Chordata > Lepidosauria > Squamata > Phrynosomatidae > Sceloporus > Sceloporus occidentalis. Next base: position 220,740,417 of record JALMGF010000001.1, read on the forward strand.
GCTGTAGGCTATATTTTAGAGGAAAAGGTAAAGGTAAAACTAGTCCCTTGACATGAATGTCTAGTCATAACTGACTGTAGGGGGCAGTGCTCATCTCCAGTTGTCCATGCATGTCTGGTGGTCATGCAGCCAACATGAATGCACCGAATGGTGTTACCTTCCCATTTAAGTGGTACCTATTTATCTACTAGCATTTGCATGCTTTTGAACTGCTAGGTTGGCAGAAGCTGGGACTAGTGATGGGAGCTCACCCCATCATGCGTCACTCAGGCCTCCAACTGCCAACCTTTTGATCTTCTGATCATCTTAAAACAACCTCTGAGTATCCCTTCTTAATAAAACCCTATGAAATTCATGGGGTCACATTAAGTTAACAGGAAACTTGAAGGCACATACACACACGCAATCTATTTCTTACATCTGAATCTACTTGTTTGTGTGTCTTTCTATAAAGAAGACAATTCCATTTCTCAGTGTAAGGTTTAATTAAGCCCCACCTCTTCTTCAAAGGGGAAATCTGGACCACTGTTTTTTGCCCCTTGGACACTGCAACTTAAGCCCCATAGTTCCCTAAAGCTGGTTGAGGACAACTTACACTTTGGATAAGATCAGGTTAGAACAGACCATGCAACAGTAAATTTTTGCATGATAGTTCCGACCCCCCCCCCCCACCCTCACCCCCCAAAAAGAAATATATGGAATTCATCCAAAAAGTATATTTTCCAAGCTCTGGGTTAGAGTAGTTTTATCTCTATTTTGTTGCATTGTTTTGTGGTGAGCTAGAAAGATCCTGCCCTCTACATAAGATCCTGCCCTCTAAGCAAGAAGATATACACACATATACATATTGCAACAGGCGAGGAGGCTGCATTGGGATGTTTCTGAGCCCCTAATTTGGTTGTAATTATTACTATCATGTAGTGTTGAGAAAAGAGTGATTTGAGGTAAGACTGGTGGGTAGTAGTAATAATAATAATAATAATAATAATAATAATAATAATAATAGTAATAATAATAGTAATAATAATAATAGTAATAATAATAATAATTTATTTATATCCCTTCTGATTGAGGATTGAGGCGGGTAACAACAAAGAAAATACAATATACAACAATAAAAACAACAAGTCCCACAAAACCCCGACCCAACCCTCCCTCCAAACTATAAAATTAAACAGTAAAAAAAAATGTTTAAAAAGTACATAGCAATACATCAAAGTTAAAAACAAATCACAAGTAAGAAAAATAATAAAAGGGGGATTCAATTGGTTCCGGACATTATCAATCGGGGAAGGGAAGATGTGATGATCTACATTGCTGTACCATGTCACAAATAACCAGAGGCTTCCTCCTTCCTGTCCAGATCAATAATCGGCTGCTATCAACCCAGAACCCCAACACCCTCATTGGTCTGAGGATGGATTTGATCCGTATTGTCTGTAGCCATGAGCACTATGTCACCCTGAATCTACCTTGTAGTGGCCTCTCTCCACCTGCTTCCCCATCACCATCTGTCTCTTCAGCAACCTCTCAGGTAAGCACACCAGCACATGTGAAGGGAACATGGAAAGATAATCCTTCCAGTGGCTCAGGTCATGGGCCAAATACAATTTCTTTTAATTTTTAAAAATTATTAAAAAATATTTACATTCAAAAGGGATTTCAGTTACATGCAATAATGTTCCAGTATAACAAAAGTAGGAAAATAAAAAGGTGAAAGGAGGAAAAATAACTACATTAGTTGTAAGTTTCTATAAAAGCTGACCAAATGTCCAAATACAAGTCTATTTGTAAATTTCATCTGTACATCATTCTTTGAAGTGTTGCAATTGTTATGAACTGAACTATGTGCTAAGACAGCATTAGCAGTATTACCGCTCAAAGAATTTGCTGATTTAGAAAGTTCTTTCTTGAATAGATGTTGTGGTGACCAGTATACCTCAACGAGCAATTTCTGCTGCACAAGTTATAGTTAGAGCTCTGTAGCCATACTAGTTATAGATAATGGCCATTGATTAGTCACAATTGGATATTCCAATTCTCTGTTCCATTCTTGTTGTAAACCTCATATGTTATATTTATTTGTAGATAACATATATATACAGAGGGAGAGAATTGATTTAGATACTCTGTTTCAATTAATGTCTCTAATAATGACATCAGCTTAATTGTGAAAAGGGTCCATCAAACAACTGGTGTAGAACCCTGAGATTGGGCATGGGATTGAGCCAACGACTTAAATTTTATACCCAATCAGAAAAGATTCCACACCTCAGCCAATTTGAATTTCTTTAATTCTCTATCCCTAAAGACACTGAATATAGCTGGATACGTGATATAATACTTCAGATTTAATTGCCTTGCAATCATTCTTGCTGTGATAAGTGAAACATGGAAAGATAACACTTCCAGTGGTTTAGGTCATGGACCCAGTACTCCTCTCTGACACAGATGCATTTGGAAGCTGTCCTTGTCTTTGTTAGTCTGTGTCTGTTGGCCTTAGATTGACCTCCTCCATAAATCTAGCTGATCTGCTTTAAAGGTTTCTAAGCAAGTGGCCAACCCATGGGCATTTCAGAGGATGTGGTAGTGGTGAGAAAGGTGGCTTAAGAAGGCTTTGCTGAAAGTTTTTCCAAATAACATTTGAAAGAGAGGAGAGTTGTTTTTGTGTGTTTGTTCTGTGCCTTCAAGTAGTTTCCAGTTTATGGCGAGCCTAAAGCGATCATGGGGTTTTTGTTCAGAGATGATTTTTGCCTTTGCCTTTGCCTTCCTCTGAGTCTGAGAGCATGTGACTTGCCCAAGGTCACCCAGTGGGTTACATGATTGAGCTGGGAATCGAACCCTGGTCTCCAGAGTTGTAGTCAAATTACTATACCATACTGGCTTTCCTAGTTGTTTTCTACTGATGGTGACTGGATAGCTCTTCAAAACATACATCAGTAGAAGCTGGGAAGAGCAAAAGAGGTAAATTGCCCTGGAGTGTGGGTAGAAAGGAAATCAAATGTGCTCTGAAATGTAGGTAGAAAAGACTGCTGTGTAAAAGTTAAACAGTGACTGGCAGAGAGGGACAGCAGGGAAATTGTACTGACTTTTAGCTGGGAAGCCGGCGTTTTCCTCCCTGACAGACAGTTTTGAAGGAAGACCAGTTTCTTAAGCACTAATCAGCGATACGAGCAACGGTTTCTTGTAGAGCATTACAAGGGAAAGGGATGGATATTGTGGAACTGGATGAGAACATCTTTGGGCTGGATGCAGGAGGCTTTCTGTCTTTGCACTTACTTATAGCATCTAGTGTGGGAAGGACCATTGAATTAACAGAAGAATGGGATGCTGCACTTTGCTCTATGTCAGTGGTTCCCAACCTGTGGGTCGGGACCCCTTTGGGGGTCGAACCATGGGGGTCGCCTAAGACCATTGGAAAACACCTATTTAATTACAGTTATGAAGTAGCAATGAAAATAATTTCATGGGTTTGGGTCACCACAACATGAGGAACTGTATTAAAGGGTTGCGGCATTAGGAAGGTTGGGAACCACTGCTCTATGTTGCTAAGAGCAGGAAGAGCTCATGACATTCTGGCAGTAGAAAGACACAGTTCTGTTTGGTTTCTCATAGGCTTTCCCCCCTTTCAGGGTTCAGCCTTCTCTAGCCACACACAAGATCAACGAATAGTCAACATGTTTGAGCTGTCAGTCACCTTTCGGCAACAACACTTCCTAGCAGGCTTGGTGTTAATGGAGCTGGCACTTATTCTGGATCCAGATGCAGAGGGGTAAGTATGGTCCTCAAATTAGTCTCCAGCAAGCATTGGTTGACTGTTTCAGTTGTTTAGTACCTGAACCTCACAGAGCATATTACAAGAATAAAAATCTAGAGCACACTGTATACCAGGAAATAAAACAAATCAAAGAAAGCAGGTAAAATTCAGCTAAAATACTGATTAAAACAACAGAGCAGATAATAATAATAATAATAATAATAATAATAATAATAATAATGATTTTTATTCTGCTCTTCTGCGGATCGCAATCAGGGCGGCTTACAGCAATTAAAATATACAATCCGTCCCTCCCTATCTCACCCCCTTCAAAATACAATTAAACAATTTACAATATAAAACATATCTTAAATTAATACACAACCAATGTCTATATCTAACACCAAAAAGAAAATAAAGACACTTTATTTGCAGGAGAGCCTGACTGGAAAAGGGATTTCACTTAAGATTTTACCGGTTAAATGACACCCAGAAATGAATGGTGCCAAGAAATGGCCAGGAGCCAGTACAGCTGTTTCAAAGCTGGTAACAAAATGTTTCATATGTTCTGCCTCAGTTAGTCCAAAATACCACAGTATGTTTCTCCCTTTAGTTTGCCAGCAGTCGTGACTGTCAGCTCCATGTGCAACACCCAGCAACAAGTGTATAAACAGGATGTTATTAATTCTTGGAGAAGTGTCAGTATCTAATGCATCAACAACTAGATGACTATGGGTATACTGCAGAAGTCATAGTTGGCGTGCCACCTATAACTGATGGGGAAGTGTTTTGTTCCACAGAGATTATTTGGGCCTGTCAGAACTCCCCAGGTTGCAGGTGTGATCTTTCAAAGGGAGTGAAATCCCATCCCATAAAGGCTGAACACTTTCTCCCAGTGGAGATGTACCACCCATCTTTCTTGGGCTGGACCTCATTTTGGCTTCTGTCTAGCCCTATCATTGGATTTTAATTCTAGAGCCCAGCCTTAGCCCACATGAAAAGGAGGGCTTCTGTAAGCATGTGTACATTTGCTGTTTATTAATCACAATCCGCCCGCCCATCCCACACATCTGGGATTGGGGAAAAAGACTCACTGGGCAGCCTCCTTACCCTCAGTGGGTAATGGCCTTGGGTTTCCTTAATTACCTGGAGCAATTGAGGTTGAATGAGGTAGCACAGTTCGGTGTCTAGGTCTCCCAAGCTATGGCAAAACCGCTTTTTTATTGTTAAAATTAAACAATTACATTACATTTCTCATTCTACATCGTATAATACAGAACCAATACAGACCCATACCTAAAGAAACATTTCTGCCTATCTATACATATCTACATATACAGTAACACATTCCTTCTTCACAAATCTTCTCTCAATCAGATCATCTCTATCTCTTCATACTTTATTCTTCTTTTCCTTCATTCACACTAACAAACATAAAACCGACTTCCTTCCTATCAATATTCTGTTTATTTTTGAATATAGTGACTTTCTTACATTTGTAGATAAATTCATGGATCCAATCTCTAGTCATATTAATGTAAATTAAGAGTTGCCATGGCTTTCTGACAGCATTGCTCATATCCTTCCTCAGGGCCTTCTTCCTGCACAAGAAGGCCATCAGCACTCTCCACAACCTGCTATGCAGCCATGACTCTGACAGCCGCTACATGGACTGTGCTGTGCGGGCCCACGTGGCTCAGCTCTACCTGCCTCTGATCGGCATCATCATGGACGCCTTGCCCCAGCTCTATGACTTCACAGGTGAGATCAGGGAGCGGTTCTTCTCAGCAGGAGGAGAAGGAAGTGATGGAGGAAGAGGAGGAGGAAGAAGATAATAGAGGTGTCAGTCCATATGCATATTCCTGGCTGGTGCCAAAGTTGATAGCCGTTCTTCGGCATTCCTTGCAGATAGCAAGCTGGCATCCCTCGGTGCCTTTCCATCTGTTTAGAGAGGAGCCAGTTGACTATTCAGACCGCCTGTGTCAAACTTGTTGACTGAAAGTGCTACTTTTCCAGTTGAAGAAGGAGAATCCAGTTGTTCATCTTCACTGGCTAAGGCTTGGTTTATACAGTCATTTTGGTATAGTTACTGTACAACAAAGCCATCAGATGGTAACAGGAGAGGAGTCTGGGGTGAGGTTTTTTGCATTTATTTTTATTTATATATTTTTAATTTATTTACGGTATTTCTACCCCACTCTTTAGCCCTAAAGGCTCTCAGAGCGGCTTAAAGATAGTTATTCAGATGGTTTTCTGCCTTCAGGCTTACAATCTAAAAAAAACATAACACAAAAGGAGAAGGGAATAGTGACAGTGAAGGGGATCAAGTCCAAGGGTTCTTCTCTCTCTCTGAGGCCTGGATCATGGCAGATGGTTGTTTCAGCCAGGTGCATTTAACAATCACTTCTTTACTGAAGAAAACGAAATGTGCTCTCCTTAACAGAGAACCATAGCCAGCGAGGACGACTTGCTTCTGTGATGGTTGATGATGGAGATGGGGATGGCAGTACCATTAATCAATCAGTGGCCATGGCGATTGCTGGCTCTCCCCTACCTCATGCTCACCGGTCCACTGTCTTCCAGATGCCATCTGTGGTGAGTGTCCATTGATCCTCAGGTTAGAGTTGGTGGAAGAAAAGGGCAAGGGGAGCAGAGGACAGAAATCAGGCTCACTGAGATGGAGAATCCTGGCTCATTAGGAATAAGATTTTAAAAGTTCAGGCTATATCAGCATCAGAGAGCCACCCCTGTAGGCAAGAAACTTGATCCACTGGAAATTTGTGGGAAGTCCCAGTGAAATGAACCCGGGGCATCCTAGAGTCTTCAGGTATCCACTAGGCTTTAGCAGAAAGGCTGTACGTGTATGTTCAGATTTATAACACACTTGGTCTCAAAGCCTATAGGAAAGTAATCATAAATGACAACCCAAAGCAGCCAGTTAAACAGCAGTAAGCCATTTGGCATAGAGAAGAGCATCCCATGCAGTCATCTCACAGTCCAAATAAAGATACTCAAACTGAATCTTTTGTGGATAACCAAGAAGGGAGAGCTCCAGTGGAAAACTGTGAGCAGCCCTAAAAAATCAGAGTTTAGGAGATGAAAGGGACACAGAAGGTCACTGAATATAATGCTCTACCACTGAAAGAATTCACCTCTCCTAGTATGCGTATCCGAAAGTATACCACAGCATGGATGTAATTTGTCTCTTTAGTAAAGTGATCCCCCATTTTTGAAAGCATTACTAAGGAAAAACCATAACACCAACAACACAGAGCAGTAGCAATCATTTTTTCTGGATGTTATCAACTGAGATTTGCAGTGTAATGTGCCTACCTTCCCTCTTGGGATTATAACTGGGATTATTATAATCAGGATGGACCACTGCAGTCCTGTGGGACTTACTTTATGGGGACAGTGACTGTGTCCTCAGAATTGTATGAATATGCCCTGAGCTTTGGTTTTGTTTGTTTCTTTGCAGCCTCCTCGTCAGTATAGCATGCTGTCTGCTGAGGCAAGTCGCAACCTGCTGGTGTGTTTTCTTTGGGTACTGAAGAATGCAGATGAAGCTGTGCTCCACCGCTGGCTTGCTGACCTCTCTGCTCTGCATGTGAACCGGCTCCTTGATCTTCTCTACCTCTGTGTGTCCTGCTTCGAATACAAGGTTAGACCAGTCTTTGCACGCTTGCTTCCTTCTTGCTCCTCCTCTGGAAAGAGAACTCAAGAATCCTGCCTTTAGCTGTTAGATGCCTTTCCCAGTGACTGGTGTGCATGTCCAGAGTTCAGCTCTAATCATTCTTCTCACCAGCTCCCAACTTCTGTGAGGAAAGTTCTTGTTTATTTCTGTGCTCAAGAAAAACTGGCAATCATGGGGATCAAAACTAAAGGGATGCATCCAGATTTTTAAAAATCATAACCATAACTTCACCCAAAGAAATGCTTGAATTAATAGAGAAATCTTTTATTTAAAATGCTGCATATGTGTGGACTGAAAGAGCTGAAACTCAGTAGAAAGATAATACAAAAGTTATCCTCTTAAGACTATGTCTTTGCTTGAGAGGTGCACATCTCAAACATTGTGAGTCCACAGTCTTGGACAAAGCAAAGCAGACAGAGATGGGAGAGAGGTGTAGCTGTCTTCTAGCAGTCGGCAGAACTTTCTATGGCAAAATTTAGAAAACAGCAGACATACAATAATTTGAGTGTCTGAGGATTGTAACAACTGTGAGGAAGATTAGATGGGATGTACTGTGCCTAGGGTTGGTGTCTCCCCCCCCCCCCCCCCCACACACACACCTTTGATCTCTTGCCATCCCAGCCCTGGGAGCTCTGGTGGCGCAGTGGTTAAATGTCTGTACAGCAGCCACTCACTCACAAACCACAAGGTTGTGAGTTCAATCCCAGCCAGGGGCTCAGGGTTGACTTGGCCTGGCATCCTTCCAAGATTGCTAAAATGAGTACTCACCTTGTTGGGGGCAATTAATTTACAGCTGTATACCACTTAGAGACTGCTTAGTGCAGTATAAAGCTGTATAAATGAAGCATATAAATCAAGCTATTGCTATCGATAGGGAAAGTGTTGGTGCTCTTGGACCTCTCAGCGGCCTTCGATACCTTTGACCATGGTATCCTTCTGGAACACCTGAGAGAGTTTGGAATTGGGGGCACTGCTTTGCAGTGGTTCCATTCCTACCTCTCAAGCAGGTTCCAGATGGTGATGCTGGGAGACAGTTGAAAAGGGAGCTAACATCTGGTGTCCCTCAGGGCACCATTCTGTTTCCTTTGCTGTTTAACATTTTCATGAAACCGCTGGGCGAGATCATCCGGAGACATGGGGCGGGGTGTTATCAGTACACTGATGACACCCAAATTTGTTTCTCCGTGTCTCGGACTGCTGCAGTGACTAAGAATCATATCTCTCCTCTGAACGACTGTCTGAGGGTGGTAATGGACTGGATGAGGGAAAATAGACTTAAGCTGAATCCTAATAAGAGGGAGGTACTCACTATAGGTAACCCTAATCTGGGTATGGAGATATATCTACCAGTCCTGGTTGGGGTCACACTTCTTCTAAAGTACTGTGTTCGCAGTTTGGGGATGCTCCTGGATTCATCGCTCCAGTTGCCAGACCAGATAGATGCGACAGCCAGGAGTACCTGTTATCAGCTTCAGTTGATACTCCAGCTGTGGCCTTATCTGGAACTGGGGGACCCAGAAATGGTAGTACATTAGCTGGTAACCTCTCATCTTGATTTCTGCAATGCACTCTACATGGGCTACCCTTGTGCCATGTTCGGAAGCTTCAGTTGGTTCAAAATATGGCAGCCAGATTGGTTGCGGGAAAATCTAGATTCGACCGAATAACACTTATTCCAAAATCCTTACACTGGCTGCGTATTAGCTTCTAGGCACAGTACAAGGCATTGGTCTTTACCTTTAAAGCCCTACATGGCTTGGGTCCAGCCTGCTTGTGGGAACGCCTCCTCCCATATAATCCTTCTCACACACTCAGGTCCTCTGGGAAGAATTTATTGCAGCCAAAGAAGTCCAGGTTGGCTGCAACTTCCCAGAGGACCTTTTCTTTTTTCCCCAAACAGTCTTTATTAATTTTAAAAAAGCAAATATATAAAAACATTTTCCTTCAAGAATTACTAATTACAAATCCATCATTTGATTAATACACAAAAAGAGTAAATAAATGTTTCAGCATTATCTTCTTTTCCCTTCCTTCTCCCTTTTCAACTGCCGCTCCAAAAATTTTGAATGACCTGCCGGAGGAGATCCGTCTTATTATATCTCTTGACGCCTTTAAAAAGGCGATCGAGACGGATCTCTTCCGGCAGGCCTTCCCAGACTGAACTCCCTTCAAAGTAGAACTGTCTCACCTGCCCAAATTTAATTTGCTTCCATGTTATTTTACCTGCTTTCACTATTGTAGGGTTTTAATATTGTTTGTTTATAGAGGAGGGACTGGGGGATTGTTCATTTTATGATTGTATTTTACTCTGTTGTTACCCGCCTCGATCTGCAAGGAGAGGCGCAATAAAAATAAATATTTAATAATAATAATAATAATAATTTATTTATAGCCCACCCAATCACAAGGAATCCAGGCAAGTTACAGCAATAAAAATATAAAGAATATATTAAAATAAGATACAAAAAATAAATAAAATGCAATAAAATAAAAGAGAGTGGCCTGATAGAATTGGGCCTGTCTTTTTCACTCCTTCCCAGGTCTGATGATGACAGTTGGGCTCCACTTCTTGAAAATTAAAATTTCTAAATTACCATTGCTATCCCATACAGAAGCCTTAGGAATGTTGTTTTTGTACTCATGTTACTCATAAATCATAATTTCTGTATATCACTGGATGTCAAGGGAATAGTTGTGGCTAAAACAACTAACACAATTAAAATTATATCTTTAAATTACAATACTGTATGCACAACCTCATGCACAATCTCATGCATTAAATGTACATAGTTTCATGTGGTTAAAGTGAAAAAATGGTAAGAGTTTATATTTTTAAAGAAAAATTTTAATATTTTAATATTAAATTTTTAATATTTTTAAATATTTTTAATTAAATTTGAAATTTTAATTTTTTCTAAAAAAAATCCTGAGACCTCTCCTTTTTCCTCCCACTGAACCTCTCCTCACTCACATCATTTTGAAGTGACATAGGAGAGTGCCACAGTCCATTTCTGCCCAAAGGCAGATGTTTGAGGAGCAGTGGTGTCACATGCCCTTAAAATGTCACCTGGTATTATCTTTTTTTAAAAAAAAAAAATCCAAAAATTTTTATTACACCATGTATAATACTTATTATACAATCATGTTTCATATTATAATTTTCTCCCTGCACCCTCCACCCAAATAAGAAAACAGCATAGAGAAATTTACAATCCAATCAAATTAACAATCGGTTTCGGAGATACGGAAAATATTATTCATTATATTATTAACTTTTTCATACCCCATTTTACCTTTCACATTCGTAATTACAATTTTCCATTTGTCTTCCCATGGTTCTTTATTGCTTTCCCCAATATATTTTAATCTACTTTCCCTAATGAAGTCGAATAGTATATATTCTTTTATATATTTAAATAAGTAAGCTGTGTTCCAATTTAATTTGTTTCTCCATTCATAAGCAATCACTGCATGAGCAGCTTTTAGAAATTGTTTTGTTACGTATTTTTGATTATTATTCAATCCTAATTCGCCCAAATTGAGAGTCAAGCAATTTTCTTTACTTAATTGTATTTCTATCCCTATAATTGTATTTATCTGTTGCTTAACCTCTGTCCAAAATTTTTGTACAAATGGACATTCCCACCACATATGTATATATACCTTTAATGCCACATCCATGCCAACATTTGGATTGAAATTTGTCATTTGTAAATGCTAATTGGTGTGGTGTCCTATACCATTTTCCTATCATTTTCATTGGTTGTTCTTTTACATTTGTGTTTTTAATTTTAACAATTTCTTGTAGCCAAATTTTAATTCCACTTTTCAGTTCTGTAAGGACTGTGATTGTAGTTTGCATGCTTTGGAAAGCATCAAACAGTTTGTCTAATTTACGATCGAGGACTTCTAGCGTAACCCCCGTGGGAGGACTCACCGTAGCTGTCTCCATGATGTTCTTAATCACGCTGCCGCTGGCTTTTTCTCTCCCACTAGATTCCTTCTTGTTCAGAGTTCTTGCTTGTCTATGATCATAATTCTAATGTCCAAATTAAGTGACTTGCACTTTTTTGTCCACTTCAAGCTTTAAATGGAGCAATAATAAATCTATTTTATATCTCTTAGAAGGGAGATGATACGAAGGCGTCTATCCTCTTTCCTTGCGCATGCACACCCCCACCTGGTATTATCTGAACCCTCACACACCCCTAGTGATGCCCCTGACAAGATGTTATTGAAAGTTTGCATTAAAAGGTGTGCTTTCACATCTTTTGCTAAAAACAAAAACAAAACCCAAGATGTATTGTGAAGTCTGATAATACAAATGGTTTCAACAAAGAACTTTTTGGGGCTATCAGAAAAAAATAGTTGAGAAAGGCAACCTTGCACTTTTGAATCTTGATATAATTGCTTTTTGTAAATTAAATGTGACAATTTTAAAATCCTTGATTTTTCAAATAATTATTGATGATAGAGTGACGACAGGTCTACCATCCACCAGAAAGCATTGTACTAGTGATCCTGAGAGGCCATTGCATTCCACTGCTCAACTTCTTTGGAACTGCACACGTCTTTCAATGAATGTGCTCACTGGGCTGTTGCCAAGCAAATGTTGCTCCTTTACTCAAATTTCCCCTTCTTGCTCATTGAGAACTGCTGGGCACCATGTCATCCCACAGGGCAAGAAAGCCTTTGAGCGCATCAACAGCCTGACATTCAAGAAGTCACTGGACATGAAAGCACGGTTGGAGGAAGCCATCCTGGGTACAATTGGAGCACGCCAGGAGATGGTTCGACGCAGCCGAGGTGAGAACTGCTGAAGGGAGAATCCTCAGCATAATGAGCTTGCTTCTATAGTCTTCCCGCTCATCCCAAACAAAAAGGTTTCAGGTCTTGAAGCAAGTATGCAAGCAAGCATAAAGTGACAGGATTGCCAAATATTCAGATATTGTCTATGGGAACAGATATTGTCCATTCCTTCTTCCTTCCCTCAAACACTATCTCCACTATCTTGCCCAACATTTTTCAAAGGTTCTGGGATGGTTTGGGGTTTGGGTTTTTTTTGTGGGGTTTTTTTTTGTAAGCTTTAGGGGATTTTTTTTAAAAATTCAATTTTCTTTTAAGTAGCACATTGTTTCTAGTATAAATCTTACTTTAAGTATCTGGGATCTTTGGAATAATTTCTTACCATTTCTAGAGTTTTTCCCCTCGAAATCAGTTTAATATTTTTGCAAATTGTTGCCCAGTTCATATTTCATACTGATTATAAACCAAGTGTCCTATATAAGCTGTGCAGCCTGTACAAGGAGAAAGGCAGGATATTAGTTAAATAAAAATAATTAAATACCTAAATGATAGAGGTATTATTGTTCCATAATCCTTGCTGCTTTTAAAGTAAGACTAAACTCTTCTTCATGAAATGTTTGATTTAGATTTAAAATATATTGGCTGCCATATTGGGAGAAACACAGGATATAAATTTTAAGTAAATAAATAATTAATTGAAAGGCAGCGGGTAGTTCAGTGACTTGTGTTTGGGACACTCGAGGTGGCTGATTGTAATAAAATTCATACAGAAACAAATCCAGTTAAGACATAAACATGGATTAAACATATGATAGAAAGACATAGTTAACGAAGAAAATGGAGCTTTTTCTTCCTTCCTTCTTTCTTTTCTCCCTTTTATGCTCACTACCACTGGACTGAGAAATCCTTTGGCTCTGTTTGGTGTCCCTTATTTGTAACTCAGACATTAACTGGCTCTCTCTGGAGGCTGTTCCAAGCCTGAGGTGTCCTGACAGCCCCTTTTCTTCACAGAGCGCAGCCCATTTGGAAATCAAGAAAACGTTCGTTGGAGGAAGAATATCACCCACTGGAGGCAGAATTCGGATAAGGTGGACAAGTGCGTGTGTGGACAGTACTAAGGGAACAAGAGGGAGGGCAGTGTGCACACTCAGTTTTTAAGGAACTGACCCAGTGGTTCACAGGTTGTTGCTTTTAACTCGGCTATGCAAAAAAATCTCACTCATGCATTCTGGGTTTGTTGTTCACACAAGGGAACCGCATCTCCACGGGTTTTGTTGCTCACATGTGCCAGCACTTGAATAAAGATGGATTTGAGGTTGTGGATGTATCTGAAACATGGTCAATCCATGCATAGTTTTATTCTGGTTTATCCCAGGTCTATTCACACAGCCGAGAAAGCGAATCTTTGAGAAAAAATCGGGGGGGAAACGAGATGAATTATCCCAGATTAAGTGGTTTTTTTGTCAGCCCCCCCTGCAAATAAAACCTTAATCAGAGTGATTCAGAATTCATATGAACATCAAAGATTCAACCTGGATTATTTTCACCATCTGAATGGTGACGCCCAGACACCCAATTCCCCCCTAGAATCATAGAATAATAGAGTTGGAAGATACCGCAAGGGCCATCCAGTCCAACCCCCTGCCATGCAGGAAATCCATATCAAAGCATCCCTGACAGATGGCCATCTAGCCTCTCTTTAAAAAACTCTAAGGAAGGAGACTCCACTACACTCCAAGGGAGTTTGTTCCACTGTCGAACAGCCCTTACTGTCAGGAAGTTCCTCCTAATGTTGAGATGGAATCTCTTTTGCTGTAGCTTGAATCCATTGTTCCAGGTCCTAGTCTTTGAAGCAGCAGAAAACAAGCTTGCTTCCTCCAATATGACATCCCTTCAAATATTTAAACAGGGCTATCATATCATCTCTTAACCTTCTCTTCTCCACGCTGAACATTCCCAGCTCCCTAAGTCGTTCCTCATAGGGCATGGCTTCCAGACCCTTCACCATTTTAGTCGCCCTCCTTTGGACATGCTCTAGTTTCTCCACATCCTTTTTAAATTGTGGTGCCCAGAACTGGACACAATATTCCAGGTGGGGCCTGACCAGCGCAGAATATAGTGGCACTATTACTTTTCTTGATCTAGACACTGTACTTCTATTGATGCAGCCTAAAATTGCATTGGCCTTGTTAGCTGCCGCATCGCACTGTTGACTCATGTTCAACTTATGGTCTACTTGGACTCCTAGATCCCTTTCACACGTAGTTTCATTCAGCCAGGTGTCCCCCATCCTATATCTGTGCATTTCATTTTTCTGCCCTAAGTGCAGTACCTTACATTTCACCGTGTTGAATTTCATTTTGTTAGCTTTGACCCAGTTTCTAGTCTATTCAGGTCATTTTGAATTTTGATCCTGTCTTCTGGAGTATTAGCTACTCCTCCTAATTTGGTGTCATCTGCAAATTTGATAACTATGCTCCCAGTTCTGTCATCCAAGTCATTGATAAAGATGTTGAATAGCACTGGCCCCAGGACAAAGCCCTGTGGGACCCCACTGGTCACTTCTCTCCAGGATGAAAAGGAGCCATTCTTGAGCACCCTTTGGGTTTGGTCAGTCAACCAATTGCAAATTCATGTAACAGTTGCCTTGTCTAGCCCACATTTTACAAGCTTGTTTTCAAGAATGTCATGGGGAACTTTGTCAAAGGCCTTACTGAAATCAAGATATACTATATCCACAGCATTCCCTTCAGCTAACAAGTTAGTAATTTTATCAAAAAAAGAGATTAGATTTGTCTGGCATGACTTGTTTCTCTGAAACCCGTGTTGACCTTTTGTGATTATGGAGTTGCTTCAAAGGCTCTATGTTGAATGATCTGCTCTAGAATCTTTCCTGGTATTGATGTCGGACTAACTGGACGATAATTGTTGGGATCCTCTTTTTTCTCCTTTTTGAAGATGGGGACAACGTTTGACTTCCTCCAGTCTGCTGGGACTACTCCTGTTCTCCAGGAGTTCTCAAAGATTATTGCCAATGGCTCCGATATTACATTTGCCAGTTCTTTTATTACCCTTGGATGTAGTTAATCTGGTCCTGGAGACTTAAATTCATTTAGGTTTTCAAGGTATTTCTGTACTATCTCTTTGCTTATTCTGTGCTGAAATTCCCCTATTCTGTCCTCTGCTCCATTATCCTCAGGTTGAGCACCCTTTTCCTTTTCTGAGAAGACTGAGGCAAAGAACGTGTTGAGCAATTCTGCCTTTTCTCTGTCCCCCGTTAGCATTTTTCCATCTTCTCCACGCAGTGGCCCTACCATTTCCTTCTTCTTCCTTTTGCTGCGGACATACCCCAAAAAGCCCTTTTTATTATTCTTAACATCTCTAGCAAGCCTGAGTTCATTCTGCACTTTAGCTTTTCTGACTTTACCGCTACATGTGCTTGCTATTTGTTTGAATTCCTCTTTGGTGATTTCCCCATTTTTCCATTTCTTATACATGTTCCATTTAAAACTTAGGTCAGTTGAAAGTTCCTTAGTCATCCATCCTGGTTTCTTGAGACACCTCCCATTTTTCTTCCTCATTGGAACTGTTTTAAATTGTGCCTTCAGTATCTCCCTTTTGAGAAAGACCCATCCATCTTGAACTCCCTTATCTTTTAGTATTCCTGACCACGGGATCAACCAAAGTATTTCTCAGAGGCGGGTTTTAGACCGCCGCTTTGAGGCGGTCTGCCGCTGCCGCCGTTTGCTCCGTAAGGGAGCCGTCGCAGCCAAACCGCGCGGCTCCGTTACGGAGCAAAAAAGAAGCTCCAAAATGCCAGGGGCGCATTCGCAACATCATTATCGCCGCGACACGTTTGGACGCACAGCGTCCGATACGTAAAGATGGCGGCGCCCGTATGAACAGGGCGCCGCCATATTGTACGTATTCTATACGTATTAGGGTTAGGGGGGTGCGCCTAAGTAACCCGCCTAAGTTTACTAAAATCTGCTCTTCTAAAATCTAGAAGGCGTCTCTGACTATGCCTGGCTTCTCCTTTCCATTGTATAACAAACTCCAGGAGAACATGGTCACGTCCACCTAAGGATCCCACCACTTGCATTCCATTAACTAGGTCATCCCTGTTGGTTAGGATCAGATCCAAAATAGCTGATCCCCTTGTTGCCTCTTCCACCTTTTGGACAATGAAATTGTCTCCAAGGCAAGTGAAGAATTTGCTAGACCTTGAGGATTTTGCTGAGTTTGACTTCCAGCAAATATCAGGATAGTTGAAGTCACCCTCATTACTACATCTCTCCTTTCTGAGTGTGTAATCTGTTCTAGAAAGGCATCATCCAATTCCTCCATCTGACTTGGGGGTCTGTAGTAGACTCTCACAATAACATCCTTGTTGTTTCCCTCCCCTTTAATTTTTATCCAGATTACATAGGCAGATATGATAGGGGAGAGGGAATTGCTTGTTTCCCCCACCTTAAACAAAAGGATCTTGACTGGGTGTTTTTTATGTGGGGGAAGCAACTAACACAAATGAATTAAAGTTAATTAAAAAGAAATGCTTCTCTGAGCAATGCAGGTCTTGGGAGGTAGGGAAAAGGGTCTGTTCAGTGCCTGGAAGAGTTGCACTAGGTGTGTCAATAATGCCCTGTAAATGCTGGGCTCCAAGGTGAAACCTAGGAGGAAACATGTCTGTATTCCGACATAACAAAGGAAGCATGAGTGTCTTCAAATTGGTGGAAAGCATCCTGTCCTTAGATCCACCTCTTTCTCCTTTAGTATTTTTGTTCACAGAGAGCTTGCATCACCAACCCAGCATAGTACAGTGCCTGGGACAATGGCTCTAAAGGAGTCTTTGGTCCTTCTCCCTCTTTCCTCATTCCCAAAGAGTTGCTGTGCACTCTTTGTCTTTCTCAGTGTGAGCTAACCCATACTAATGGCCACAGGCTAGGGCATTACCCAGCACCAGGAATTTTACTTGGGCTTAAGTGTGCAGTAGCTAAACATGTGAACCCAGCCTTAAGTTGGGAACAGAACAGTGATTTGCTGCAATCTCATGGCACCATGACATCCAAAATTTCCACCAGATCTGAAGTCTTTTGTTGTTTTTGTTATACAGGAAACAAATGTACCTCATACAACTTCTGAGGAAAGCCATGCCTTTCAGCTCAGCCCTCAACTCCAACTCCCTTGGCCTAGCATTCTCCCATTTCCAAACGCACCTGTTCTTTCCTGTTAAGGAAAATACAGCAGTGGATTGATTTTTCTGGGTAGCATTTGTCCTGAGAGATGGCTCTAGCAAGAACTAGGAGTCAAGAACCAACCAGAGGTTTCTGTGGAAACCACAGACTTTTCCTGCATGGTTTTCGAATAAAATCCTCGTTAGCATTCGGGAAAAGTAGTTCTAATCTTTGACTGTGGTGGTTCTGTGGGATGGCTCAGGGAGAAGAAACCCACTAACTTTGCCAGCCAGACTTGACACCATTTTTGCCCCTCTCTCAGATCCAAGGTTGAAATGGAGCACGATGCTCTCGTGGAAGGGAATATGGCCACAGAAACCAACATGGTGGTGCTGGACACACTGGAAATTATTGTGCAGGTAGGTTTTTACAGGAACTGCAGCCTTTCATTTACCCACCAGGACAAGGCTCTGGGATATATTAGGCATCATCTTTAACTTTTGTGACTTATCACTGTAAGTGTTCTGCAGTTCTCAGAGCAGGGACAGACTCCTTAAAAAGAGAACTACACTCCTTTCTAGTGTAATCCTGTATTTCCCAGAACCAACTGGCAGCTTTCTGCTCAGAAAACAGTGTGTGTGGAAGGATCGCAAAAAGGAGGAAAATCTCCTGAGGCAATGGCAAAAATTTTACTTATAGGCTAATGAGATTTGTTGTTTTCATTCAGCATTCTTGGTCTCTTTCCTGTTTTACATGGTATTTCTTAGAATCCCAGTTAAGCAGATCTAAGATAGAATGATAAATTGTGTGTGTGTGTAGTAGAGCAGATGATGCATAGCTGGGTAAAATGCAGAAAGCCAAGGCAGTGGGGGGGACAGAATGAATGAGACCATTTGTAGTAAGGGAGAGCTGCCTTTATTTCTTTTGCTTCTTAAAGAAGAGACTGGGAGCTACTAGATAGGGAAGAGATTCTTCCAGACTCTCCCTCCCATTGCTCGCTTTAACTTGTCCTTCTGTATTCCCCATGCCACCACACAGAATCTGGCACAGTGAGGAGTGTAATGTTCATGTTATCACAGGGTCCTAGAATATGAACCTTAAAGGAATTGACGGGGCACTGCACCAGTGCTGGAGGGATCCCAGAACTTTGAAATGGGCTGAGTTGGGCTCCAGCATTTTCCAGGGTAGGTCTGTATTAAAGCATTCTAACACTTGTTAATAAAAACAGTTGGATGCCAGCCTCTTTCCTCTGAAGTATTCTGATTAGGTGAACTGGATGAGAAAAGTTGTCCCAGTTAGTTTTTATTTAAGAAGCATGAAATTCCCTTTGATAAAGGGTTTGTTTTAAATGTTTTGATAACTGTATCTACTTTTTGCAGCTGTCCTTTTTTGTTCTGGGCTTTTCTACAGCTGTGTTTGAGCAAAGACCATAGGGAGGAATATTTGAGTTAGAGAGATGAAGGGGGAGGCAAGGCCATGAGAAGTTTAATCCTGCAGAATTTGACTTTATTTGGGTCTTGATTTTCATTCTCTTGGCACTGATTTTAACTACTTCTGTATGGTAGGGCTTCCATCCTGACAGTCCTGTATGTTGTTGTCATGTGCCTTCACGTCATTTCCAACTTATGGTGACCCTAAGGTGAACCTATCATTGGATTTTCTTGGCAAGGTTTGTTCAGAGGTTTGCTGAGGCTGGGAGCATGGACTTGCCCAAGGTCACCCAGTGGGCTTTGTTACCAAACCAGAATTTTCTGTATCATGGCAGGGTTGCATCAGTACCTTGGCTGCTCAGGTCAGGTGCCTTGCAGGTGTTACCAGTGAAGCTGGCAGTCTGATCAGGGAAAAGCTGTTCTCCTGGTTCAGGCATATTGTAACTTGGGCTTCAGTATGGTTGTTTTCACTCTCTTGTAGAAATTCCTAATGTGAATCTGGTTTATCTTTTCTCTCTCATACCTTTCCTTTGCTTATTTCCTTCAGACAGTGATCTTATCAGAAGCTAAGGAGAGTGTCCTGGGTGGGGTGCTGAGGGTGCTTCTGCACAGCATGGGCTGTACACCTAGTACTGTCTTCCTGCAACACTGCTTTGCCACCCAGAGGGCACTTGTAAGCAAGGTGAGTATGCTTTGGCAGAAATGTTGGCAGGAACAAATGTCCTGATTGAAGTAACTACCTTATAAAGCTTGCAGGTGGGTGGTGAAATCTCTTCTCTCTCTCTCTCTCTCTCTCTCTCTCTCTCTCTCTCTCCCTCTCCCTCCCTCCTTCCCTCTCTCTTTCTCTCTCTCTTGGTTCCCCTTGCTTTGGCTACAGCTAGATACTAGATACCTTAGCCATGGGCACAGCCTCTGTGCTGCATTGTCTGTCTGTTTTGAGCTGCTTTCTGTCAGCCCTCTCTTTCTCAAATTTTTAATGTTAATACATGCTGCTAGAAAAGTCTTTCAGTCTAGAATGTTTTAACTTCCCCTACTGCACACTACTGCCCAAACTAGAGTTGACTCAGTTATGGTTCTCCAAGTGTGGAATGGCCAACACATAAAGGCGTCCACTTTGTATAATTCCCAGGCCAGAATAGTGTGAAAATCTAACTTATAAAGGCTTTTAATATTAAATTTGAGCATTTTAATATCTTACTTTTATTCCCATTGTCAGGTAGCTGTGTTTTGATGCTTATGCTATATATTGTCTTGTCCTCACTCATTGGAAGTGCAATTTTTATCCTTGTTAAATAAAATAACCTCCAGAATTGTGCTTACAGTTTCCTGAAATGCTTTTTGAGGAAGACACAGAGCTGTGTGCTGATCTATGTCTCCGTCTCCTGCGCCATTGCAGTAGCAGAGTGGCCACCATCCGCACCCATGCAAGCACTTCACTGTACCTTCTCATGAGACAGAACTTTGAAATTGGCAACGTAAGTGCCAGTGAGAGTAAGTGGGAGGCCCCAAGGCTGTCTTCAGTCATTTCTACTAAGAGATTGCTTTCTGAGGCAGGGCTAGTACTCTCCAGCTCTAGGAGTTTACTCAACCCAATTTCCCTGCTTGTGACTTTCCCTCCCCATTTTATTGAATTTTAGATTGCAGATCTCTTGGAACCAGGGCCAGTATATTCATTTATATTACAATATGTAATGTAATGATAACAATAATTATTTTCCTGATAGTGAACATTGGTCCAAAACACACTGCAGAAATAATCCAGTTTGACAGGAGCTGCTTCATGCAATAACTGGAATACAAACTCAAAAGAAGGTCAAATACCTGGGAATTATCATAACAAACAAAAATAGAGAATTATCTCTGAATAATTACAAAAAGATGTGGAAAGAGGTCAAAGAGAAGCTTAAAAAGTGGGAGGAAATGCAGCTGTCATTGTCCGGGGAAATCGCACTGATAAAGATGAGCATATTACCTAAAGTAATAATTCTTATTGCAGAATTTACCTATCATAATAAATGAAAAGGTCTTTATAGAATGGAAAAGGGATATAACTAAGTTTATTTGGTCGGGAAAGAAAAGTCGAATCAAGTGGAAACCACTGACTGATGCTAGGGAAAGAGGGGGATGGTCATTGCCGGACTTTCAAACATATTTCCACGCTTGTTGTTCGAACTGGGTAAAGGACTGGGTGCAGTTAAAAGATGATTATTTGTTAAACTTAGAGGGATTCAATAAGATATTTGGGTGTCACACCTGTCTCTGGTATGCAAAATTAGATCAAAACAAACAGTTTAAGGAACATGTTGTTAGAAATGCATTATTGAGGGTCTGGGAAAAGTACAAAGGGAAAATATACACAAAGTATCCGATGTGGACCTCCCCGCACAAAGCCTTTTTAAAAAGGGATAAAATTGATTTAAATTGTTGGTTAAGATACAAAGATATTTTGAAGAGAGAGAATGGAAAACTGATTAGGAAAAGCCAAGAGGAAATTAAGGAGGAGGGGATAAAAATTAATTGGTTTACATACTACCAGGTTAAAGAACGATATGGAAGGGATAGTAAAGACAGGGGCATTTCAGAAAGTAATAACGAATTAGATGAAGTAATGTCAAGTGGAAAAACGGGTTCAAGAAATAATCCAGTTTGAGACCACTTTAACTGCCTGTCAGAACCAGTGTAAAAGGTTCTGCCAGAAAGGGTAAAATATATAAAGATTAATGTAGTAATATAGATATAGTTTTAAAAGGTAGTATGGAGGTTGGGTTATAGAGTGGAAGTTTTTAGATTGTGGTTTAGAATGGCTTTTAGGTTAAAGAGGGGGTTGGGATTGCAGCTGTGGAGATAACTGTCTGGAGAACTCTCTAATTCAAGGTTAAGGCTGTCTGTGTGAGAGATTTGATTCCCCTAGCAATGGCTGTTTGTGTTACTTTTACTTGGGCATCGGGGCTGGATTAGGGAGCGGCTGTCTGGGTTAAGAAAGGAAGAACTTTTCTTTGTACTTCAGTTTTGGCAAAAAAAAAAGTGTCTCTGGTTGTTCTGCCTTATTTCATCAATAAAGCTTCTTTTATTTTAAATAAGTTTTATTTTTTGAACATAAGTCTGACCCCAGACCTCACACTGCCTTGGCTCAGTGCTAAGGAATCTTAGGAATTGTAGTTTATTGTGGCACGAAACAGTCTGACAGAGAAGGCTAAATGTCTCAAAACTACAGTTCCCAGAATTCCCTAGCACTGAGCCAAGGCAGTTTAAGTGGTCTCAAACTGGATTATTTCTGCAGTGGGTTTTGACCATTGCCAGTTACCTCTGGGTTTTGAGGAATTCTTATTGATAGATTATTCTTTTGGTTTTGTTATTTCATTATCATGTTTGTATTGTTGTTATTACAAACCACTTGGAGGTTTTTTAAATGAAGAGTAGTATAAAAATACTCTCCGATGAAATAAGAACTATAAATGAATTTCTATGTGAAAAGGATGCTGTTCAGTCATGTGAAGTCGAAGGCTTCCGTGGCCGGCATCCATAGTTTTTTGTGGGTTTTTCGGGCTATGTGGCCATGTTCTAGCAGAGTTTCTTCCTACATAGGGACCACCAATTGCAGTGTGCAAACAAGAATCAAGGAACACGAGAGATATTGCAGACTGGGTCAGCCAGAAAAATCAGCAGTAGCAGAACATGCCACAAACCATCCTGGGCATAAAATACTGTTTGAAAACACTGAAATTCTGGACCATGCCAACCACTGCCATGTCAGGATGCACAGGGAAGCCATGGAAATCCACAAACACCTGGACAATTTCAACAGGAAAGAGGAATCTCTTAAAGTAAACAAGGTTTGGCTACCAGTCTTGAAAGATAGCAATATAAAGACTCAACAAATGCAAATGAGAAATCTCCCAGGGTCAGGGGTTTCCCAGCAGACAATGAGCACTAATCAAGCAGACATTAATCCTCTTGTGCAGACCCTCATACCCTGAGGACTGCTATTAGCAACAAACAATATACATGCAAATCACTCCTGCCTTTCCAGGTCACAATATATATATATATAGCCAAGTCCTTTCCAGGCGAACATTCTCTAAAAATGCCAGCCACAGATGCTGGCGAAACGTCAGGAAGAAACTCTGCTAGAACATGGCAACATAGCCCGAAAACCCCACAAAAAACTATGTTCAATCATGGTTTTTGAAAAATATTATTTTACTTCTAGTGCCTTCCTGGGTCATCAGTTTACTTCTTTAACCTGATACTGTGGGAATGACAATAGATATAGTCTGTTGCTTTAGGAGACTTGGATGGAATGTGTTCACATCCTTTCCTGGGCACTGCCTTAGTGTGCTTTTGCTTCAGATTGTCAAAAAGGGCTTCTCCTTTAAGACAGTGGGCCTTATCACACGTGAAACAGAAGCTCCAATTCGAAGCGATGAGGGAGCAGAGTCATTTCAGATCCAAGGCAGGAGCAGGCAGGGGATGATGGGACAGGTGGCAGGGAGTCACTGGGGGCGAGATTGGGGTGAAGGAGCAGGCAGGGGATGATGGGACAGGTGGCAGGGTGCCAGAGGGGGCAAGATTGGTGTGAAGATGGAGGCAGGAGATGATGGCAGGATTTCAGAGGGGGCGAGATTGGGGTGAAGGAGCAGGCAGGTGATGATAGGCCAGGTGGCAGAGTGCCAGAGGGGGCAGGGGATGATGGGACAGGTCACAGGGGGTCACTGGGGGCAAGATCTGGGTGAAGGAGCAGGCAGAGGATGATGGGACAGGTTGCAGGGGGTCACTGGAGGCGAGATCAGCATGCTCTTCCACACCAGACCAATTCGATATGAAATCGAAGTGAACTTGGAAACAATTTTTGTGAATTCGCTTGTTACCGAATTCACAAAAATGAGGAGTCACTCCGAATTGAAGGTGGATCCGCCTCAGAACGACCCCCCCCCCATAGAAAGCAATCATGTCTGATAATACATCATGTTATAACGTGAATATGCATGGCTGGACCCGCAGTGACTCTGGATCTGAGCTGCAAAACCCCTCGTGTGATAAGGCCCAGTGTTTTTGTTTTCTCTATTGGGAGTCCTAGTGCGAACCTTGGTACAAACAGAAAATGTCATTTCGTCCATAAATTAAATAAAATAGTAACAACTGTGAAAGGGAAATGGCCATTTATCATTTTTCTGCTGCATTTTTACTGTACAGAACTTTGCCCGAGTGAAGATGCAGGTCACCATGTCACTCTCCTCACTTGTGGGAACATCACAGAACTTCAATGAGGAGCACTTGCGACGTTCATTGAAGACCATCCTGACCTACGCTGAGGAAGATCCAGAGCTGCGAGAGACTACATTTGCTGAACAGGTGCCAATTCTAGCCAACCCATAGATCAGACCAAAGACTTTTGTCTGCACTTACTAGCAGTCAAGCCATGGCTTGGTTTTTCTCCAGATCTGTTGCCTCCTTTATCAAGAGCTCCAAGCTAGAGAGGAATATGACAGCTACTGTTCTTGTCTTGAGTGATGTTTTTCATTTGCTTGCAATGTGTTGCTTCTTAGCAACACATACAAAATAATAAACAAAGACATATCTTTAAATAATATGATTTGTATACCGCTTTTCCTACAATCAGGAAACCAGGTGGGTGAATAGCCTGAAAGAAAACAGCAGTGCTGATGTGGTTGTTGTAAAAATACAGAAAGCAAAAACTACTCAGGCACTCATAGAGCTTGGATGTATGTTCCTAGTGGATGTCCTAGGCATGTTGGCTTCACACTACAGCCTATTAGATATTTACAGATATGTGTGTTGGAATATGTCTTTTGTACAAAGGGAATTTGAAGCTGCCCTTCAGGTTGATGTGTATAGAAACAATTTCCTGTCTGATTGTTCTACAATGCAATGAATATGGTTTATTAACATTGTTAGTAGTAATATTAATAATAATAATAATTAATAATTTGTTTTATTTATATACCGCTATTCCAAAGATCATAGCGGTGAACAGCAAGTAAGCTAATTTAGCAAGTAAGCTAATTAGCCCCCAACAGTCTGGGTACTCATTTTAGCGACCTCGGAAGGATGCAAGCCTGAGTCGAGCTTGGGCCCTTTTGCTGGTCTTGAACTCGCAACCTTGTGGTCTTGAGTGAATGGCTGCAGTACAGGCATTTAACCACTGCGCCACCAGGGCTCCTTTTGATACCCCACTCCCCCCCCCAAAATTAGGACACAAAGCAGCTTACACATTAAAAAAACAGTACAATTAAAAACTTACAAAAGTGGGCCTTACAATATAATTAAATTAGTATACAGTTGGTCCTCTGTTTGCATGAGGGAATCCATTCCGGACCCACCCACCCTGCGAAAACAGAGGCTCACACGTGTTCAGGCCTCATAGGCTTGAATAGAGCACACTCCTGTGCACACATGCCAGGTGTGCCCGCCATTAGAATGAATCACTCCATGCATATTTGATGTCGCGGATCTGAGATCCGCAAGTTAAAATTACTCATTCCAAGAATAAAATGCAGTTTAAATGATAAAAGTGGTTAAAACGGTACATTTTGAAACAAAAATACTAAAACATTCAATCAATAAACATAAAACTATATACAGAACCTTAAGCCTTCAAATTCAGCACCACAGAGCATTAAGAGCTGAACATCAATCATCTGTAAAGGCCGGCAGCACAAAAATGTTTTAACTTGTGGCTGGAAGGAGAGCAAGAAAGGGGCCATCCTGGCCTCTCTGGAGAGGGAGTTCCAAAGTCTGGGAGCAGCCACCAAGAAGGCCCTCTCCCTTGTTCCCACCAAACAAGCCTGAGAAGGACAGAGAGAAGGGCCTCTCCATGAGATTAACATGAGCCAGGTCATTTGGAATTAAGGTAAGACTTAGCTTCCCAAACATTGTATGCGTGTGCTCATGCATTCATGCATACCTTCAAGTCACCTGTGAACCTATGTGGACACTATGCATGTCATGAGGTTTTCATAGGCAAGGAATAGTCAGAGATGGTTTTGCTAGTTCCTTCCTCTGAAATATAGCCTATTGCACCCGGTATTCAGTGGTATTCATTCTAGTATTAACTAGAGCTGTCTCTGCTTAGCTTTCAAGATCTGACAAGATCGGATGCTTTTAGGATATATATTATGCAAATGCATTGTCTTGTTTATTATAATGGTTTAACAAAGACACTTAATACATCACTACATAGAGTAAGCTGTATTGATTTGCTCTGGATTTTTAAAAAAGCTTAATAAGAAATTATTCTGTGAGCATATCTTAATTATTAATTCTTTAATCAAACCGCCTCGCTCCTCAAATGGGAGAGGCAGGATACAAATAAATATTTTATTATTATTATCAAGGAAAGTACCAATCAAAATCAAGGAAACAGATTGCATTTCTTCTCTAGCTTCTGCTATTAATGATGCATCATTTAATCTTTATGGATCACTAGGCATCTTTTCAGTTTTGCAAGAATATGTATGAGTGGGACACTCAGATTTATTTTAAAATACTACAGTGCTGTCTTGCCATCAAATTACGTATGTGAATTTTAAAGAATCCTTTGATCAGTATTTTCACATAAAAACCTTCAACAAAAACTGAAATCACAGTTGCTAGTGAAATTTACCATCTTCTGACAAATCAATTGGTTTACTTCCTAGTCATCCCAAGCTCCAATAATATGTTCTTGGTGTTTGAATCTGTGAAAGGGGGTGGAGGATGACATTTGAGTGGTTAAAGTGAACCCAGACCTGCCCATATAGAAGAACAGAAGAAGTATTCACTTTAATTCTGTTAAATATTCATGCAGGGAGTACTCACTTTTCTGAACATCACAGCTCAAATTCATGTCATGTACCTATGTACACACACAAATATTCCATGCACAGCCAAGAAGTCAAACAAATGGGTCCTAGAGCAGATCAAACCAGGAATCTCTCCGGAAGCCAAGATGACAAGACTGAGGCTGTTGTACTTTGGCCACAACTTGAAGAGGCATGACTCCCTGGAAAAAACAAAAATGCTATGAAAGGTGGAGGGAAGCAAAAAGAGAGGAAGGCCACATGCTATATGGATGGCTTCTATTAAGGAGGTTTTGGGTATGAATTTGCAGGATCAGAGCAGAGCAACGGAGCATAGGGAGTCTTGGAGATGTCTCATCTACACGGTTGCCATGGGTCAAGATTGACTCGAGGGTATAATAACAAAAACCTATGCATGGTTCTTTGTGGTTGTCAACAGAATTTGCTTTCTCCTCTCTCTGCAGGTTCAGGACCTTGTCTTTAACTTGCACATGATTTTGACAGACACAGTCAAGATGAAGGAGCATCAGGAGGATCCAGAGATGCTGATAGACCTGATGTACAGGTGAGTTAGTAGCCAGTTACGCAGCTAGAAAAGCAGAAGGAAAGCATGTGGGGGCATAACTTGAAGTCTCAGGCGGGTTACAGACCACCCGTTTGGGGTGGGCTGCACCTGCCCCTTTCCCCGGGGTATCGGGGCCTCAGTGGTGAGAACGGCAGCCGCTGAGGCCCCAATCCGCCACTTTTCAGGCTGCAGGGAAGCGGCAAAAGGCTGCTTCCCCGCAGCCTGGAAAGGGGTGTCTTTGGGGCTTGAAGCCCCAAGGACACCCCACGGTGGTGGGGAGGAGGAGCCCCTTTCTCCTTTGGTCCACTGAGCGCAGCCGTCTGAAGGCTGCACCCAGTGGACCAAACCAGGAAGGAGCTCCGAAACGGAGCTCCTTCCTGCTCCACGGAAAGGGCGCATTATGCGCCCTGGTGCGGAGCGAGGATGCCCCGTATAGAGGCGGCGCGGTCGTGACGTCCTCATGGCGGCGGCCATGTGGAACGGCCGCCACCATTTTGTGCATGCGGAGCACACACTAGGGTTAGGGGAGTGCGGAAGCACCGCCCCTTTCTAACCCTAGTGCGCGTTCCGCACGCACAAAACGGCCCGTTTGTAACGGGCCTCAGTTTCTTCCTGGACAATTAACCACAGGGAGGTTCAGTCAAGATTTAAAAAGCCAAGTTTGGCTGCATTTGAACTTGAGATAGCAGAGGATTCAAATCTCATACTAGCCATAGACACACCACCAATCTTGCTTCCTCAGCAAGGGATGTTGACATTTTTGAGACAGGGCAAAATAATCTTGTTCTACCATTTTCACTTGTGTCAGCTTCATCAATTGAAAACAAATCTTGTCCATACATAGCCTGACCTGTAATGGGAATAGGAAAGTTAGGGGCTTTGCTGTGAAGGATAATCTGTATCACAACTCAGGCTGGATAGCTTTTTTTTTCTTCTTTTTTTTGGGGTGGTGGTGGTGGGGGGAGAATAAAATGAAGATACCATGAATATTAATGGTGAAAGTTATTGAAATGGAATGATACTATGGCATTGGGGGATGGTTTTCTGATTTTCATCTATTGGGTGATACCCATAATGAGTGGGCTGCATATTTGATCAGTGCAAGTGAAAGCACTTCCAAGTTACTTTTAAAAGGAGTAGATATCTTTGTTTAAGGCAAAAATATAGCTGGGGAACTTCAGTTACTGTAATGGAAAGCACCTTGCTTGTGAAAAGTGCTGTAATAGAAATAAAGCTTCTCCTGTTTTAAGTCATCCTAAACAGAGTCAGTGGGAAAACCATTACAGTCCACCCTTCTCTTACGCGTGGTATCTGTTCCGCCCCCCCGCCCCCCCGCGTAAGAGAAAATACACGGATGCTCAAGCCCCATTCAAATGGGGCTTGTGCCTGTGGCAGCGTGTGGGACACATGCCACAGGAGCGTGCCCCATTCATGTGAATGGGACATGATGCCCCGCGTGCCCCGCGCACTCATGCATGACTTTGAACGTATGCTCAAAGCCGCGTATAACGCGGGCGCACTGTATATAGAAACAAGGCTCCTGTCTTTTACTGTTGCATATTTCTTAGGATAGCCAAGGGGTACCAGACATCTCCAGACCTGAGATTGACCTGGCTGCAGAACATGGCAGCAAAGCACTCTGAGCGTGGAAACCATGCAGAGGCAGCACAGTGTCTGGTGCACTCTGCTGCACTGGTGGCTGAATATCTGAGCATGCTGGAAGACTGTCGCTACCTACCTGTGGGCTGTGTCACTTTCCAGGTAAGAAGAGGGTGAGACAGGAGTAGGACACCCGTGGGGCAAGTGCTCGTCTTCTGTGTCAAGCCATTCCTTTAGTTCATTCCTAGCCCAGTGCTTGGTGTGCCTACTCCAGTTTTGCTATCCCTGGGGAGGAGCTGAATGAGCAGAAGGTCTAGCTTACAGTTTACCTCCTTCCTGTAAACAAGGTGCACTCCAGCTGAACTGAAGACAGAGCATAGAAAGTTGTACTCCACTGAGGCCTGAGACTGGGAGTCAGAGGCCTTTTATTTTATTTTAAAGCCTTACATGGCTTGGGTCCAGCTTACTTGCGGGAGCGCCTCTTTCCATACAATCCATCCTGCACTCTCAGGTCCTCTGCGAAGAACCTACAACTGCCAAAGAAGACCAGGCTGTTTCCAAGAGGATCTTTTCATCAGCTGCTCCAAAACTGGAACGATCTGCCGGAGGAGAAGGCAGACAAGACGGATCTCTCCCGGCAGGCCTTCCCTGACTGACCAACCTCCCAAAATAAAAGATAACTCCGTCTGCCCATAGCAGTTTTTACTATCTGCCCATCTTTTAACTGTTTTAATTAATTTTAACTTGAATTTGTAATTGGATTGTTTTTTCTTGAATTTCTAATTAAGTGTTATTTTTTATGTTGGTGATGGGTTGGGGACTGTAAATATTTTATGATTTACTTTATTCGTATTTTTACTATTTCTATTGTAATGCGCCTCGATCCATAGGGAGAGGCACGCTAAAAATAAATAATAATAACAACAATGACAACAACAACAGTAATAATAATTAGGAACTGAATTGGAAGTCGGTTCTATTTTTTAAAAAGGTCTCCCTAAACCTAAAATATCTGGAGGGGCACAGCAACGTTTCCCCCACTATGTCGAGCACTCCCTATCCAAAAGGGAGAGGGACAGGGATTTTGGGAGTCCAGAGAAACTGTCTTGAAAGTTACAATCAATGTGCAGGCCACCCTTTCCTCACTCGCTCCCTTGATAGTCTAAATTCATGCTTTGTCCAGCTCAAGGGCTGTTCTTCCTCTTACAGTAACTTCTCTTCTTTTTCCAAGAACATCTCCTCCAATGTGCTGGAAGAGTCTGCTGTCTCAGATGACGTCCTCTCCCCTGATGAAGAGGGCATCTGCTCTGGAAAGTATTTCACTGAGCAGGGGCTTGTAGGGTTACTTGAGCAAGCAGCTTCCTCATTTACTATGGTGAGCTGGGCTTAACATATGGCACCCTTGAGGGCTTGGAGGATGGGATAGGATAGCACATGAAAGCAGTCTCTGTATCTGAGAGTGGAAACCTCTGCCTCCTCTGGAAGAAGCAGAATCCACAGTCTGGAAATCTCTTGGTTTCAAGTACCATAGGAGGATAGCTTATTAAGCACAGACTGAGCTCTTCTCCTTCCTTTTAGCATTTGGGGAGGAGGCCGGTGGAGGGAAAGGAGCCAATATTCTTTCCCTACCCACCCTGCAGGTTGTGCCCTCTTCCCCCATCCAAATACCTCAGTTTTCCTCTCCTGCCCTTCCCAAAATAGCAACAGGAAGTGAAGTAAAGTCAAATCACTTACAAGGAATAGCAAAGGAAAAATAGATATTGAGAGTAGTATGCGGTTCTGCAATGCTTGTTGGGGCTGGATATTTTCATGTTTTTCACACAATTTGGGGAAGTGTCTATGAGATCTGGGGACAAAAATTGTCCAAAGATCATGCTATTTTTTAAAATAAATAAATAAATAGGAATGAGGTTGAGGGCTTCAGGGACCACATACTGCCCACAGGTCTTTGCCCAACTTTGTTTTAGTACTAGGAAGAGAAACCTGCTATCTTTTAGAAACTTGGATGCTCTGGACTGTTTTTTAAATGGTCAAATAGAGGACCCTTCCCAAATTTTTGCCTTCCAGTTTCATAACTGGTCTTCTGCCCCACCCTGACACTGTTGCTATTTTCTGTTAGTTCTGACCATTTTTGCCACATGTTATGGCTTAAACCTATGTACTGTGATTGTTTCCAGACTTTCTGTTTGTAGTGTAGCAAATGTGCCATTGCACATCTGGGTGCCTTTTCTCAAGAAAGAGATGTATTTTGGCTTCAGTGGTATTGTTTTTACCATTTCTCAGCAGCATGTTCATGCTTTTTTTTGTAGCATCCTGGTCCCATTTTATTTCAGTGAAAATTAAGCAAATGGAACTAGGTGCAGGATGGCTGGGTTCTTTTTACTGAGCCCTTTCTTATAAACAAAACAAAAAGTCTACAGATATCTCAGGGCACAAAATTACAGTTATTAGTTAATTGTGCATAATTAGTGTAAAGTAATATTAATGTCCCACCATGGCATTTCCTTTCCATGGTGGTGGGATTGCACACCTCTGTAAGGCAAGAGGCTATGCTCATGGGACCAGTGCTGCTGGAGGGGTCTCCCATGTCAGACAAGCTTTTGCAGAGAAGGCAGACTAAATGTACCAAACAGCTACTGAGCTGACACTGGCAGAGGATCTCTCAGAAGTAACAGCAATAGCAATTTGTTGTTGTTGTTGTGTGCCTTCATGTTGTTTCCGATTTATAACGATCCTAAGGTGAGCCTATCATAGGGGTTTCTTAAAAAGTTTCTTCAGGAGGCGGGTTGTCATTGCGCTCCTCTGAAGCTGAGAGAGAGTGGTTTGCCCAAGGCCTAACTTTTATAAGTACTGCTCAGAGGTTGGTTCTGGTAAACCACTTCTGAATGGCTTTTACCACAAAAACCCGATGATGAGGCAGTTGAAAATAAAAAATATCACAAGATGACATGACTCATTAGAAAAGATGATAATGTGGGAGTAAAGTGGGAGGCAGCAGGAGGACCACATTATAAATGGATAGACTCAGTCAGGGAAGGCACAGCCCTGAGTTTGCTAGAGTCATCATAAGTCAAAGCTGGCCTAGCAATTAAGAACAAATATATCAATGTGCATAATTCATTCTCCATAGCTGGATTGAGAGGCTGGTTGGAATTCCAATATCAACTAATTATATAAATAATATAATTAATACTTCTTCTTATAGTACTAAAAAAATAATTCTTAAAGGATTCTCCACCAACCTTGTTAAAGCTTTATTCCTTAGAAAAGAATAATGACCGGCTTTTGGCAAACCTGCACACTAAACTTTCTGCCTGGTCTCAGGTCTACTTACAGTACTATTTGTTTCCCTTCATTGCCAGATTTCTGGCATACGCCTGTGGAGGCCTGCTGGAAATACACAGGCAGTGCCCTTCTGCAATAGATTGTTTCCCAATTATTAGGCATATCTGGCCTCCCATGTGTGCCTCCCTCTGCTCTGGTGACTGTTGGAAATTGGTCTGCCAGGTGCTGTATCACAGTCACATCACTGCTGAGGATACAGAAGTGGAACCCAGTGGTTTCAGTTCCCTACAAGAGTCAAATGATACCTGGAGCCACTGGGGACCTTTGAAGCTGCTCACTTCCACTCTGGTCAATTCATCGTGTGGGTGCAGACTGGGGTATTCATAAGCCAGGGAAAGGAAACTTTTTGCCCTCTAAATGTTAGCGGATTGCACTTCCCATCTTCTCTCAACATTAACTCTTCAGCCTTGCGCTGGTGGGAATGATAGTCCAATAACATCTGAAGAGTCACATATTGTTTAGCCCTATCATAGCTTGGAAACAAAATAATTTTTGATCTATACCACTCAGAATTGCCCAGCCAACATGGCTGCTGCTGTGTTAGTTGTGTCTTTCTTGGAGTTACAGCCCCAAAGGCTATTTTCCCAGCTTCTGTCTCCCTGCTTGATACTCTTTGAAATGGCTAGCTGCTTCCAGACACCAGCCTGAACACCTCTGTGTGCCTCCATTGTCCCTCATTTTTGCCATCTGGATTTGTTGCCACTTGCTTTTCAAAGGCCCAGGTCTGCCCTAATTGCTCAAGTGATCCTGCCTATTTTCAGTGGCCTGATCCATTTTCTGACTCTCTTCAGGGTGGACTTTACGAGGCTGTCAATGAGGTCTACAAGATCCTCATTCCCATCCATGAAGCTAGTCGTGACTTCAAGAAGCTAGCAATGCTGCACGGCAAACTGCAAGATGCCTTCAGCAAGATCACCAACCAAGTGAGTAAAAACAGCCTCTTGTGGCAGTGCTTATTTGGGGGGAAGGGGGGCAGGGAGCCCGCATGAACTCTTCTTTTCCTGGGTGCTTGCCCAGCTATGTCCATACTCTCATTTTACTACCCCTTCCAGAAGAAGTAAATATAAAGTGGATATGCAGGTCAGAATCTGTTGCAACTAGAGCCAAGAAGCTGGATGATTCCACTAGCTATAGCGTCAGCTCGAAAACCTTCTGCTGAGGAAACTTTCTGAATTGGGTATCTGCTTCTGGCATGGTGTTTCCTTTTCCAAACCCCCCGCAAACTCTGACACACTGTAATTTGAGTGGGGGTGGCATTTTCAGATGTGTAGGTAGTTCTGATGTATGGCAGAGAGTTGGACTAACAGCTCATGAAAGAATCCCTGCCCCTATGACAGTACAATGAGAAGCATCATTACCCCCTTTGTTGAGCTGAAGACCATTACCTCTGCCTCTCTCAGACCCCTTTTCAATCTCAGAGGGAAGAATGGGCATCACAGTAAGAAGTGCATGAGAGCCCAGAATTCTCAGGTTTATGGGGCAGTCCCAGGTCTTTAAAATCCTACTTCTTTCAATCATAGCTTCCAGAATGCCTTATGGCCTGTGGACATTCTGAGAGTTGCAGTCCTCAAAAGTACCATTTCCCAGCTCTTGGGTAGAGGTAAGGCCTAGTGGGTTAGCCTCATGTTCAAAGCCAAGACACATGAGTCTCATATTAAAAAGTGCGAACAAAATTAATGCCACTAATTTCGTTCAGGTTTACTTTATTCCTCAATAAATAAAGACCGGCTCTTTCAGTTCTGGAAAAATAATAATAATAATAATAATAATAATAATAATAAGGTATTTTAGGATCTGAAGTTGGTTGTCACTGTGCTAGTCTGTATAGCTAGTTCTTGCATATGATCTCAAGTGATACCTATAAAAGGCCTTCACAAAGAGAACTAAGCTCCACTTGCCTACTTTTTAAATGCTCCAAGTACTAGCAGGAGCAGGCAGGGAGGGGGTTGCATTGCAGAGTTCCTCTACCTTTCCCCTTTACTGGTGTGGAAAAAACATTGTTACGTTCATATCAAACCAATGTTCACCTTGTGGCTATAGCATTCTGAGTTTCAAATAAATTAACTACCTTCTTCCTGTTTTCTTTGTCCTCCTGCTTGTCCCCTTTGTCCTGTCAATCAGGCCTCTGGCTGGGAGGTAGGCTACCATAAATCTTGCTTTTTCTTTATCTGTGTTTGTGTGATTGTGCATGCTGTCTTACTTCGTAGTCATTTCTGCCCTTCTTCTGTTTGCTTATCACAAATCATTTCCTGTAGTTTCAAAGAACAAAGAATGGCGTCCCAGATCTTTCTTGTGCATGGTCACTGACTGGAAAATCTGTTTGCATGCCTTCAAATGGTATTGATCTCCACAGTTAAAATAAACACACACAGTGCTGTCAAAGTTTCTGAATTGGGGATTGGACTGGATGGCCCTTTGGTCTCTTCCAACTCTATGATTTTGTGAAAGTGTCTTTCATGACAGTAGTTCCACATCTGTACTGCTGTTTTCCTTCTCCAGCTACATGCCTGCAAATGTTTGCAAAAATATATCTTTAATTTATCTCCTTACACAAGACCTGGGCATGCATAAGGTAGTCATTTAGGTACAAAGAAGATAACAGTCATGGTATATGAAGTATATATTATATGAAGAAGGAGCACCACTGTGTGGCAGGAAGACACCAGAGGGCCCTGGAGAATGTCCCTGTGCGCTCTGGAGAGACCCTCCTAGCTCTTAGGTATTTCTTCATTTAGTACATTGGGTGTAGGCTGATGCTGGGCAATTTGTTCAGTATATGAGATGATGATGATGATGATGATGATTATTATTATTATTATTCATACAATCAGTGAAATCAATAAAAATGAAACCTGCCAAAGGCGTACATTCTACAGGATAATAACAAAATACATATAAAACAATAGATAATAATACAAGATAGAATTAGATAAAACAAGCAGGCAACAAGTTAAAAAGATCAAATATCAAGTCAAATATGAGATAACATATTTGAGATCACATTGCCGGAACAGAAATGTATATATATTTGCACACCGTTTTCATTATGCTGATTGGCTTTGGCGAGGAATTCCTCTTGAAGTGTGCCTTGCATGGCAGCTTTCTGTATTGCAGATTTTCTACCGCCAGCACCACCACCACATCCTGTGCAGGTTTGGCCCTTTTCAAAAAGCTCATGCTGATAAGCCCATTGACCTCATAATTTCCTGGCAGTGTTCCACTGGGGAGGAAAACACCACCACACCAGTCTGCAGTTGGTGTGGTGCATTTTGCTCTGTCTGTTAACTGTTAGTAGGAACAACAATCTTTCTCCAGGACTGGGGGGTTGAGCAGTCCTACTCAGGGCCACACACAGCTGAGATCTAGTTCATCAATCAGAGTTGTGTGCCTTAAAGGGTGGTCAGTTAAAACATGCAGTTACAGCCAGGAGCAGCTAATACAACCTTTTTATACAGACCATACCATTAAGTTAAATTGCTTGCAAATGCTGTTAAATGTGCTGGGAAATCAATGGCTGTGCATCTTCTATTCTCTGCCTCTCCAACACCTGTTTATACAAGGATCTTGAACTCTGATGTTAATGAGTGGGTCTTTTCCAGTCTTATAAGATCACTTTAAACATTTTAATTTTCATTCTTTGATCATATTGTATTATAAACTGCTAAAATACTTACACTGAATGCTGGTTCACTTAAAAAGATTTCATCTTTACAATGTCAGTTGTGTATTAGAGTGGCTTATTCCTAGAGAGGAATGTACTAGTCCTGAGTTCGGTGTATGCATATATTTCTTGCAAATATTCAGATCCCACACCCCCACCCCACACTTTTATGATAAGATGTGTGTAAGAGATGGTCTGGTACACCAGCTAGAGGTTTCTGGAGATTTGTCTGCACAGATCCTTAGGAACTACTGTCACCACCATAAGAGATGATCTTAGTAATATATGGCCTTTTTAGAACAAAACATTAAGTCAGTTCTCCATCTTCTGTTCCATTCTTTTGTGGCATTTGCTGTATTCCAGTATATGCCATACCCTTTCTAATGCCTCTTTCTTGTTTTGCTTCCTACTCATTTTACTGATCCTGCCAACTCCTCTTGGTCCTGCCTTGACTTGGTAAGTTAAAGCACCATGGAAATTTAGCAGGGAGGAGCAGTGAACTATATCAGTCTCACCAGAAATGATTTGGGGAGGAATAACTAGGGGAGACACTAAAACTGCAGAACTTGATCAGGCCAACCATTGTAGGTTTCAGGGGGACAGATAATAGAGTTTGCCCAGTCTGGGAAAAGTTACTTTTTTGAAAGTATTTGATTTCTATTACTCATTATTGTACTTTGAAACGACTTCATTATTACTTGTCACAGTGCTTTAAAAACAACTCTGCATTACACTTTTCATTATGCATTAATTTGGGGTTGAGTGATAGATTAAAAGTGATAAGAGAAGGGCATAAAACATGAAAAATTGCTGTCAAAATGATTTTTAAAATGTTTGTTAAAAGCAATTGGAATATATTGATGTTACACCAATAAAATAACCACTTTTGATATGTGCCTTTGTTACACCTTCATTCCCTCCTTTCTTTCCCAAAGGGTAGCTTGTTATATAGATAATTATATTAGTTGTAACCTGTTGTTTCAGATCACTGTATTTGTCCTTTATCCCCATGTGAACACCCTAAATAATTTTAGTAGTCACTGTGATAGTTCATTGTGGACCTAATTAAAATAGGAACAAAAATGTCATTTTCTGGCTCTCAAGTACCAGGTTTTTTATTTGTTATTTCTGGATATGCAAAATTCCAGGAAGAGAAGCTCTGGGAGTACAGTTGGCCCTTCTTATACACAGGTTTTTTCAACGTATAACAAGGGTCCACTGTAGTTTGGGTGGATGTTGTGCTTACTGTCAGTTTACAAACTGCCACACCTTTTCTCATAGTGCCTTTCATTCTATCCCTTTAGGTCATGTAGAGAATGTTTGGAACATACTTCCGGGTTGGCTTTTATGGCTCGAAGTTTGGAGACCTGGACGAGCAAGAGTTTGTTTACAAGGAACCCTCAATCACCAAATTGGCTGAAATATCTCACCGACTTGAGGTAAGAGTGAAAGTGTCCTTGTTAGTTTTTTGTGGGTTTTTCAGGCTATGTGGCCATGTTCCAGAAGAGTTTCTTCTTGACGTTTCGCCAGCATCTGTGGCTGGCATCTTCAGAGAATGCTTTGCCTGGAAAAAGTTGGGGGTATATATACTGTGTGAGCCTGGGAATGCAGGAGTGATTTGCATGTGTATTGTTCTGTGCTGATGGCCGGCCTCAGGCTGGGAGACTAATGCAAAAGAGGATTAATGTCTGGTAATTGGTGATCATTATCTGTCCTTGTAAGATGCATGAGTCAAGTAGTAAGGTGAGCACGAGTGGAGGGAATGTAATGCCTGGCAGGAGGGAACGAGGGTGTAGACCAGGGCAGGGCAACATAGAGCTCAGGTGGATTCAGTTGCTGAGGTTAATAAGTATGTTCACATGTACTGTTTTGCTTGTACATCTGGCACACTGCCTGCCTTAGCTTACTGGCAGATATGTGCTCAGTGTAGTGTAGGCTTATATGTTGTTCAGACTAGTTGAATTCCATGTAGGTTACCTGCTATTTAGTATTTAGATAACCTCCACAGTGGGCTTCCTGCTTTATAGTGAGGGAATGAATGAATGAATGAATGAATGAATGAATACTGGCTTCTCTCAGGGGAGCTTTCCATTTAAAGCTGTGTGATTGTGTGCCTTCAAGACATTTCCACCTTAAGGAGGATCATAATGCAAACCTGTCACAGGGTTTTCTTTGAAACTTTTTTCAGAGGGGCTTTGCCTTTGCCTTCCTCTGAGGCTGAGAGTGACTTGCCCAGGGTCACCCAGTGGATTTCCATGGCCGAGCTGAAATCCGAACCCTGGTTTCCAGAATTGTAGTCCAATGCTGAAACCACTACACTATGCTGGCTCTCACCATCTAAGCAGGGGTGGGCAAAGTATAGCTCCTGAGTCAAATGTGGCCTCTCAGAGCCCCTTGACCCCTTCTAGATTCCTCTCATTGCTCTTCTCCTGACGCTTCCTTTAAAAAAGGTCACTTTTTAAATAGGTTGCAAATCCCCCCTTTGCATTTTTCAATACCCTCTGTTTTTCAAATCAGAAATGAACTTCTGTCCATTTCAGATTTTGTTTTTATTTGCATTTTTGGTAGTTTGTGTGGCCCCTGGAGTGTCCTTAGGTCAGAAAACGTGCCCCTGGATCTACCACAGTTACCCACCTTGATCTAAAGTGACACTGCTGGGAACCGTAGAGGGAGCCAAGAAGGATGTAGGAGAAGGCATTCTGTTCAGTTAACATTATCCTCACTTCATTTAAAAGTTCCATTCTGTGTAAAAGGGTTTGTCCTTAGTTGACAGTTCTGCCAATATTTGGCTTCTATGTTTCTAAGCATTCAGTTTGTCACATCTCATCTTGTTGAAAATAGTGTAGTAGTGGTTAATATGACTGAAGCAGTACTGTATACAGGAAGCTGTAACTTAGAACAAGCAGTTCCCTTTCGTTCTTCTTTTATAAAATCCAGCAATTACAGACCACCCCCTGATGAATCTACATTCCCGATTGTCATCGCGAGTGGTTTGCAGTCTGCATTCAGTCTGCCGGCTGGAACTCCTTTCCTTCAGTCTCTCCACTTCAGAAATGCATGTTTCTTTCTCTCTCTTTAGCCTTGACACCATTGGTCCTCGGCCCACCTGTCGTCCAAGCGCAGCTAAAATGACCGTAAAGGAAAAGGCTGTGGCTCTGGAGCCAGAACATTGCTGATAGAGTCTCCCAAGACTGTCATCGGCTATAGTCCATGTAGTTCCCAGTCTTGGGTCCTAAGGCTTTTCTTATCATTTACTCTGAGGGCTGAACCAAAATAATCTCGGTGTTGTGAAACATGCACTTGCCCATTCAGCAAGTGGAAATGTGGATGGGTCTCTTTTTTAATGAAATAAGTTTAGGAGGAGAAGCTTCCACCCCTGTCCTGCAAATCTCAGGTCCTAATTTCTCCCACACTACTGTTTTCTCCCACACTACTTGCTTCTGGTGTCGGTGCTGGGCCAGGGAAAATGACTGAAAGTATGTGAGCAAAAAAGGAGGGGGGCCTTGCTTCCATCACATATGCTTATTTTTAAATGTAAGTGGACCTACCCTGCCCCGTTCTCAGCAAAGTTGGTAAATGCATGTTTAATAAACACAGACAGTGTCTGATTTTGCCCTGAGAAGCACAGAATAATTCTTATTCCATGACAGCTGCAAGGGATTTTCCTTGGTCTGAACAGCTGCAGGCATCCAGAACTTTCTCTGTCCCTTTTGCTTTGCCCTAAACCACTTCTTTGTTTCCCTTCCCTCTGCAGGAGTTTTATGCGGAGCGCTTTGGGCATGAAATGGTAGAAATCATCAAAGGCTCAAACCCTGTTGACAAGGCAAAACTGGATCCCAACAAGGTAGTTTTTCTCTTGCATCCAAGTGTGTTGCATTAGTCAGCTGATCACTGTAAAGGCACTGAAGCACTGATCTGTGACCCTTGTTGGGCTGGAATAACTACCAAAAATGCCCCAAGTGGTTTGGAACTGAATTGCATAACAGGCTATGGAGCTACAGGCAGAGAGATTCTTTCAGGCTGACCACTGGACATTCTGAGTGAGACCTGAACAAAGCTTGGTAAAGTTACATTTTGGTTTACAACTCCTATAATCCCCCATTCAGATTGAGTACTGTAACTTGTAGTAACAGAGATTTAGGGAGTTTTAGGGGCTATGCAGACCACCCCTAAGGGGCGGCCTTGTCACCCCTTTTACAGCCAGATCAGGGCCGCAGTGACTGCACGCCGTGTCCCCAATCTGGCCTTTGTAGGGCACAAAAAAGAGCCACAAAAAGTGGCTCCATTTTGGGGCCTGCAAAGGGCGCAATAGCCGTGGCACCATGGCTTTACGGTGCTTCTTCGGTGCTGTGTCATGTGGTGCAGCGCGCAGCGTCATGCCGGCCTGGGGGTAGACCTGGGGTGTGCGTCATGTGGACACTACCCTCCAACTCTGCCCGTAGGCCGGGTTTTCTTGCCGGTCTGCACAGTCTTTTCGTCCACAAAAGGAGTCTTTTCTAAGCAGTGGACCTGAGTTAATATATTCTTTCTCCGCTGCCCTGCATACAGAGTAGAAATGATTGAATGCACTGTTGATAAACATATAGCACTATCTCTAGGCATCTGAAATTCTAGGGTAATAATGGGATTAGCAAGAGTCAAGAAAGGGCTCCAGTCTCCTTGCTTTTCTCGTGCCTGTCCAGGTGTGAGTTTGGTGGAAGGTGATTCTCTCCCACAGCCCCATGGGCCTAGCATATTATATTGATAGTTCAAAAGATAATCTGAGCTCATGGGAAGCACTTGCTGACTTTTCCCTGCCACTGTCCTGTCTTTCCTGCCACAGGCATACATCCAGTTGACTTACGTGGAACCATTTTTTGACACATATGAGTTGAAGGATCGTGTCACGTATTTTGACAAGAACTACAACCTGCGCACCTTCATGTTTTGTACACCGTTCACATTGGATGGACGAGCACATGGTGATCTCCATGAGCAGTTCAAGCGCAAAACTTTGCTCACCACTTCACATGCTTTCCCCTACATCAAAACCCGCATCAATGTCATCCACAAGGAGGAGGTACTTTGGGGCAGGTGGGGAGGAGTATTTGGAGGCATGTGAGCGAGGAGCATACAGAGCTTGTGTGCTGCAGTTTTTGGGGATGAAAAAAGTATAGACTGCAGTACATAATACAAAATTCAGCTTTTTGGGATTCTTTCTTGACCACATCTGCCTTCAACTTGCTGAGAATCATTGTAGCCTCTGTGGAAGTAGATATAAGCTCAAAAGTAAGTGAGCCCACAGTCCCATTGAACTCTCAAAGCTGGAGAAGTGGGCATGTAATATTTTGATTGCTGGAAAAGTGAGCAGGAGTTGGATTCAGTGTTCTCTAAAGCTTCTAGGCTGCTCCTGATGTGACAGACAAAACCAGAACAAATTACTGTATGCAAAATAACAAACATTGCAGAACAAATGATAAGAAAGTGGTCATACAGATATGCACAGTTTGTGTAATATGTGCAGATCACAGAATTCTATTTTGCTTGATTTGGATTGTTTTGTGTTATTTTTTAAATAAAATACATCCCTGGGTGCACAGGATTTACTGTTTGTGTTTCCAATGTTTGGTCTCTGTCCCCAGATTATTCTCATCCCAATTGAGGTTGCCATTGAGGACATGCAGAAGAAGACCCAGGAGCTGGCTTTTGCCACCCACCAGGATCCACCTGATGCCAAAATGTTGCAGATGGTGCTTCAGGGATGTGTTGGCACCATAGTCAACCAGGTGACTATTGAATAGGAAAAAATTATTTATTGTGGGCAGGGCCTATGGGGTGAGATCAGGGAGTGGAATGAGAACAGAGTCTAATCCTAGAAAAGACAAGAGCAGCCATTTTAGGTTAAAACTGATGCTGAGAGCAGGGGGAGGAAACATGGGATTGAAGAACCTTTGCACCATCATAATGTCTAAGAGTGGATGATCAGATTGTGCAACAGGTTGTATGTAGGGTGGGTATTAGTGAGGTTTTAAGAGCTCTGCCTCTTCTCTCAAGCTCCAAATGGAGTCAGGACCTCCCCGCCCCATCTTGACCCCATGGCCTGTTATGTTTCAGGGCCCACTGGAAGTGGCACAGGTGTTCCTGGCTGAGATCCCTGATGACCCCAAGCTGTATCGGCACCACAATAAGTTGCGGCTCTGCTTCAAAGATTTCACCAAGAGGTATTTGTGCATGTGCAAGTGCCTGAAGCCACACCTTGCCTTCATGTTACCAAGAATCTCATTTGTGCCCCACCTGGTAACAGGGTAGTCTAGATGGCTTGAAAGAGTCAGTGTTAAAATTAATGGTCACAAAATAATACAAATAGTGTACAGATTCTAGCCTAAAACTTTTAGAATACCAGTTTCAGCAGGAGAGATACAACAGCATAGAAGTGTACATGGTGTCATGACAAATATCCAACAGAGCCAAAGCTCAGTTCAGGATTCTCAAATGGGGGAGAGGAGATTTCACCTGGTGATG
Organism: Sceloporus occidentalis; assembly: GCA_023333645.1. Taxonomy (NCBI): domain Eukaryota; kingdom Metazoa; phylum Chordata; class Lepidosauria; order Squamata; family Phrynosomatidae; genus Sceloporus; species Sceloporus occidentalis. The sequence goes on from JALMGF010000001.1 coordinate 220,782,748, forward strand.
AAAAGACCACAAAAAAGACACCAGACACACTTTCCATCATTGGAATATCCCTTTCTCCACTAGCATCTATATCTCATTTTGTGTAACGTATGGATCATATGGGTCTCAGCTGGTGAGGATGGATGGAAAGAAACTTCTGAAGATAATGTCAGGGTCCAAGCAGAACTGGGAGAAATTCCTGTTTTGGACTATGCTTCCAGAACCCACCAGCCAAAACTTCCAGTGACCATGTTGGCTAGTGGTTTCTGGAAATTGTAACCCTCCAGAAAGAAACTTTTCCATGTTCTGGGTCTTTATTAGGTATATAATCTAAAATGATTCTTTAGTTACATCTTCTCTATGAGCCTTCAGGTAATTCAGTCCCAAGCATGTTCCTAGTCTGTTGGGAACACTGCTCTTACTACTGAAGAACAAAAAACCAGATGCATCTTTAACCTCTTGATTACTTTGACCTCCATCTGTTTCTCCCTTGCCATTCCTGTGTGACTGTTAATACAATTCCTTTGAAGAAACAAAACTCTTAATTTTCTCAGTTAGTCATAACTTTAGGCAGTATTTTCTCAAACCTTTAAAACTCTGGGCCTGGCCTAGCCATGTTCTCTATCCTATACATTCCTGGCAGCCAAATCTTGTGCTTAAATGTGGTTTCTTAATGTTTTGGGGAGGGGAGGTTAGATCCTTGGTGTTTAAGAGGCCCTCAAAGCAACTGCTGTTTCCATGTGCCACTGAAATAATCTCCCTGTGGGGCAAGACATTACTGTTAAGATTTCCAGTGATTATGTTTCAGGAATCATAACTGTATGACTAAATACTTGTAGAAACTGTGGTCTGACCCGCCTGCTAAATGAACCCATCAGAGGCTAATGTGAATTCCAGTTCAGAGAGCTCCTGTAGCATCATGGTTAGGAGACTGACTTGTAAATTAGTAAATTAGCTCCCCTAGAAAATAAGAGCTCAGGTTGTTCTTCTCTATTAGATTCATACTCTTGTTTTTACCTGAAGGATCCTGACACTGCTAACAGAAACATTAAAATAATCTAGGGGAAATGTGTTTAGTTTAAAATACAGTGAAAAATATTTTTGGCAGCAACATAAAATATAGTAACCTAACAAAGTAACAATGGTTGGACAGCTAGCACCTGACAACTTCAGCTCAGAAAAGTTCTTCTACTTGCCTGAACAGTTTTGGAACTGATTATAAAGCTGGCAACCACTATAAGAGAAAGTGAAGGATAACTTCTGAAAAGATGGTACTATCAACAGATATTTTAGATGGTTAAACCTTACTATCCTGGTGGTCACCAGCTGCCAGGGTGATCTGTTCCTAATTGATTAACGACAATCCTGTGTATTTCTACTCAGATGTTAATCTTATTCGGTTCAACAAGACTTCCTCCCAAGCAAGAAATATAGGATTGCAGCCTGAGTGATTTGCTGTGTCTGAATTGCCCTGGCCACACATTTCTCTGCAGAGTGGTGACTTGGTTGTAATGATAGGCTGTGTTGTCCCATTGTCATTTCTTTAAACAAAGATCTGATGGCAATTCCACTAAAGATGAGAGCATCTAGATTGCCCCAAATAGTAAGTAACTTGTCGTGCCTGTGGTCTGTGTTCAAAGAGAGAAGAGAGAAAATTTCTTAAGTTCAGCCCTGGCCAGGGGTTGTAGCCCAAAAATATAACTTTTCCAATCCCTGGCCCTGAGCTAGTGCTACCATGAATTCTCTTGCCACCACTGCCTTTTTAGGTGTGAAGATGCCCTCCGCAAGAGTAAAACCCTGATTGGGCCAGATCAACGTGAGTTCCTCCGAGAGCTAGAAAGGAACTACCAACGCCTGAAAGAAGCCCTGCACCCACTTCTCAACCGCAAAATCCCTCAACTCTACAACCCCATTGCTCCTCTTTCTGTACACAGGTGAGCCTCCATGGCATGGGCAATATAGAGGTGGTCACAAGGTGCTTTCAGGATAGTGGGCAGTTTTGCCAAAGGCAGCTGCCAAAACTTCATCAACCACCCCTGTTCTTCTGGTCACCATAATTTCATTGAATATGAAAATAATCTTGGTTGAATATGAAAATAATCTTAGTACAATATGTTGTTCTTGTTGGAAGGTTTCTAGAGCTATAGATTGTCACATAGCTCTTTTGTGTCACAAAACATAACACATGTTCCTTACCTTTTGTTTTCACGGATTCCAACCTCAAATGCACCTTTACAGTAATTATTCAGTATAGAATTTTAACTCCTAATAGGAGTTACCTCCTAAAAGGTAAATAGTTTCTTTGTTAATTCCACTATGTTTATATCTTACCTTTGGCTAGAAAAGGGAAACTTGTTGAGTGGCATCCAGTGATAACCAGTCTAACTGCTGAAGGCAAACAGAACCATCTGTTAGGGAAAATCCCTCCAGGTTCCCTTCTGTGCACACATCCACCTATCCCACCACTGTCCTCTTCTGCTTAATAGAGTTAATCCTTGCTGCACAATATTTTGGAAACATTAAATCCCTTTTATGAGGGCAGTAGGCCTAGAGGCTGGGCTTGTGGTTTTAGTGGCTTGGTTTTCTGGTCTAGCGATTTAAACTGTTAGTTTGCAGATTGGCTGATCTGCCTGTGACACCCAGCACAGAATAAATTCCTTTTAAAGGCCTGCTAGGGCTGAAACACAGTTCAGGAATACCTTCATAAATAAAGTAATCCTGCTGTTCTACTTATTTTTCTTTCAGAAACTCCTTCAACAGATTGAGTCTGAGGAAGATTGAAGCCTAGGAAAGGAGATGCACCATTGAAATGGACCATCTGAACCACAGAGACCCAGTGCTGGAAAGGGCCACCTTTTCATTGCTCTAGATTGCTCTAGATTGCTCTAGATTTCAGCCATTCTGTGGACTTGTTGCTCTGCATTGGGAAGTAACACTGGGATTTGGAATTTCTTTCTGTGCCATTCCAGACTTGTTTCAGCTTGTGAGGCCTACTAGTCTTGTCACTCCAACAGGAAAGAGACTATGTGAGGAAGAGGGTGCTGGGAATGATCTGAACTCCCACGTACTGCCCTACTGATGGCTGTGCTCCATCTCAGGAAGCTTCTGACTGTGCAACCTTCCAGATTGGGTGCTCTGCAGATCTTCTTGACTGAAGTCAAATTTGCTTTATGCATACGAGCATTGGACTTCCAGAGACTGTAGCTGAGGACTTAACCACTGTGGGTTCTGTGTCTTTGTCTCTTGGAGAGCTGGGTTTAGCTGAGAGGCTCAGGCTCTCTTCCCATCTTTCTCTTGTTACGTGTTGCACTGTCCTTTTGACCGCCAACAATTTGGAGCAGCCAGCTATTCATGGGTCAACAAGAATGACTGGCCTAAGTTTTGGAATTCATTTCTAACTCAGGGAAGAAGGTAGTAATATCTTGGAGTAATTTAAAAACTTAGGACATCCAGGTCCTGTGCCTGGTCTTAAGAGGTGACCAGACCAGGAGTTGATCTGCCCACTCAAGAATGTAGTCTGAAGCCTGGGATTTGGCTCTGCTGTTCACTTCCTTCACGGACACCCTAAATGCCATTTTATATAGCTGGTCACCAGGGGATGGCTGTCTACCTATCAGCTACCTTCTGGAATCCTCAACTTGTTTTACCTTTCCAACACAAGCCAAAGATCCTTTTCTATTTAACATGCCTCTTATTAAAACCTTTCTAGAGCAGGGATAAAATTTATGTAATCACAGCAGTGCCTTCTAGGGCATAGTTTGCAGGGGGAGGGCCTGTTTACTTCTCTTTGCCCAAATGCCATCTGGGGCTGTTTGTATGTCTTGTTTCTTAAGAAGATAAGCCTCCATGAGTGCCCCTTTCTTCCTTCTAGTGCCTCTGCCCCATCTCCACAATCAAAAAGCTGAAGGAAGTTTCCCTCTCCAGGGTAGAACTGAATCTAGGCTTTGCTGTGCTGAGTAGCATTCTTCTTCTGCAGGACTCCCCTCACAGGGGCAAAATGGAGTATTTGGATGAGAAATGGTGCATTGATGAATAATTTGGGTTTTGTTTTGTTTTTTAACTAGAGAAAGTCCAGATTTACTTGAAACTGATGAAGAGTGTTTCATCAAAATTGCCCAGGATTGATCCATCTTTTATGTTTATATGGGCTCCCTGATTTGGCTTAGTGTTTATAAGTACTGTACACAGTTTAAAATCACTTCCATGTCAAACCAGAAGGGAACAGCCACAGAGGATGCAAGAACTGCATCCCTAACATTTTCAGTCATCCCAAACCCCTGCAATCCTCACCCATCACATCTAATTTTTAAAGCTTGCTGTTTCAACCCTTTTTATGGGTGAAGGAACAGCATTTAATTGGAGGTGCAATTCTGTTTTTAAAGCTGCCCATTCAGTAAACCAAACTGTACTAAAGCAGGCAAATGTGTGCAGACAGACCTGAATCTATTCTACATTCATCCTTTAAAAAAGTTTTCAGAGACTTTTATAGGCACAAGGCCATTGGGACATATGAGGCCCCCCATTTGTTTCTCTTCGCACATTCTTTTCCTCTTGCTTTACCAAACAAGGACCTGAACATGAAGGTTTCTGCTCCTTCTTAACAGTGGAGAGCAAATGATCAGTACTAGGACTCAGTTACCTTCCTATTACCAAAGCTACAACTATTTGGATCCAAAATGTACTCCTACCCTCTTCTCTGGATAAGGGTTCTATTGTTTCCTATCTTGCTCCAATATCTCCTAGTGTGAATCTTTGTGCCGTGGCCACATCTATGGTGCATAATTCAGCCTTGATTTTTGTCTGTCTTGCTCCTCAATGAAGGAAGTTGTAAACATTTTTATTTATAATGCAGTTTTAAAAAAACATGTGAATAAACTGATTCTGTTCTTTTTTAAAAATGACTGCTAATGAATTCTCATTTCATTGCTTGTGGTGAACCTTGAAATCCACACAAGGTATAATCATACCATAAACACTGAGATGGAAAACAAACTTAAATTCTAAGGTAAATCCTAAGAACTTGCATTTCCACTTTTGAATGAGTCACATTTTTAGTTTTTGTTGCTGAGAGTGGAAGCTCACAAATGGGGACAGCTTTGGCTGAAAGAGTAGAAGTCAAAAAGCATGGTTGAGTAGTGGCTGTCCCCAGTCCTTGTTTGCTGTCTGCCTAGGCTTAGGTATTTCTCTCTTTATAACCCCTCCCTCAGATTTTTGTCTTGCTTTAATCAAAACATAATGGCTCTACAAACACATCCAGACTTTTAACAAATGCAAAGACCTAACTTCAGCTATGCCTTATTTTTGTTACAGTCCTGCTGCTTGCTCTGCATCAGTATTTCAGAATCACCAGTGTTTCCCTTTCCTATTAGAATGTTGAGCGCTCCACTTGGCTTTCTCCCCTAAACACTGGGGAGAAAGACATTTTGATGGATGGGTCCTTTGGTGCAAAAATGGAGCAAATTGAGGAATTCTAGAGAAGAGGGGATAGTGGGAGTGATTGTAGCAAGATGTAAAGCAGGAAAAAGGCAAGGAGAGCTTTCCCACTACCATCTTAGCACGCACTTCTGTGTTAGGCAAGAACAAAAATAGAGACAGATAAAATGAAGAGCTTGTGGCTCAGCATGGAAAAACTAACCTCCCAGCATCTGTGAGAACTGGGCAAGAAATCTTTTAGATACAGAAGCAAGACATGTGTCCAGGGAGACATTCAGTAGAGCCCAGCTATCAGGAGAGGATAAGTTGCTGCCAAACACTTTGCAGAAGAGAGGAGGGAGGGAGAAGACTATTGCTGAGCCTTCGGAGTGTGGTGACCAGGGCAGCTAGTGCTGCTAAGTTCATCTAGTCAAAGAACGCGGTGATTGTGATTTCCTGCATGGCAGAGGGTTGGCCCTTGTGGTCTCTTCCAAATCTATGATTCTATGAACATAGTGATGAGAACTCAGGGCAAAGAGATTAAACTTGCACAAAATCTCACTGTTGGCCAGCGTTGGGAATGTCTGGGGTAGAGCTGAGAAAAGTTGTTTTGTGAGCAAGTTTTTTTTATAGCTAACACTCTCATACAGTTATAATTGCACATGGTATCAAGACCTCCCATAGCTGTTTAAAAGAAGAGCCAATTGAACCTCCACTCCTGGCAGGTCATGGGTTGATAATAGAATCACAGAATCGTGGAGTTTGAAGAGACCTCAAGGGCCATCCAATCCAACCCTCTTCTTTCATGCAGGAACGCACAGTCAAAGCACCCCTGACAGATGGCCATCTAGCCTCTGTTTAAAAACCTCTAAAGAACGGAGACACAACCACTTTTCGAGAGAGCGTATTCCACTTGCCAACAGCTCTTACTGTCAGGAAGTTTTTCCTAATGTTTAGGTGGAATCTCTTTTCCTGGATTTTGCATCCATTGCTCCATGTCCCATTCTCTAGATCAGCAGAAAACAAGCTTGCTCCATCTTCAGTATGACATCCCTTCCGATTTTTAAACATGGGCTTGGCAGAGTTTGACTTCCAACTAATATCAGGATGTCAGAATAGTTGAAATGCCCCGTTACTGCTACCACTCTCCTTTCTGAATGTTTGGTCATCTGTTCCATGAAGGCATCATTCAAGTCCTCAGTCTTACCTCCAAAATGACAGAGTTGTTTCTGTCTTCCTTAGTTTTTACCGAGATGCACTCATCCTGGTTTCCAGGATTTAAGTCATGGATCTCTTCACAGGTGTAGACATTCTTGGCATGTAATGTTCCTCGTCCTCCTCTCCTGTTTGCTCTGTTTCTCTGAAATAGGTTGCAGTATACCCCTCTATTACTACATTCCAATTGTGATTAAAGATGAATTCTTCATTGAAGGCCTTTTTGAACCTTCAGACTAAATGATGTACTGGAACGCATGGGCTGGGGAGTGAGGAAGAAGAGTTGCTAAGAATGCCTCTGTTTTTTAAGTGTTGATAGAAGCAAGTAAGGAAATTGCAAACACCTATGGGGCTCCTCTGGTTCCAGGAATGTGGACAGGAAATTCTAGGAGGCTGTGTGTGTTATTTTACACGTCCCATTGGAAACTGGAGGGAGGGGAGTACATACAACTCTTGGTGTGATTCTGAAGAGAAGGCGGCTGGGGTGACATAGGAGTCAGTCTTCATTGCTGGCCCAGAACCGTTAACAGGAACCCCGTGACTTTGAGATGCTTACACCAAGGCGGAAAATAGCATCTTGTGCTTGTCTGATTAGCAGAAACAAAACAACGGGGGAGCATGGGCTCTGCTGGGGTGGCTCAGAATAGAACATTTGTTCCAGTTCACACACAACTTGTCTCAGATTTATGTCCAAATGATTATTTGAAAAAATCCACTGCAAAAACACTAAATGTTTTATCCTGCTGGGTGGAGGGGAAACGTTGTCTAAAATATGGACCCAAAATCAAGAACTCCTGCCTCCTTAGAAATTTGTATCCACAGTGAGATGTTAAATACTAAAAGCAGTCATTTGCCCTGAAGGGAAGGGATTATCAGTATGAGAACATTCAAAGACAAAGCTGTGTTAGTCTGCAAAATCAGTATGCAAAGGGATCTTGAGACTAAATGAAAGAAAGAGGTTGGTAGTGTGAACTTTCCTAGACTTGAGCCTACTTCCTTAGATGGATGTTTTAAATGGGAGATGTCTCAAGAAACCAGGATGGATGACTAAGGAATTTTCAACTGAGCTAAGTTTTAAATGGAACATATATAAGAAATGGAAAACATGGTCCAAAACAGACTGCAGAAACAATTAAGTTTAAGACCTCTTTAACTGCCCTGGTTCAGTGTTTGGTGATTCTGGGAACTGTAGTTTTGTGAGACATTCAACCTTCTCTGTCAGAGAGCTCTGGTGCCACAATAAACTACAATTCCCAGGATTCCCTAGCACTGAGCCAGGGCAGTTAAAGTGGTCTCAAACTGGATTATTTCTGCAGTCTGTTTTGGACCTATATCTCAGGCAAAGGTAGATTAAAAAGTATGGGGCTGAAAGGAGATGCACAGTGTGTATACATTTTTAAAAAACGTTAACATTTTTCCTTCAAGTACTATTACATCTATTTTAAATGATGGTTTTAAGATTCAGAGGGAAAATATGTTCTAATGCCATTAAAGCCAAAAATCAGCTTTAAAAATAAATACACTGATAAACAATGCTGATCAGAAGGGTTAACAGTGTGCATGTCAGTGCTGTACCTCTTTACAGAGGAACATGTAGTGCTTGGGTAATTGTGTACAGAAGCAGAGAAAGAGAAAAGGCAGGCAGGAATGCAGCAAAAACCGAGAGCTTATAGAGAGGCTGTGACAGAACCCAAAGGAGTGGATGAGAAGTTTGCTTTGGATGTGAACTGGAATTTGGAGAGACTTGACTCAGGAGAGGAGTATAGTCTGGAGGAAGAGTGGAGGAGAGGTGAACAGCTAAGCAGAGCAAAGATCAAGAAAGGAAGTTGCCTACCCCATACAAAGCCTTCGACATGGGTTGTGTGCAGAAGACCCATCCATGGATTCTCAAACTTTGGCCCTCCAAGTGTTTTGGGTTTCAGCTCCCAGATGCCCCAGCCAACTTGGTGAACAGTCAAGAATTCTGGGAGCTGAATTCCAAAACGTATGGTGGACCAAAGTTTGGGTATCATTGAAAGCCTCATCCATTCCCTGGTTTTCAGCAAGATTCTGAAGAGATCCATCTCATTACTACCTTAGAGGGCTTTAAGAAGGCACTCAAAACGGATCTCTTCCGGTGGGCTTATCCAATGAATTCCATATAAAAAGGTTATGACGACTGCTCTTCCTTGACTGATTGTTGGCTAAAGGACAAATTGTAATTTTTAGAGAACTAATAGGAATTCTTGGTAAATTCAGTGTTAGTATTTTATTGTTGTATTGCTTGTAAATTGTACTAAGTGTCTTTTAAGGTTGTAATCCCGCTTTGATCTGTGGGAGAAGTAGGCGGTATAAATAAACTATATTATTATTATTATTATTATTATTATTATTTTGGGCAGTTGTGGCAAACCAATGGCACACGTGCCTTCTCTGGCATGCAGAGCTCTCTCTGTGGGCACACTTGCCTGTTCCTCCTCTTTCCTCACCCTCCCATCCCTTCAACTGTCTCTGGGGATGCTTTGATTTAGATTTCCTGCATGGCAGGGGGTTGGACTGGATAGCCCTTGCGGTCTCTTCCAACTCTACGATTCTATGATTCTATAATCACAACAAATAAACCATTCAAAATCTGGTCCAAAGATCTACAAGAATTTATCTGGCAAGGCAGGAAGCCAAGGATAAAAATGTGAGCACCTCAGGACTGTAAAGATAAAGGAGGAATGGGTTTATCAAATCTGCAAACTTATTATAATGCCAGTGCATTTATTTGGATTAAGGATTGGATAAATCTAAAAGAAAAAAGACTTCTTGCTCTAGAAAGTGATGGTTTGGAAAGAAGGTGGCACTCTTACCTTTGTTAGGATGAGGCCACAAACTGTAAATTTTTTAATAAACATGTAATAAGGAAAGCTCTATTCAAAATATGGAACAAAAATAAGAAACACACACACACATATACACACCATAATAATAAAATTCCAAGGTGGACCTCTGTTCTAGAGGCTATCTATAAAACAGGGAAATCTTGCAAAGGGAGATGGATCACCTACAATGATATTCTAGCTAAAAGAAAAAAAGAAAAAGACCAGTGTATGGATGGACATTCATTTGAATTTAATAGGATATAGTCTTTTGTCAAATGGTTCAATGGCCTTCAATGAGACCAGGCTGCCCATTCTAGCAGATGTGATTGCTTAGAAGACATTGGCTCTGAGTGGACACTTCTCTGGCTGCAATCATTGTTTTCTGGCAACTCCTCCTATGGTCACTACTTAAAAGTTCTGTAGTGACAGTGGAAATCTCTCCAGGAAATTAAAGATTCTAGTCTGGGAAAGTGTTATTGGGGTATTCTTTGTCAGTGCAAGAGACTGAACCAATTTTTTCTGTCTTCTTTTCATTAAAGAGTGTAAAGTGTGTAAGGTAAAATGTTGCTATTCTTCTGATCCTCTTTTGTAACTCCACTGTAAATAGTACTGGAATCGCAAGCAAACATGGTGTAGTGGTTTGAATGTTGGACTATGACACCAGGATTCAGTTTTCTGCTGAGCCATGAAACCAATTGGGAGACCCTGGGCAAGTCACATTCTCTCAGACTCAGGGGAAGGCAAGGACAAACCTCATCTGAAAAAACCTTGCCAAGAAAACCCCATGATAGGGTTGTCTTAGGGTTGCCATAAGTCAGAAATGACTCGAAGGCACACAAGATACACAATAGATTTGCATTTGTACATGCTTGCTCCTACATTGCACATCATCCTAGGAGAAGGCAGAGGTTGCCCTACAATCTCCTTGGGTAGCACATGAATCTTAGTTCTAACACAAAGAACCACCTAAAGTTAGGTGGGCCCTAACTTCCATCATCATGTACTATAACTATGGTTGGTGGGGCTGATGGGAGTTGGATTCTGACAACTTGGGGTAGGCCAAAGTTCCCCAGCCCTGACCCAGTTGCTATGATTAGTAGGGAGAACCATGCTGTTTCTTCTTTTGTAGTGATAAAAGTTGTACCATATTTGGGGAAATTACCAAATATCACAGAAGTAATAGACGTGCACATCTTTACAGGATCGATCTGGCCATTACAAGGCCTAGAGAACCCTCTGCCACCTGGGCTAACTCCAACCTTGACTAGTGGCAAAAGCAGCTATTGGGAGGCCAGACCAAACAAGATGCTTCTTCAATTGAACTTAGTACATAGGAAATAAAATAAATAATTTAAGAACGAAGTATGTCTTGAGGGAGAGGACTTGAACTTAGCACAATTCTAGGGTTGCCATAATTCCCTACCTCAAAACCAGGACATTGCGCAGCAAAATGTAGGACATTTAAAAAAATGGAGGACACACCAAATTAAAGGTAAAACACATAAATTTAAAAAAAAACCATTGCTCTCCCCTCTTAAGCCCTGGGCCTCCCTGCTACTCATCTGCCATCCTCAAAGGAAGGTGGATGTGGCAGTAGAAGGCCTAGCACCCACCCCACACCCAAGCCCCTTTACCTTATCTTCTGGGGCCTCTGCCAAGGCCCCAAGCAAGCACGATGCTGCTTCCAATGCCTTCTGCTGGTTGAGGCTTCGGTGGAGCTGCTGAGCGCAGCACCACTACCAAGGCCCCCCCAGCACTGCCGGAGGCCTCCCTGGCGCTGGCCTCACTGAGGCCAGAGGAGCCCGCGGCCAGAGCCCCCACTGCGGAGCCGCCTCAGAGGCCTTGCCGAGGCCAGAGGAGCGGCCCCCAACAGGCCACAGCAACAGCTGCACTGGTGGCGGCGGCAGCGGTGGCTGCAAGTGCGGCCGTAAGAGTGGCCAAAGGCGCTGCCACAGCGGCACCCTAACAAAGCCCAGGGGTGGGGGCAAACCCGGGACAAAGGCCCAACCGGGACGGGACCATGCAGACTGGTCCAAACCTGGGAAAGTCCCGTCCCCCGGCGGGATATGGCAACCCTACACAATTCTCTACTGTGTATTAGGCCTTTCTACATACCTGTTTTTCTGATCTAAAGGTGAGTGCACACCTACAAGTTTTATTCAGGGGAGCTGATTAACGTGGAACAAATAGTGCGGTGTAGTGGTTTGAGTGCTGGACTATGATTCTGAAGATCAGGGTTCAATGCCCAGTTCAGCCATGGAACCCATTGGGTGAGGTTGGGCAAGTCACAGCCGCAGGGGAAGGCAATGGCAAACCTCCTTTGAACAAATCTTGCCAAGAAAACCCCAGGATAGCTTCACCTTAGGGTTACCATAAATAAAACATGACTTGAAGGCACACGACAATATAAATAGCTGAGAAAACACACACAGCCTCATTTGCAACATGGCTCCCCGAGTGACAAAATATGTAGTCTAGCTGCTGCTACTACTGCATCATAATATTCATTTCCCTGCCACCCTTTCCTCCTCATGCCTGTACCCCATCTGTCTGCTCCTGAAAGATCTGGGAAATGGCAGATCCTGAATAAACATCTGATGTAATACACTTGGCTGTGAAGAAACTGTATTGATAGATGAACATCTCTTCTCTTTCTTCCCCATTTTATGCTGCTTTGCACAGAAACATTACCCGAATGCATGGCATCAGTTTGAATGAACTGACTCCACTGAAAAAATTCCAGGGGTAGCCATGCTGGCCATAAAGCAAATTCAGTAACATCCAAAATCCACCAAACAGTGGGCTAAGAATGCACAAAATACATTTTGGATGTTTTTGAAGTCTTCTTCATTGGTTAAAAACCAAATTTGGGGGGGGGGGATGAAGATGTTAGTCCTAGGCTTGCATTTTGTTGTTTTGTTCTCAGTCTAGATGGTATGGAGGGGTATCTCTTGAAGGCTGGCACATATTGGATTGCAAAGGAAGTCTCTTTTTGTGTTGCAAATGGATGTTAAATTTCTTGGGCTTTGAGAATCTCCCAGTATCAACATGGCCAGATGGAGGAAAGGCCAGCCTACAACATATACCACTCTATAACATCTGAACTAAAAGCAAAAACAGCAAAATGCAAGCCTAGGACAAACATCTTCCATTTTTTCTCCTGTATGGTTTTTAACATCTTTGCCTGATGAAGAAGCCAGTGGAGCTTCCAAAGTGTGCAACATGTATATTGTGCATTTTGGTTGGTCCAATAAAGGTATCATTGTTCAGTGGATTTTGGATGTTACTGGATCCACTGAAAAATGTTGCTGAGAGTAAAATGAACATTATTTTTGTTATTGTTAAAACTGTGGCGGCTCTGTACCCGAGGAAGCCATCATCTGATGTTTCAGTGCTGAAGTAAAGAAACTGCATCTCCGGATGTGTGTGAACAGCCAGGGGGGCTGTTTTGCCAATGCCAGCTATGCACTAAATTTAGCATTTGGGGGAAGGGGCAAACAGGCATCTCTCTTGAAAGCAGCCTCAATTGATCTATCTTGAATTTAGCAGCAACAACCTATTTCTCAGCCCATCCTTAAGCTTCCTATTACAGCTCTGGTTGGTTGATCTCCATCTTTTCTGCCCATGTGAGAAGCTACTTCAAAGGCTTCGAAATTAATTGGGGGTATACTTATCAAATTTGCAGATGACACCAAATTAGGAGGAATAGCTAATACCCCTGAGGACAGGATTAAACTTCAGAATTACCTTAATAGATTAGAAAGCTGGACCAAAGCTAACAAAGTGAATTTCAACACAGAGAAATGCAAGGTACTGAACATAGGGTGGAAAAATGAAATGTACAGATATATGATGGGTGACACCTGGCTGAATGAGACTTTGTGTGAAAGGGATCTGGGAGTCCAAGTAGACCACAAGTTGAACATGAGTCAAACAATGCGATGCAGCAGCTAAAAAAGGCCAATGCAATTTTAGTCTGCATCAATAGAAGTATAGTGTCTAGATCAAGGGAAGTAATAGTGCCACTCTATTCTGCTCTGGTCAGGCCCCACCTGCAATATTGTGTCCTGTTCTGGGCACCACAATTTAAAAAGGATGTTGAGAAACTGGAGTGTGTCCAAAGGAGGGCGACAAAAATGGTGGAGGGTCTGGAAACCATGTCCTATGAGGAATGACTTAGGGAGCTGGGGATGTTTAGCCTGGAAAAGAAAAGGTTAAGAGGTGATATGATAGCCCTTTTTAAATACTTGAAGGGATGTCATATTGAGGAGGGAACAATCTTGTTTTCTGCTGCTCCAGAGAACAGGTCCCGGAACAATGGATGCAAGCTACAGGAAAAAAGATGCCACCTCAACATTAGGAAGAACATCCTGACAGTAAGGCCTGTAGTGGAGTCTCCTTCCTTAGAGGTCTTTAAACAGAGGTTGGATGGCCATCTGTCGGGGATGCTTTGATTTAGATTTCCTGCATGGCAGGGGGTTGGACTGGATGGCCCTTGTGGTCTCTTCCAACTCTATGATTCTATGATTCAAACCACCTCTGAGTATTGCTTGCGTAAGAATGACATTCATGGGATCACCACAAGTCAACAGATGTGTTGAAGGCACATAGACACACACAAGTCCCACTGCTTTAATAAGATCTCCTCTCAAGAAAGTGCCTCAGCTGTAATACAAGACAGCCATCATATACAGTGAAGCATAAGCCTCTCAGCAGGGACGTAGCCAGGATTTTGGGAAGGGGGGGGGTCCAGACTAAGTGCCACCATTATAATGGTGTTTGGGTGCGGCGGCGCAGCTGCACGCACCATTCATTTAATCTAACGGAAGGGGGGGGTCCAGACCCCAAGACCCCCCCTTGGCTACGTCCCTGCTCTCAGAACTGACAGAATGTACCCCTGGTACAACCATACAGTAGCAAAGAGATGTCAGTGAGGTGGCTAAGCTGTCACTGAGTCTGTGTGTTTTCACTTCTGCTCCTGGGCTTAAGACCTAATGGATCTGGTGTTTGCCATAGCAGTGTTCCACCCATTTCCACCAGCCTGAGTTATTACCACTGGTGGTTTGTCTCTAGGGCTAATGGGTAGCAGAAGCTAAAGGATACACTGCTTTGGTGGGAAGAACAGAAAGTGGCATTACCTCCTGTGGTGTCACTTGGTGTAGTGAGCTCCATCAGCTGCCTACTACCCCTCCAGGCCATCTGCTGACGGTAGGAATCTGGGGCATCCAGGACCCCTTAAGAGCCTGGTGTGGCTGCCATGCTAGATTGTGGAACAGAAAGCCATTTGAGATCTGTGTGGCTACTCAGTGGAGCAGCCGTGCTATATCTCAAATGAAAGGCACAACTTGCTTCAGCAGTGCCCACTGCCAGCGTGGACAGTATTGCTCCAGTCAGCCTTTTCAGGTCTTGCATGACTGCTGGGACATGACGCCCTTTCTCATGCACCCAGCAGATACACCAGTTTATACCTCCCTTTGGGGTGTCACCTGGTGTGGTCTGAATCCATTGCACCCCCTTAGTGATGCCACTGAGACCATAGGCCCTGTTCTGAGGCTAAGGCAGCTTGTTTCCCTCAGGTGAGGCAGAGGACACTGTCTCTTCACCAGTGCTGAAATAAAATTACAGGCCAGTCAGTTTCTGTACATGGAGTAGGGGAAGGTGGAGCCACTTTGCCTCTGGGAGGAAAATGCTTTGGACCAGCTTCAGTAATAGGATTGCTTTTTAACTATTGACTATTTTTTTAAAAAAATAGTCTAGTTCTTTCAGAACCACACTTCAAATCAGTATCTTCCACTCTTACTATCAGGATTTTCTTCATATTGTTTAGGTAGAATTGCTTTTCCTGTCGTTTGAACCTTTGGGTCCTATTCTCTGGAGCAGCGGAAAATAAGCTTGCTTCATCCTCAGTGTGACACCTCCTCAAATATTTAAACAGGGCTATCATATCACCCTTCTCTTCTCCAGGTTAAACACATCCTTTATGGCTTCTAGTCCCTTCTCCATTTTGGTCTCCCTCCTTTGGACACACTCCAGTTTCTCAACCTCCTTTTTGAATGGTGGAGCCCAGAACTGGACACAGTATTTCAGGTGAGGCCTGACTAGGGTTGCCATAAGTCAGGACCTCCAAACCGGGACAAATGTAGGACAAATGTAGGACAACATTTTCAAATGTAGGGCACATTTTTAAAAATGGAAGACACATGAAAAAAATTGATGATTTTTAAAAAATGTTAATATAAATGCATGTTTCTTAGGCATGATCAAAATGGAGGGCATTTGGCATTATTCCTAGACAGATGGCAGAAATGTACTTCCCTTTCTGGCCAAACACCAGAAGAAGAGGAGGAAGAAGCAGAGGAGGAGGTAGAGGAGAAGAAGAAGAGGAGGAAGAAGAGGAGGAGGAAGAGGAGAAAAGGAGGAGGAAGAAGAAGAGGAAGTAGAGAGGAAAAAGAAGGGGAGGAAGAGGGGAAGAAGAGGAGGAGGAGAAGAAGAAGAGGTGGAGAAGAAGAGGAGGAGGAGGAAGAAGATGAAAAAGAAGGGGAGGAAGAGGAGGAAGAGGAGAAGGAGGAGGAGAAGAGGAGGCAGAAGAAGAGGAGGAGGAGAAAGAAGAGGAAAGGCTCTTTTCTCCTGCCTGTCCGCCTCTGTCGCCGGCGGAGGAGGCCAGGCAGGGGAACGGGGCCTTGCTGAGGCGAGGCTCCTTGCCCTGCCTGGCCTCCGTCGCCGGGGGAGGGGGGAGGGGGACCCGGGACAAAGGGCATGTCAGGAAAAAGCCACATGGGATATATAGTCACAAGAAATATAATATGTATATGGTTGTATTTGAAAGTAACATGACACAGCAAAAGCAATTGAAATGTCACATAGGTGTTGCATATAATGTAATTAGAAGGTCCTAAAAGCCAAGGACATATGTGGCAAGGACAAAGTGAAAAGGTGCAAATTGATATCACCTGAAAGTCATTGAGTGGACAGTAATGTATGATGCAATGTGAGGTAAAGATTGAGCCAAGTATGATATGTCAATCATAATGTATGTACATGCCCAGGAGGTGGCAACTGTATAATGAATAGAGAGACAAATGTCTATATAAGCAACAATGTATGGCAATACTTTTTTTGTGGGTATTGAGTATAGTAGTGTGGGTTTTGTGAGTAGTGAATTGTTTTGTGCATAGTGTATATATTAGAATAAAAGTAGATCTTTAAAGAAGACTACTGTGTTGACTGGTGTCTTGAGAGCAGAACAAGAACCAGCAGATTCCAGAGAAGATTAGAAGACATCTTCAGCCAATTCTCAGAGCTACTGGTCAAGCTGATTGTTCTTCCGCTAACCAGGGGGTGAGAGTGAAAGCCAGGAGAAGAGCTGCAACTCCCATCATCCCTAACAGGGCAAACCTGGGCAGGACTGTGCAGACCTGCCCCAAACTGGGAAAGTCTCGCCCCCAGGCGGGATATGGCAACCCTAGGCCTGACCAAAGCAGAATATAGTGGTGCAGTGGTTAAATGTAGACACATCCTAGACGAGGGCTCCAAGGTTGACTCAATCTTCTATCCTTTTGCAGAAATGAGTACCCAGCTTGTTGGGGCAGTTGGCTAAAGACATTGTAAACAGCTTCGGGAGTGCTGAGCTCACTAGAAGCGGTATAGAAGTGTACTTGCTATTGTGATTGCTGTAAGTCCTGCTCCAATGGGAGGATACTGAATTCCTCCTGGACAGAAGGCTGAAATGGGGGACAAGTCCTGGATAAAGGAGGATGACTGGTCACCCTGACCCAGGGTGCCCAGATGGGTTCACCGTCAAGGAGGACAAGGAATTGCCAAAATGTAGGGCCTCCCAAAAAAGGGAGGACATTCCCAAGTAAAAGCTCAAAACACTCCTAAAAATATAAATTCATGGTTTAAAATAGAGGACACTTTGGACTTCCTCCTGGACATAAGGTTGAAACGGAGGAGGTGTCCTGGAAAAGGAGAACCACTGGCCACCCCGGACATATTTCTAAATTTGCATCAATGAAGGTAAGTTGGCACAATCAATTTGCATCAATGAAGGTAAGTTGGCACCAAATGTGGGACCTTTCAGAAAAAAGAGAGGACAGTTCCAAATGAAAGCGCCAAACATGCTTCTTAGTGATGCTCCAAATTTTGGAATTCCTCCTGGACCAGAAGGTGGAGATGGAGGACGTGTCTTGGAGAAAAGGAGGACCTCTGGGCAACCTGGACCTAACTGCAAAGGAGGGTATGCCCAAATCAAAGCTCCAAACCCTCCTAGCAATGCCAATCCATGCTTCTGATTGTTGTTCCAAAGGGAGGACCTTTGGGAAGTCCTCCTGGACCAGAAGGGAGCATGGAGGACATGTCCCGGGAAAGGATGACACCTGGGCAGCCTGGATGTGCTTCTCAATGCTGCTCCAAAGGGAGAACCTAATGGAGGAGAGGCCCCAAGCAAAGCTCAAAAAGACTCCTAGCAATGCCAACACATGCTTCTGTGATGCTCCAAAGGGAGGACCTTGGGGAATTCCGCCCCCCCTCAGGCAGAAGGCTGAAAATGGAGGACAGGTCCGGGGAAAGGAGGACGTCTGTGCTCCCTTAGGGCGGCCAGATCTCTAACCACCAAGGAGGACAAGGCACCACTAAATGGAGGACTTTCCAGAAAAAGGGAGGACATGCCCCAAGCAAAGCTCAGAAAGACTCCAAGTAAGGCCAATGCGTGCTCCTTAGTGCTGCTCCAAAGGGAGGACGTTGGGGAAGTCCTCCGGGAGCAGAGGGGGCCATGGAGGACGAGTCCTGGGAAAGGAGGACCCCTGGGCAGCCTGGATGTGCCTCTCAGTGCTGCTCCAAAGGGAGGAGCTCATGGAGGCTGTTCCCCAATCAAAGCTCCAAAGGGCTCCTAGCAAAGTCAATGCCTGCTTCTTAGTGATGCTCCAAAAGGAGAACGTTTAAGAACTCCCCCTGGTCCTGAAGGCTGGGGATGGAGGACGGATCCTGGAGAAAAGGAGGACCTCGGGGCAGCCTGCTGGACCTAACTGCAAAGGAGGAAGGACATGCTGCAATGAAAGTTGCCAAAGCCTCCTCCTAGCAATGCCAATGCCTGCTCCTTAGTGATGCTCCAAAGGGAGGGCCTTGGGGAAGTCCTCCTGGAGCAGAAGGGGGCCCTGGAGGTCGTGTCCTGGGAGGTCCTCAGCCCAAAGGAGGGGAAGGCACTGCCAAATGGAGGCTCTCCAAGGGAAAAGGGAGGCCAGGAGCCAAGCAAAAGCTCCAGACAGCCCTAGCAATGCCAATGCATGCTCCTTAGTGATGCTCCAAAGGGAGGATCTTGGAGAAGTCTGCAAATGTAGGACGCGTCCTGGAAAAGGGGGACGGACCCCCCCTGGCCCAGCATCGCCCTCCTGCCTTCCTCCCCCTGGCAGGGTGGAGCCAGGCCGCCTCTTCCCCTCCCTTCCTCCCTCCCATCCTCTCAGCTAAGCGAAGAGGCTGCTGCTGCTGCTGCTTCTGGGTCCGGAGCCCGGAGCAGGGCTTTCCAGGCTGGCTGGCTGGCCCCAGGGAGCAGCAGGTAAGGCACCTTCCTGGGCATCTCCCTTGGCCAGGAGAGAGAGGCTCCTCTTCCTCCTCCTCCTCCTCCTCCTCTTGTCCTTCTGGCCATTGGCACCCTCCTTTTCCTTCTCCCAAGGCTTGCTCAAAACTTCTGCTCCTCAGCCTCCCTTTTCTTCTCCTCTCTTGCTCAGGGTTTGGTAAGTGTGGCGGACGGAGTAGAGAACTCCTGGCCAGCCAGCGGTGGAAAGAGACCCCCCTGTCGCCTTTGGGTAAGTCCTGGCCCATGCAAAAGGGTCCTACTAGTTGGCTTTCTCAAAGCTCCAAGGATGCTCCAAAGGAGGTCTTTCAACAGAGGCTGGATGGCCATCTGTCACTGGGGATGCTTTGATGGAGCGTTCCTGCATGGCAGAAGGGGGCTGGACTGGATGGCCCTTGAAGGGATCTCTTCCAACTCTAGGGGGCTATGAGTCTAGGATTCTAGGACCCTTTTCCCCCATCCTTTTTGCCAGGCTGAGCCTTTCTCTACTACTACTACCTCCTTCTCTGTGTTGGGAAAAAAAAACCCATATAACTTCAAAGAAGAACAAACAACATCTCTGTGTTTCCAACCCTGGTCCTGTGCTCTGCCTTGCAGTTCTGTGTTTCCAACCCTGGTCCTGTGCTCTGCCTTGCAGTTCTGTGTTTCCAACCCTGGTCCTGTGCTCTGCCTTGCAGTTCTGTGTTTCCAACCCTGGTCCTGTGCTCTGCCTTGCAGTTCTGTGCTTCTAAACCTGGTCCTGTGCTCTGCCTTGCAGTTCTGTGTTTCCAAACCTGGTCCTGTGCTCTGCCTTGCAGTTCTGTGTTTCCAACCCTGGTCCTGTGCTCTGCCTTGCAGTTCTGTGTTTCCAACCCTGGTCCTGTGCTCTGCCTTGCAGTTCTGTGTTTCCAACCCTGGTCCTGTGCTCTGCCTTGCAGTTCTGTGTTTCCAACCCTGGTCCTGTGCTCTGCCTTGCAGTTCTGTGTTTCCAACCCTGGTCCTGTGCTCTGCCTTGCAGTTCTGTGTTTCTAAACCTGGTCCTGTGCTCTGCCTTGCAGTTCTGTGTTTCCATCCCTGGTCCTGTGCTCTGCCTTGCAGTTCTGTGTTTCCAACCCTGGTCCTGTGCTCTGCCTTGCAGTTCTGTGTTTCCAACCCTGGTCCTGTGCTCTGCCTTGCAGTTCTGTGTTTCTAGACCTGGTCCTGTGCTCTGCCTTGCAGTTCTGTGTTTCTAAACCTGGTCCTGTGCTCTGCCTTGCAGTTCTGCATTCCTGTTTTTAGGTTTGGAGGAAAGGAGAGAGAAAGAGGAGGAGGAGGAGGAGGCCCAGTGTGGTCATCTACAGCTGTTTGCCATTAGAGAGGCTGCTGGGAGATGAAGAAACTTTGAGCTGGAAGAGTTGTTTTCCACTTTGTGCGCCTCCTTCTCCTTCCACATCCCACCCCCATCCTCTCCGCCCAAAGTCAGGCTGGCTTTGGCCTGCGCCTTGCTTTGGGACCTCCAAGGGGTGGGTCTGGGATTTCCAGTTCCCTTCCACAAGAAGCAGTGGGCGAGGAATCAAAGCAACATCTTGGAAGCTATAGGCTCACCGAAGGAACAGCGGGATCGAAAACAAGGGGGCTGTGAAAGGGTGGTGGGTTGAGGAATGAAGAGGCCTGCCAAATCTCTCCCCACACTTTCCAAGAGCGGAGGGGGGGGGAGGCTTTTGGGTCCCCAGAAAATAGCCAGCTGGGAAAAGGGGGTGTATGGGGAGAGAGGGGCCCCCTAATTGGGAACATCTGGGTAGCCAAAATGGAAAAAGGCAAAGAATTGGCCACTGTTCCATATGTTCCCCTTTCCAGTGATGTATTAAGAGCGTATCCGATTTAATCGGAGAAGCCACAGGTTGACCAGGTACACTTCTCAGGGCATGTCCTCTATTCCAACCTTCTCTCCAATTCCAAAACATCTTCCATTTGGAGCATGAGCATTTATATTTTCTTTAGTGTTTTGAGCTTTTGTTTGGGAATGTCCTACATTTTTCTTGAATTTCCTACACATGGTGGTGCCTTGTCCTCCGTGGCAGTTAGGACATCTGGTCACATGTCCTCTATTTCAACCTTCTGACCAGGAAGAATTCCAAAACGTCCTCCATTTGGAGCAGGCTTAAGAAGCATGCATTTATATTTACATGAGTGTTTTGAGCTTTTATTTGGGAATGGCCTACATTTTTCTTGAATTTCCTATGCTTGGCAGTGCCTTGTCCTCCTTGGCAGTTAGGACATCTGGTTACCCTGCACATGTCTTCCATTTCAACCTTCTGTCCAGGAGGAATTTCAAAACATCCTCCATTTGGAGCACAACTATCATGGATTTATATTTACACGAGTGTTTTTAGGCTTTAATTTTGGAATGTTAGGACACTTGGTCACCCTGCATGGCCATGAATCTGCAAGAGCTGAGCAGGGTGGTTGAAGATAAGGAGGTATATCACACGGAGCTTTTTGGTGGTTTTCTGGCTCAGTACCGGCTCACTTCCAAAGTGATTGTACTTCCAACGATGCGGTTTCATGTTGTAAAGTGACTGTGTTATCAGACACTATTGATTTCTATGGGAGCTGCTTGCGAGGTGCTTCTGCAGTGATTCCGAAGTGACCCCTCATTTTGGTAAAACTGAAAAAAAAAAGTGACTTCACAGAATTTGCTTCCAGGCTCACTTCGATTGCACTTTGAATTGGTCTGGTGTGGAAAAGCACTCCGATGCCACCTCCCTTGGCCCCTGCGTCCTGCTCTATCATTCCCCTCCTCCTCCTTCATGCCATCTTTTCCTCTCTGCCAACCAGCCAATCCCATCATCCCCTGTGTCCCCTGCATCCTAGACCCCAATCTGCTCCCCTCCTTCACCCTGACACCTAACCCATCATCCTCTGACTGCTTCTGCATCCCCATCTTGCCCCCTCTGCCACCTAACTCATCATCCTCTGACTGCTCCTGCATCCCCATCTCGCCCTCTGCCACCTAAACCATCATCCCCTGACTGCTCCTGCATCCCTATCTCGCCCCCCTCTGCCACCTAACCCATCATCCCCTGACTGCTCCTGCATCCCCATTTCACCCCTCTGCCACCTAACTCATCATCCTCTGCTGCTCCTGCATCCCTATCTCGCCCCCTCTGCCACCTAACCCATCATCCTCTAACTGCTCTTGCATCCCCATCTTGCCCCCCTCTGCCACCTAACCCATCATCCCCTGACTGCTCCTGCATCCCCATCTCACCCCCTCTGCCACCTAACCCATCCTCCTCCTCCTCCTCACATTCACGCAAACACACACACACACACACACATTCACATTCACGCAAACACACACACACATTCATGCAAATCCTAATCCTGGCTCCAGCAACCCCCAGTGAGCTATCCCATCATCCCCTGCCTTCTCCTGCATCCCAATCCTGGCTCCAGCCACCCCCAGTGATGTATCCCATTATCCCCTGCCTTCTCCTGCATCCCAATCCTGGCTCCAGCCACCCCCAGTGACCTATCCCATCATCCCCTGCCTTCTCCTGCATCCCAATCCTGGCTCCAGGGACCCCCAGTGACAGGGAAGGAGGGCATTGTCCAGAGCCCCACTGAGCATGCCCAAGGATGCAGATTCGAATCGTTGAACCCTCCGGTGTGGTAATACAATGTGCACTCACTCCCCTTTGCTTGAATCCGCATCACATGACTTGCTTGGAATCAAACTGACTTTGCTTCCCCCTCACTTTGGAAGGACAACAGAAAGGCAACCAGGTGTGGTAAAACATCACGTTTTAACCTCAATCCGCATTGCTAGACAGGAGTGACTCCGGATCTGGTGTGGAAAAACATCACGCTTTGCATTGCTAGTACAGGAGTGACTGCGGATTTGAGCTGCAACCCCCCCCCCCCCAAATGTGTGATAAGGTCCAAGGACTTGGAGGTCTCTTATTCATAGGGTCACCATGGGTCGCCTCAAGTCAACTTGAGGGCAGTTGATAACAACAAGGATCAAGAGATTGGTATCCAGGTTTTTCAAAGTCTCCTTTAGCACTCCAGAGTTTTGGCAACACCCTGAGCAGCAGGGACATTTAACCCAGTATTCTTGCTGTCTACATAGTTACTGGTGTTTCCTTCAGTTTAACTGCATGAGCTTGTGCAAGAGAAGCATTCTTTGTCTCTGTTTAACTTGTTGCATTGTAATCATTCTGAGTGTTCTCTACTTCAAGATTTGTATGAGACTAGCAAAAATACTGGCAGTGGGCCCTTGGTATCCACTAGGGTTTGGTTCCAGGATCCGTCATGGATACCAAAATCTATGAATGCTGAAGTCACAGTATAGACAGTGGGGTAGTAGATTTGTGTCCCTTATTAAAAATGGCAAAATAAAACTTTACTTTTGGGGATTTATATCTTTTTGAATATTTTCAAGCCATAGATGCTTGAATCCGTAGATAAAGAATATGTGGATACAGACGGCCAACTGTATAAGTGAAAAAGGAAATGGGTTGCATTTGGTGACATCACTGGGATACAGCCAGACTTTCTTTCTGCCTTTGTGACTTGAGTGAGAAACAAATTTTGTTGCTGTTTTACCATCTCCCAGATCAAAACACTATCAAAAGGTTGCTTTGTAGAGACTGGCTAGATTCTGCCTGTGCAACCATGCCCTTCTATGACTTCTATTTCTTGGTCATACTTGAACATGAAGGAATGTTAAGAGCATTCGGATGGAATTCCAGGAGCTGGCTTCAAGACGAGGATGTATTTCCTTCTACAGAATCACACATCATCTGCTTGTATTTGGAGAACTAGTACAATGTAGTTGGAGAACTATTACAAAGCTATGATTCTCTCATACTGCACACTTGTTAGACTATGTTGTTGTTGTGTGCCTTCCAACTTATGGGGACCCTATCATAGGGTTTTCTTGGCAAGATTGGTTCAGAAGAGGTTTGCCATTGCCTTCCTCTGAGGCTGAGAGAGTGTGACTTGCCCAAGGTCACCCAGTGGGTTTATATGGCTGAGCCAGGATTCGAACCCTGGCCTCCAGTTCCAATTCTCAAACTGCTATATCACGTTGGACATCTGTAACACTATGATTCCATTTCAATTGCCATGGCTCCAGCCTATGGAAACCTGGGAATTGCATTTTATAGAGGGAGAGCTCCTTTGTTGCTTCTGACTAGGGTTGCCATAGCTGTTTACCTCTAAACTGGGACAAATGTAAAAAAATGTAGGACAAAATTTGCCCCCCCAATGTAGGACATTTTTTGTAAATGGAGGACATGAACATCTAAAAAACAACAAAAAAATTCAAAAAGCATTAATATACACGCATGCTTCTTAGGCACGCTCAAAATGAAGGACATTTTGACATTCTTCCTGGATAGAAGTTTGGGATGTAGCTTTGTCTGGAGGACTAGGACTCTGGAGACCAGGGTTCATTTCTCTGCCTATGGGTGACCTCAAGCTCAAGCAAGTCACACTCTCTCAGCCTCCTCAGCAGAAAGCCCTGGCAAACCTCCTCTGAACAAAACTTGCCAAGCAAACCCCAGGATAGGTTTGCTTTACGGTCTCCATATGGTGGAAAACAACTTAAAAGTAAATAATAACATGTCAGGGATGATGGGAGTTGTAGCTCTTCACCTCTGGCTCGAACTCACCACCTTGTTACGCACCAGCGCTGACCAGTTTTGGCCAGTGGTTAAAGCTTTGCTTCAAAAGCAGCAGAGTTACAGAGAATAGGCTGAAGACCCTGATAAACTCTCCAAGCCTTCTCACTCTTGCTTCCACAGAAGTCTTCCCACTTCTTCAGGTTCCTGCTGGCTCTTGTATCTTCACTCAAGACACCAGACAACTCAGTAGTCTTATATAAAAGATCTACTTTATTCTACTATATACAGCTCCAAAACTATCCAACACAACTCCAATATTCCTCCACTACTGCCAACTACTACCCACTACTACTACCCACAAAATACATTGGGATTCATAGCCATTATTATAGCCCTTGGAAAACACCACCCACTCTTGTCAGTTTCCACCCAGTGGGCGTGTACCAACTGTGTGACTTTGAGCAGCAAGTCACACTGTCTCAGCCTCTCAGGGGAAGGTAAAGGTCCCCCCCCCCCCAAGAAACTGGCCAAGGAAATTCTGCAGGGTCATCATAAGTCAGAAAGGAGCTGAAGGCAAACAACAACAACAGCAGCAGAGGAGGAAGAAGGGGGGAGAAGAAAAAGGAAGGAGAAGGAGAAAGAATAAGAATAAGAAAAAGAAGATAAAAATAAGAGGAGGAGAAAGAAGAGAGGAAGAAGAAGAAGAGGAGGAGGAGGAAGAGGGGAAGAAGAAGAGGAAGAGAGGAAGAAGAAGAGGAAGAAGAGGAGGAGGAGGAGGAAGAGGGGAAGAAGAGGAAGAGAGGAAGAAGATGAGGAGGAAGAGAGGAAGAAGATGAGGAGGAAGAGGGGAAGAAGAAGAGGAGGAGGAAAAAGAGGAGGAAGAAGAGGGGAAGAAGAAGGGGAGGAAGAAGGGAAGAGGCCCCAACCCCCTGAAAACGGAGAGGCCTACAGGCCTCTCTTCTTCCTAATCCCCCCTTCAGTGGCAGCCGCGTGGCGCCTAGCCACTTGGCTAGGCCCCACGCGGCTCCTCCACCTCCGGAGAAGGCCTTGCCTGTGCGGTAGCGGCCTCTCTCTTCAGGGCCCAGCTCGGCGGCAAGGCCTTCTCAGAGGCAGAGCCGCACAGGGCCTAGCCAGTGGGCTGTACTCCTCTGGAGCCCAGCCCTGAGGCCCACCCCGAGGTTCCCTTCCCAGCAAGGTCTAGCATTGCAGCTAGGCCTTGCATTAATGCCGCTGCCACGCTAAAACCATGGCAGCCAAGGGGGAAGGAGGTGGTCACCGGGAGCTCCCGGGACTGCTGCCAACCTGGGATGGGACATTCCAAATGGTTGGAAAACCAGGAATGTCCCACCAGGAACTGGGATGTGGCAACTCTACTTCTGACCAAACTACAAACTCCAAGATTTGGATGCAACCATAAGTGGATTCATAGTGCTATAACTATGTAGCATGAAAGGAGTAGGACACAGAGCTTTTGTTTGGTCACAGTCACAGGCCACCTTCTGGGTAGATTTTGAAGACTTTCCTGCAGAAAGAGTTGCAGGAAATGAGGAGAGATTATAAACAGATGTCTCTAAATCTGCTTGATATAAGTAGACTTTCAGAAACCAAAGGCTCCTCTGTTTCAAGAAGAAAGTACAAGGCAACCCAAAAATCTTTAGTATCCTTTCTCTTTAGGCATGCTCTGTTTCCTCCATGGATCTTCTGTAATAAGCTCAAAATCCAGCCAGAACCAGTTTCTTGGTCTGAGGTCTTAGCAGTGTTTATGTGAAAGAGTAAAAATGGACAACATACCCTCCAACATTTTCACAGATGAAAACTAGGAGCCATGTGCCCAAGCAACATGGGAGTGATTAAGATGACAACAGTTATTCATGAAGAAACTAGGAAGAAGCTATAGCCATTTGCTTTGGCATGAACCATTTGGGAAGGAGAAGATCCCATCTCCTTCTCTCCCTTCTCTCCTGCTGGGTTAACTGAATACAAACTCCTTTTGAAAGCAATTTACAAGAGAAGAAAGAGAAAGGGAGGGAGAAAAACTGAGACATTTTAAAAGCAGCTGAAAAAATGGGATGGCAGAGGATTCATGGGACTGTCCCTGCCAAATCAGAGCAGTTGAAGAGTATGAGGCAGGGAAGGGCATCTTCTGTTTATACCCCCTCCACTACTAGGATTGTGGAAAGTGCTTCTGATTTTAAAAAAGGGACTTAACAAGTAGATTGGAGTCTCCAGAAATTGGAGAAAGTTCTTACTCTTGAGGAGAATGGGGAAACAGTTTCGTGGTGCATGCTGATGTTTCCAAAAAGTGTTTGGGGATGGACAGGGATGGGAAGGACATCTTTATAGTGGGCAGAATTAGTGCTGTAATTAGAGGAGACCATAAAGCAGACAAGTAGTTGCATAGCTGTTAAAAGTAGTGTCAAACTGACCCAACAGTATAGTTTAGATACACTTCTAATTTCTGAGCATGGCTGGTTGCTTGCCTGCCTATCTTCAGG
This sequence comes from Sceloporus occidentalis, assembly GCA_023333645.1. Classification (NCBI taxonomy): domain Eukaryota; kingdom Metazoa; phylum Chordata; class Lepidosauria; order Squamata; family Phrynosomatidae; genus Sceloporus; species Sceloporus occidentalis. The sequence goes on from JALMGF010000001.1 coordinate 220,809,854, forward strand.
GCAGTTTTGTGGGATGAGTTTAACTACCCTGGGAAATGCCAGGAAAGCCAGCATGGTTTGAGTGTTGGATTATGAATGTGAAGACCAGGGTTCAATTGCCCACAAAGCTACGGAAACCCAGTGGGTGATCTTGAGTGAGTCACACACTCTCAACCTCAGAGAACCTTGTGATAGGGTTGCTTTTGGTGCACCATAAGTTGGAAATGACTTGCAGGCATGCAACAACAAAATGCCAACCTTGAAATTAGATACAGACAGGTTAGGTGGACTATAAAACGATATTTTATGTTTGATGAGACAGCAGCATAAGTGAATGATCCTATCATTTCCATGGCTATATTTGCACTTCAGAATTAATACAATTTGATACAGCTTTAACTGCCATGGCTCAAAATTAGTGAACCCTGGGATTTGTAGTTTGTTGTGGCACCAAAGCTCTCAGACTGAGAGGGCTAAATATCTCACAAAAATTTAAGTCCCAGAATTCTATTGGATTGAGCAAGTAAAATGGTGTCAAACTGCATTATTTCTGCAGTGCAGATGCAGGCCATGACTATGATTCAAGGCAATTAGTCTGTTTGATTTTAGTACTACAGTACTTGGACACAAACTGCAAAAATACTTTTGTCCCCAAGTGTGTGTGTGTGTTGTGTAGGATTTCTAGTGTCTCGAGGTTATCGGGCAGCAACTGTAGAGCAACATTTTGGAGGACAGATCTGGACAGGTCTCTCCCCCTGGATAAGTTTGGGCAAATCTGAATCCCCCATCTAAACTGTTTGATTCCAGTACAACTCAACTGGGCAGATTTCAGGCTTTTGGGATCTACTTTCCTTTTTTTACTAGAACCCTGAGATCTAACAACCAGAAACAGGTGGAAAATACATATACTTAGAATTAAAGAGTTCAGAGCCCAGGAATTTAACTCCCAGAAGGAGGATTCAGAGTCTATACAAAAAACACTCCTGGGAACACCATGCACCACCTGAAAAACCATTCATATTTTCCAAAGTATAATTTAAGGTGGTCAGAGGAAATTGCTGCTAATGTAAAAGTTTTCAAGATCAGAAATCCACACCAATGTAGCAGAAACTATTGAGAAATCAGGTTGTGGATCTTGATGTACCCCAACCACGGAGTGCGGGAAAGTCACTTTTTAAAGACTACACCAGCCTCACCAGATAGCCATGATTATGTTGGCTGGAGGTTTTGGGAGTCATACTAAAAAAAGGAACTTTTCCAAGGTCTGCCTCTTTATGGCACCAAATGATCCCAAGAGGAAAGCTTATGGAGACTCTTCTTGCATTTTGAAACTAGGGAGGAGGCACAAAGACAAACGCTTGAAGTCTTCCAGAGGAAAGGCTGGCCATGTCTGGAAGATCCTTTAGTGTCCTGAATTTACCTGGTCCTTGTGACCCTAGAGGCATCCCATTTGATGCCACCCAGCAGTCGGAGAGGAAAGAGCCGATTAGAGGGTGATTAGCAATCAGCTAATTAACAGCCTTCTGTTAGTGCCTTGAAGGTTAAGGTCTAATTGGATCCAGATTATCAAGGGTGGCAGGTGGTGATGGCTGTGCCCATTCAGCCCTCTCTTTTCAAAGTGCGGAAGGGAGAGAAGGTGAGAAGGAAGCTTTGGGGGCTCATTCCCATTTACATTTAAACTGGTTTGCAATTCACCTTCATTCCGTGTTGGTAAATCAACTCTGAAAGGTCTGTCATTCCCACTATGAAAGCCCCTCTGCCATTAGTCCCTCCCCTCCCAAATGATACGATTCAGATCCATCGCTCCCACTTGTTGAACATGCTTTGGAATTGATTCTTTTCAAAAGAACTGCCAAAAAACTAGTGTCAGGAAAGAGCGGGTTTTTTTGCATTTGCCTCGATTCATCGCAATTGAAACCGATCTCAGTAGGATTGGAACCAGTTTCAAATGGGAACGACTGTCATATAACCTGATCAGCAATTCACTTTAAATCATAGTGGGGACGCGGCCTTGGATTTCTAAGAGACTCCATACTATCATAGAAGATGGTTTTTCACATGACGGAAGCCGCCTCTGCACTGGAGAAATAATCTGGTTTAACACCACTTTAACTGCCATGGGTCAAGGCTATGGACTTCTGGAAGGAGTAGTTTGTTGTGGAACCAGAGTTTGCTGGTGGTGGTGTCATTATTATTGTCATTTATTGTAAAATCATAACAGATTTCCCATGACTGTACAGTAGTCCATCAATAAAAAAAGCCTGGTGAAACTTACGAAGCATCGAGTGAGAGGCTTGTTAGAATCTTCTATCTCTCTCCAAAATCATTTGTGAGCTTGGCCATGAAAACCACTGGGCAAGTCAAATGCTATCAGCCTTAGGGGAACCTCCTCTGAATAAATCTTGCTAAGAAAATCCCTTAGGATCACCATAAATTGGAAACAACTTGTAGGCACATAACAACAACAAATTCAACAGTATCCAGATATTCAGAGCCACAAAGTGCATAGTCAAATGAGGTGGTTCTTCTTTTTTGTATAGCTGTAAGATCTCCTTGTCGCCCCCTTGCCAGACACAAATATAATAGATAATTGTCCTGTCTGGTTTTATCTGTTGAGGAACAAAAAACATAGCAGGCATCTGAAACTGGTGAAACAGGTGTTAATGCCAAAAACATGTATCGTGCAGGACTAGTTCTCTGTGAATTCTGCAACAAAACAGGATTCTCAGTGATAAAATATCCCGACTGCCTTGGTGAGGGTTAAAGCAAAAGATTGTACTCAGGCTTGAAATTAAAATGAAGAGCAGCATAGCATTCATTTTTACGAGAGAAGCCACAGCCCAGATACACTTTAAAAATTGTTTTGCACTGAGGCATGGAAAATACCAAGTGCCAAAGAAGTGCAAATTCAACACCAAGAAAATGCAGATTATGTTTTCAGATTAAATCATGCAAGTCAACATAAAATATGCAGATAGTGTCATTTTGCCTGTCTAATTTTTAATCTGAATTTGATCTGAATGATTTATTGTTCAAGAAGTGATTTTTTTAAATGCTGTAAGGAAGATCTAGGGAAAGAATGGTTAGCAAGCTGCATTTTAAGGTCAGAGTTGCCTAAAGCGAAGTGAAAATTCTTCCCCACCTGGCCATTAACTGGACCCCTATCCTCAATGTCCATTCCACAAGGCTGCATCTGCACTGTAGAAATAATTGTACAGTGGGCCCTTGGTATCTTCTGGGATTTGGTCCTAGGATCTCCCATAGGTAGCAATATCAGTGCATGCTCAAGTCACATAAATTACAGTGGATAGTAAAGTGGTGCCTCTTAAATAAATGGCAAAATCAAGGGCCCGTTACATACGGGCAAAAAGTATGCGCTCCGCACGTACTAGGGTTAGAAAGGGGCATCACTTCTTGACGCCCCTAACTCTAATACGCGTGGAGCGTGTAGAAAATGGCAGCGCCCTATGCACACGGGCGCCACCATGACTACGTCACGACCACGCCACCTCCAAACGAGGCGGCGTGGAAGTGACGTAGTCGCGCCAAAAGAGAGCACCTGGGGAGCTCGTTTGGCGGCGCAGGAAGGAGCTCCGTTTCGGTGCTCCGTCTCGGAGCGCCTTCCAGGATTTGTGTCGCTGGTGCAGCCTCTACACAGCTGTGCCAGTGACGCAAATGAGAAAGGGGTCGAGTGGGCCCTTTCTCTTGGTCCCCGCCGTCGCCGGGTATCCTTTGACACCCATTTCCAGGCCGCGGGGAGCGCCTTTTGCCGCTTCCCCATGGCCTGGAAAGCGGCAGATCGGGGCCTCAGAGGCTGCCGCTGTGGCAGGTGAGGCCCCGATCCAGTGGGGAAAGGGCCGGATACAGGCAGTCCCAAACGAGCAATCTGTAACCCACCAGGGTTTGCTTATATATATATATATATATATATATATATATATATATATATATATTCAAACTGCGGATGCTTGTATCCATGTATAAAGAATCTGGGGACATTGAGGACCTACTGTAATTTGTTGTGGCACTAGAGCTCTCTGACATAGAAGGCTAAATGTCTCATAAAACTACAATTCCCAGAATTCCATAGCATTGATCCATGGCAGTTAAAGTGGTGTCAAACTGGATTATTTATGCAGTGTGGATGCAGCCCAAGCCTTCCTCAAGGGTAGTGCTGTTCCTGAGAACCACTTTACAGCAAAAAGTATCCCTTTCCCTCTCCTAGTGTCAGGGTCAGTTGTAATGTCTGAGAGAATGCTTAAAGGATTTGGGGAAGATACGTACAGCAAATGAGAAAGGGCTACAGAGGTTTGGCAGGTTTATGCACATGGCCATGGGGATTCTGGGAGCTGTAGTCAAAAAGGTAACTTGGCCAACCATTGCTCCTAACTCACTGCAGGCCCTGCCCCATCCTTCCCCCTTCCAGTGTTGTTATCTTCATCCTTAGGAAAAATCCTTAGAATCATAGCGTTGGAAGAGACCACAAGGGCCATCCAGTCCAACCCCCCTGCCATGCAGGAACTCTCAATCAAAGCATCCCTGAAAGATGGCCATCCAGCCTCTGTTTAAAGACCTCTAAGGAAGGCGATTCCACTACACTCCGAGGGAGTGTGTTCCACTGTCAAATTTGTTTTCAGGGCTCTGTTGTGACATGGTCCAGATCCACAAGGTGGGCACTAGTGGCATCTCTTGAACTTCCCATCCAAAGGTCCCCAAGCAATGAAGATTGTGCCTGCAAGGCATAAGGTGGCAGCACCAGCATTGTTGGTTGAAGGGCTGCATTGAATAAATGGGCTTTCAAAGTTTGGTGTGTGTGTTTTGTGTGTCATCATGTTGTTTCTGACTTATGGCAAGCCTTAGATGAAACTATCATGGGGTTTTCTTGGCAAGTTTCTTCAGAGAGGGTTTGCTATTGCCTTCCCGAGGCCGAGAGGGTACAATTTGCCTGAGATCACCTAGTGGGTTTGCATGGCCGATCCTGGATTCAAATCCTGGTCTCCAAAGTCATAGTGGGCATCTCTTGAATTCCTCATCCCAAAAGCTCCACAAGGAATTAAGAGTGTGCCCGCAGGGCATAAGGTGGCAGCTCCAGCGTTGTTGACTGAAGGGCTGCATTGTATAAATGGACTTTCGAAGTTCGGCAAAATCACACAATTGGCTCTTTCATGGCAGCTGGAGATGCTTATTAAAAAATCCTGTCCTTTCCCTCCTCTTTGCTTCGCTGCTGCCCCACTTCAGGAAGGGCTGGAGGGGGTTTTCCAGCTGCCATCTACCTCTGCCAAGCTGAAATGGCCTTTTTCTTTTGCACTTCCATTCCAGTAGCCCCAGAGCTAGAAGCTTGCTCCTTTCCATCAGCACTCCAACAAACAACTCCAACCATGCCTGCCTGCCTGCCTGCTTTCTTTCTTCATGTCCAACCCCCCACTCATGTTTGTGGCATTCTTTGCAGAGGATAAAGACTTTCCCTTGTCTCTTGTGTGGCACAACTGTGTGGAAACCAGGCATGCAAAATGCCCACCCACCTGTCACAGTGAGGTTGCATATTAGAGTGAGTCTTTAGGAAAGGCATCCTCTTCTCCATTGGCATGCACTGAGGATTTCTGGCAGAACTTAGGAAAGTTACTGAAAGCTGCAGTACACAACCTGATGGGCATTCTGGGAGTTGTAGTCTTTCAAAAGTACAGTGGGCCCTTGGTTTCTGCTGTGGTTACGCCCCAGGACCCCCTCCCCATGGGTATCAAAATCCATGAATGCTCAAGTTCCATTATATACGATGATGTACTAAAATGGCACTTGTGGTTTTTGTATATGCCTTCAAGTTGTTTCTGCCTTAGGCAACCTTAAGGTGAACCTACCCATTGGTTTTTCTTGCCAAGTTTCTTCAGAGGGAGGTTGTCATTAGCATCTTCTGAGGCTGAGAGAGTGTGACTTGCCCAGGGTCACCCCATGGGTTTTATAGCCAAGCCAGGATTAGTACTCTGGTCCCCGCAGTCATAGTCTAACACTCAAGCAACATGCTGGCACCCCTTATATAAAACAGCCCCTTATATAAAATGAGAGCCAGCATGACATAGTGGTTTTAGTGTTGGCTCAGTACTCTGGAGACTAAGGTTGGAATCCCAGCTTCATCATGGAAACCCACTGGTGACCTTGGGCAAGTCACACTCTCTCAGCCTCAGAGGATGGAAATGGCCAAACCCCTTCTGTTGAAACTAGTGAAGAAACCCCCATGATAGGGTCGCCTCAGGGTTGCCATAAATTGGAAATGACTTGGAGGGATACAGCAGCAACAACAATAATATAAAATGGCAAAACCAAGGTTTCCTTTTGGAATTCATATATTTTAAAAATATTTTTCAAGCTGTGGATAAAAAAATCTGTGGATATGGAGGGTTGACTGTAAATCTTCCAAGCCTTTGATGTGTCTCCAGTTGGTTATTTCTTGGCATTTTTCAGCCTCATACTAGCAATGCTAGAGGAGAAAAGCAAGACATTGCCTCCCCCGCTGTACCCGTGAATGAAAAGCGGCCAGAAAACTCCTGTTTATTTGTGGGATACTGATGGGATTATCATGACATCACACGACATCATCTGATGATCTCTGTGCAATTGCACGAAATTGACGGGAGCATCCTGCTACGCTCCCGTCACTTTTGCTCATCTGAAAATCTCCGCAGAGTCTAAGGGCAAGCAAGTGGTCACCCAGTTACATTGACAGCCCTCAGGAAAGTGCTTGCAGCAAGCACAACACAAATTGTTCTTGTTGTTGTGTGCCTTCCACTTGTTTCTGACTTATGGCAACCCTAAGGCAAACCTATCGTGGGGTTTTCTTGGCAAGATTTGTTCAGAGGAGGTTTGTCATTGCCATCCTCTGAGGCTGAGAGAGTGTGACATGCCCAAGGTTATACTGGGTCTACCTGCATCAGTTATTCATGCAGGCAACAATGTGAATCTTCTAAGAAAACTCAGAAAACTCCCAAGACCGATTATCTCCGGTTAAGTGGTATTTTTTGGCAGCCCCCACCCCAAAGAAACTTAAATCAGGTGCATTCAAAATGCACGTGAACAAAGATTCAGCTCAGGAGTCAATCAGACGTCAATTCTTTTAGTGCAACGATGGGAATCATCTCACACATTCCAGGTTTGTTGTTCACACTATGGAACAGCATTGATGCACATCTCTGCACGTTCAGTTGCTCACATATGCAAGTATTCAAATAAAGATGGAGTTAACGATGCAAATGCATTTGGAACATGTTCAAGGCATGCAAAGTTTTATCCTGGGTCTATTCAGGTCTATTTGCTAGATTGGTTATTCACACTACCGACGATGCAGATCTTTTTTAAAAACTCTGGGGAAAACCCAATATTGATTATCCTTGGTTAAGTGGGTTCTTTGGCAACCCCCCCCCCCAAAAAAAAACACCCTTAATTAGGTGTATTTGGGATGTGTGTGAACAGCAGAGATTCAACCCAGATTCCTCCTGGATTATTTTCACAGTGTGAATAACCCCCCATCTTTTACCGGAATTATTTTCATCATCTGAATAACCCCATCCAGTCATGAAGGTTCAGTATGCAATAGGATGGGTGTGAGAGAGGGGTCCTTTAGCCATGATCTGAGCAGAAGAAGCTGATCCAAAAAGGCAAATTTCCAGGGGAACCCCACCCAGCTAATGGATTTCCAGGTCTTTTAGGCAAGAACTAATTGGATCCATGTGCAAGTGGCAGTCAGATGAAGCTTTCTTAAAGGAGACTCACTTGGGGAGGAAACTAGAAAATAAGAACTCTGTAGATCAAGGTTAATGGGTGGATTGTGCTGAAATTTCCCCTACAAGAGACCCCGTTAGCGCCTTTTCTTTTGCTGCGTCCTGCCTTCTAGTCACATTTCAAACTCAATATAGTGGAAAATGCAAGATTAAACTGGAAAAAGAAATGTATCTGAAGAGCAGCTGATGTGTCTCATGATAACTGAGCTGTGTTGATAAGGTTACTATAAACAAGTTTTCTTGGGGGGGGGGATGAAAAGCATTGGTGCACCATTTAATTCTTTAAAACACAAATAACTAAAATTAGAGGAGCTAGCATGGCGTAGTGGTTGGTATGTTGGACTATGACTTTGGAGACCAGGGTTTGATTTCTGGTTTGGCCATGATGAAACTCACTGGATGACTTTGGGCAAGTCAATCAATCAATGAATCACTGGCCTGTTACAGACAGCCAAAATAAAGCTGCTTCGAGTCACAGTGGAGGTATGGTGTTTCAATGATGCATGCGTCCTAAGAGTCCAGAACCCACACCAAAGCCACACTCCTGTCCTTAGGGCTGGAGCGTGGCTTTCGTGCAACTTCTGGACTCTTAGGACGCATGCATCATTGAAACACCATACCTCCACTGTGACTCGAAGCAGCTTTATTTTGGCTGTCTGTAACAGGCCACTGTTTATTGCTTAGCCCTTAGCCATATGAAAATAAAACAAAAGCAGATAAAACACGCTATAAAATTCTATAGAAGTTCTATAGAAATTAGAAAAAGCTACATATAATAAATCTAAAATATGAATAAAATACCACGTGAATGCCATACAATTTAAGTACAAAACCCATAAATGAAACAAAATTATAAAACTTGATTAAAAATATCTATATCAAAGATTCAAAATACAAAAATGGGTAAAATAGAGAGGGGGTACAGCTTTAAAATGATAGTACATAAAACAAGATTGAACATTACTAGGCTTCCCATATCCCGCCTGGGGGCGGGACTTTCCCGATTTGGGGCGGGTCCGCACGTTCCCGCCCCGGTTTGGCCCCGCCCCCGGGACTCCCCCCTCAGCGAGTCGTGCAGGCTTGGCTGGGGCTTGGAGGACGGCTGTCTTCCAAGCCCCAGCCATGCCCAGGGGGCTCCTCCGCGATCGCGGAGTCCTCCAGGCTTGGCTGGGGCTTGGAGGACGGCTGAAACCAAGCCCCAAACCTCTGCCTGGCTGCCTCCTTCTCTGGGGGGGGGGGGAAATCCCGGGGGTGGGGGCAAAACGGCGACGGAGGCAGCCAGGCAGGGGTTTGGGGCTTGGCTTCAGCGAGGCCCCATTCCCTTGCCTGGCTTCCTCCGTTGGCGACGGAGGCAGCCAGGCAGGGGAAAGAGCCTTTCCTCTTTCTCCTCCTCCTCTTCTTCTGCCTCCTTTTCTTCCTCCCCTTCTTCCTCCTCCTCTTCTTCTTTCTCCTCCTCTTCCTCCCCTTCTTCTTCATCCTCTTCTTCTTCTCCTCTTCCTCCTCCTCTGCCTTTTCCACTCTTCCTCCTCTTCAGTGCCCAAATATGCTGTTTGGAATGGGGGGGAGGTTAGCCAGAAAGGGAAGTACATTTCTGCCATCTGTCTAGGAACAATGCCAAAATGTCCTCCATTTTGATCATGCCTAAGAAACATGCATTTATATTAACATTTTTTAAAAAAATCATCAAATTTTTTGCGTGTCCTCCATTTTTAAAAAAATGTGTCCTACATTTGAAAATTTTGTCCTACTTTTGTCCTACATTTGTCCCAGTTTGGAGGTCCAGAATTATGGCAACCCTAAACATTACACATCAAAATTCCTCATCACCTCTATAGTTTACCCCAGTATATCTAGCTTTCAACTGTATTGCTTTGCATAGGAACCAAGCTGTGGTAATAGATATTTTTGAATCTTGACCACTCACGAAGAATGAAGTTCTGACATGGGTATCCCAGAACATTGATCGTTTGATATAGGGACCAAGATACTGGTCTCTTTCCTGTTGGTACAAATTACACTTAAATAGAATATGAGCTAAATCTTCAATCTCTCGGTCTCCACAAATACAAGTTCGCTCATCGTAAGGAATACCATTAAATCTACCATATCTTACCATTGTGTCAAGCTGATCAAATCTAGCTCGAGTCAATGCCTCCCTCAGGTATTTTGGCATTTGTATTTTTATATAGTTAGGCCTTTGAAAAGTGCATTTAAATTGGCTCAGCCATTTTAAATTGCCTACTTTACTAAGGGTGGCTATATCTTTTTGGGCCTCGATGTCCTGGATTCTCTGTCTCGTACCCATTTTTCTTGCTCATTGACTGTGCAGGCTACAGGGAGACCGCAGCTCATAATAAAGTTTGCTATTTGCATAAACCATGAGGACTCAAGATGGGATTGAGACTGTTCTAAGAGACATAATTTTGGTAGTCTATCTGGCCCCATTTCATTGATTTTACACCAATAGTTAAACACTTTGATTTTGGTTTACGAATGAATTTAATATATTTCTAGTTCTGCTCTAACAGCAGCCGCGGATGTCCTCTTGCCTATACCCAATATACATCTCAGATGTTGAGACTGAGCTAGTTCAACTACTAAAATGGGATTTTGACCCCAAACTTCTGCAGCCTATAAAAGCATAGGTGTAACTTTAGCTTAATAAACGTTTATTGGGGTTAGAGAGCCAGGGTATTTGTGAGCTTTTAGTTTAAGTATGAGATTCAAATGGGCCTTTGCTCTAAGTGAACTCCTTTGATGATGGCATGACCAGGATCCATTTTCTGAAAACGTTACGCCTAGATAAGAGATGCTCCTTACTTGATCTATTGGCTCACCCTCTAATTGCCATCCATGTCTCTGCGTTCGTTTCCCAAATACCATTATGTTTGACTTAGATTGGTTAAAAGTCAGAAAATTATTCTGACAATAACCACTAAGTCTTTTTAACAATCTCCGCATGCCTACTTGAGAATATGATAACAAAATCATGTCATCAGCATAAAGCAAAGGCCAACCCCCAGCATGTGACGAGGGCGCACTTTACGCTGGTATGTATAGCGCCTATGTTAGGAGTATATTTTCTGAGCTATTTAGCACTAACAAGAAAGTGAGTGACACTAGGGCAACTGAGATGGTGATAGAGGTATTGAAAGGACGGGACTTTATAGTCCTCCAGGTGCTCTCCTGGCGTTGGTTCCGCTGCTGGGGTTGAGCAGGCCTTTGTTGCCTTTGCCTCTGGGCGGATGATGGAGGGAGGGTTTTATGCTCCAAACTCACTCTGCCTTTCAGGTGGGTGTGGGAGGTGCTGGTGTTGCTTCAGCCACTGCTGGAGTGAGCTATCAAACTTCTTCCCTCAACCACTTTGGGCAAGTCACACATTCTCAGCCTCAGAGAAAGGCAATGGCAAATCTTCTCTGAACAAATCTTGCCAAGAAAACCCCATGATGGGTTCACTTTAGGGTTGCCATAAGTCAGAAATGACTTGAAGGCACACAGCAACAACAACTAAAAATAGGCACATGAGTTTTCAGAATATTGAAAATGATTTAAATGAAGGATCTCTTCTTATGAGATTTATTTATAAACTTGCTCTCTGGTCTCAAAGGCTGGGTACAGAACCAAAGAACTTAAAAAACAGCTGAAGAACGATCATGTGAGGCCTGAAACAAAGACAGGGTGATGGGGGGGAACCCGCTTCTGAATCTATTCCAGGAGATGCTTAGCATTATGATACACTCAGATTTTGTTTGCATTTGAGAAGACCCAGGATAAACAGAGGAGAAACTATACGCTGTGTTTTGCAGCAAACTTTGTCCTCATGATATCTGTTCTGCTTCCCACAAAATAGACCTGTCTGTCTGTACTGGAGGCAGGGCGGGAAAGGTGGGCTGTATCTACACTGCAGAATTAATGCAGTTTGACAGCTTTTAACTGCCATGGCTCCATCCTATGGAATCCTGCAATTTGTATTTTGTTGTGGTACCAGTGCTCTCCGACAGAGAAAGCCAAATAATAATAATAATAATAATAATAATAATAATAATATGTATTTATTTACTTATACCCCGCTCTTCAGCCAAAAGGCTATCAGAGCGGCTCCCTAAATACCTCCCTAAAGTATTAATCCCATGATTTCGTAGCATTGAGTGGTGGCAGTTAAAGCAATGTCAGACAGCATTAATTCTGCAGTGTTGATGCAGCTGTAGTCATCCCTAGTCAGAAACAGCTAAAGAATGATCATCCATAATCAGAGTGTTAATGGCGAATCCCGTATCACTTGCCCAGTGCTAAAGGGAAGGCTGATAGAAGAGAGCCTTTCTGGATTATTTGAATACTTATGATGTGGCTGGAGTTATTTTTTGTTTCTTGTTAGCTGCCTTCAAGTCGACTAAAATTCATGGTGTCCCTGGGAATGAGATGTCTCCAAGACCCCCTATCTTCAACCCCCTGTCATGGCTAGCCAGGCTGAGGACTCGGAGGAAGAGGCTGAGCCAGGCCCTAGCTCTGCTCTGCCACCTCCTGCAGAGCCTGTGACTCAGCAGCCCAGCCTCTCCCCAGCAGAGATTCCAGACCTGGGAGACATAGGCCCGGTACATACCACCAATAAGTGGCCTACTAGGGCCGAGTCGAGGGTTAGGGACCGTGCGGCAACCACACGGTCCCTAACCCTAGAACATAATAGTGGCATAACAATGGTGGCGTCCTGTGTACACAGGCACCACCATTGTTACATAAGCACCGTGTGGCGTCCACAGGTTGCCACACAGCGCTTACGTAATGAGCGCGCCAGTGGTGCACTGGTTACGCCACCCCTGCGGCTTTAAAAGAACCTGCTTTTTGTGGGTTCTTTTTCTGCCGGAGGGAAGCCGCATAGTTTGGTGGCTGTGGCTTCTCTCCAGAGGAAAATCAGGCGTGGCAGGCAGCTGTTTTTCGGTGGTCTGTACTGCACCATAGAAGAGCAGGACGACGAGGTACCTACCTTCAGCCAGTGAAGGACAGAAAGGGGTGCTTCTGTTAATCCAGGAGGTTATATGAGAAATGCTCAGCACTCACTAAGCACCTGTGATTAGGAACTGGGCCAATATAAAGAGGTGCAACATGCCAAGCTTCTTTGTCAGAGCCTATCATTTGAAGGGATGTCATACTGAGGAGGGAGCAAGCTTGTTTTCTGCTGCTCCAGGGAACAGGTCCCGGAACAATGGATGCAAGCTCCAGGAAAAGAGATTCCAGCTCAACATTAGGAAGAACTTCCTGACAGTAAGGGCTGTTCGACAGTGGAACACACTCCTTCGGAGTGTAGTGGAGTCTCCTTCCTTAGAGGCTTTTAAACAGAGGCTGGATGGCCATCTGTTGGGGATGCTTTGATTGAGATTTAGTGCATGGCAGGGGGCTGGACTGGATGGCCCTTGTGGTCTCTTCCAACTCTATGATTCTATGATTCTATCAGCATTTCCTGGTGAAAGCATCTTTCTCTGACTCCCTTGGACTTTGTTGCCTGCAACCTTGCCTCCCGGACTACGGATTGACCTGGAACCCTTGACCCAGGAATTGACTCGCTGATCTGCCCTCTGGAATCCTGGACCCTTGGCTTGCCCCCCGACTCTGCTCTATTGGACATTGGACTGGTACTGTAATATTGGAGTTGGTTTCTTGTTGCTGCAAAGCCCTTGTATTTGTTTGTCTATAAAGCTGGCCTCAACTGTTATCAGCAGTACATTGGCTGCTGTCCCAGAAACCTCCCTGCTCATGTCCTGCAGGTTCAGACCCATGGGATCCCTGATTGTTTCCATCCATCTGGCATGGGAACTTCCCCAATTTCTACTATCTTCTACCTCCCTAGCATCACTGTCTTTTTCAGTGAGTTATGCTTTCTCATGATATGGCCAAAGTACAATAGTCTCAGTTTAGTCATCTTGGCTCCCAGGGAGAGGTCAGCCTTGATCTGTTAAAGGACCCAACTATTTGTCTTTTTGGCTGTCCACAGTATCATCAGCAATCTTCTCCAGCACCACTTCTCAAGTGAAATAATTTTATTTTTTTCTGCTTTCTTCACTGTCCAGCTCTCACATCTGTACATGGTGATGGAGCATACAATATATTGAACAATTCTAACTTTAGTGCTCAGTTGCATAGCTTTACTCTATGATCTTGTCTAGCTTTTTCATGGCTGCCCTCCCCATTCCTAGTCTTCTTTTGATTTCTTCCTCAGCATTAGGAGGAACTTCCTGGCAACAAGGGCTGTTTGACAGTGGAACACATTCCCTCAGAGTGTAGTGGAGTCTCCTTCCTTGGAGGTCGTTAAATAGAGGCTGGATGGCCATCTGTCGGGGATGCTTTGATTGAGATTTCCTGCATGGCAGGGGGTTGGACTGCATGGTCCTTGTGGTCTCTTCCAACTCTTATGATTCTATGATTCTTGACTGCAGTCTCATTTCTGATCAGTGTTTGATCCAAGGTATGGGAAATTTAACTGTTTCAATTTCCTTGTTATCTAGGCTTATGTAAATCTTCCATGGTCTTTATTAATGTTGGCAACCAGAAGGCACAGGAAGTAATAAAGTCTTAGTCAAACAGTATGGAACTTCTGCCATATGAAGTAGATGGATGTGTATCCCACTACCATCAAAGGTGCAAAAGTCCTTATTCCCTAGGAAATAATTAGAGACATTGGGGTTTATTTATTTAGGTCTTGGAAGGTTAGGGATGAAGATGGGTGTCACAGCTTTTCCACTGGGAGAAGTGTAGGGCTTCTCAAGTGGCCTTCTTAAGACTTGCTCTCCTCCAGGCTCAGATTTTGGGAGAAGGGAGAAGCACAGAAAAAGGAAACTGGTGAGTGTTCATGCTTCTGTATATAATTGTTACAATTGTCAGTGTACCTTTCCCCCCTAAATGCTCATGGAAGTTACTGTACTGAGAAGAGAATTTCATGCATACACAATGTCCAGAGAACATTATCACTTACACGGAAGAGATGATAATATGCAGTAATGGACATATTTTTTAAAAATTAATTTATATTTTTATTAAAACAAACAAACAAACACAAATATCAAAATCTTACAAATATACAGATAATTCTATAAACATATCAAAATTTACCACCAAATTGTACCAAATACTCACCACCTTTATACATTCTTTTCATATTCCTTAAATAATTATTTTATTTTTCCCTTGCTTTTTCCTCCCCTCCTTAAATACACCTTAAATACAATGGTGTAGTACAATGGTGTCTAGTAAAATCAAGTTTTGCTTTTAGAAATTTATATCTTTTTTGGGGAATATTTTCAAGCTGCGTTTGGTTGAATCCATGGATAAAGAATCTGTGGATATGGAGGGCCAACTATATTGTCACAAGACATCATGGAACGCATATAACAGACTAGATACCCCTGGAGAGGTTAAATGTTCTAGGCTGGCTGGCTAGTTTACATCCTCCCACTTTTATCCCTCCTCCATACAGTGATTCCATTGCTGTTCAAAAGCATGTTCAGGAAACTGTGGAAAATATCCAATTAAATAGCCAGCTTCAGAACAGTGAATCTATTATGCACACCAGAGATATTTTTTGTTTATTGATATTTTGCTTGAAAGGTTTTCTTATCTTGTTATGTAAATGGGAAGGGAGGACAAATGTGGCTTGAGTGGCCATTTTGTGAACTAAAC
Organism: Sceloporus occidentalis; assembly: GCA_023333645.1. NCBI lineage: Eukaryota > Metazoa > Chordata > Lepidosauria > Squamata > Phrynosomatidae > Sceloporus > Sceloporus occidentalis. The sequence continues at coordinate 220,825,270 of JALMGF010000001.1, forward strand.
TATAGCATTTACACATAAATTGTCCCATGAAGAGGCCAATTCTGCTTTGTCTTGGGAAGAGTTTAATTCCTGTGCTTGAGAACCAGAATACTGAAGCAATCAGGCAAACTGTATTAAGGTTGTGTCCTTCTTGGAACTCTGGTCTATTTGAGGTAGAGTTCACAGATTTATTGTTGCACTCCAGGTTGACCCTTACCTGAAGCAATGAGTTATTGTGATTTGCTTTGGCTTTACCAAGCTATTAGGAAAGAAGCAGAAACTGGGGATCATCCAGAAACATGTCAAGATGTTCAAAAGATTGTTGTTTTATTAAATTGCCCAAAGTGGAGGAAAAGTTAAAACGTTAAACCATGTCTCCAGTTTCTTCTGAACCCAGGCATTAAAGGCTAAATCCAGGGGTAGGCAACCTTTTTGAGCCGGGGGCTGGGTTGCTGTCCCTCAGACAACTGGGGGGCCGAACTCAAAATGGCACCTGGAGCGGCGCGGAAGCTGCGGCGGGGGGCGGCAATCGGTGGCAGGACTGGGCTGGGGCCAGATCTGGCCTGCGGGCCGTAGGTTGCCGACCCCTGGCTAAATCAGATATTTACCTTTTCTCCTTTTCACCTGTACACATACATATAGTCTTACACTTGCCTATATATATTAACACCTCATTTGTACCCTTTTTCTATACAGATACGGGTGTGGAGAAGTTAAGAATACGAAATTGCCCAGCCATCTGGTTTTGGATACTTGAATTCATTTAAAGTAGCTGTGTGTTCGTATGTCACAATTTACATAGGTCCAGAGGCAGCCCTCTCATTGCATCATTCATTCTGTTTTCACGTGTTTGAATACTGGTTCCCTTTGGCATTTTTGACATTTTCTCATGCTGTTTGTTTCCTGGTACTTACTCCTGCCTTGAAAATAACTTTTATTATTTTTAAGTCTCCTTGCAACTTTGAGCTCAGTCCTGATTTTCACCCTACAAATATTGGCTTCTTGTCTGTATTCTTCCGTGGGATTTTCTTCTTCTTCTTCCAATTCTTATACAGACTCTTTCAAAATGACAGTTCATCAGAAAGCTCCTTATGCAGCAACTCCAGTTTCTTTAGATGACCCCCCCCCCACTTATTTCCCATTGGAACTGTTTGTTATTGTGTCTTAAGCATTTTAACATTATGAAGCACCCATCCACCATGAACTCTCTTCTGTCTTTCCATTTCTGTACAAGATTTCACCCATATTTCCCTACGTTTATTGAAACTGGCTTGCTTAAAATACAGAGATCATGTCTGACTAAATCAGGTTTTTATGCTTTCTGTATCCCAAGAGAGCAGCATGAGGTAGTTGTTTGAATGTTGGACTCTGGAGACTAGGGTTTGAATCCTTGGCTGGCTGGTGACTTTGGGCAAATCACACTCTCTCACCCTCAGAGGAAGGTGATGGCAAACTGCCTCTGGCCAAATCTTGCAAAAAACAAAAACGAAAACCTACCCTATTATAGATTCACCTTAGGGTCGCTGTAAGTCAGAAATTATTTGAAGGTACACAATAAGAACAATCCTAAGAGAATTTATTTACTACCACCCAAAGTTTTTACTACTTCTGCATCACTGCCCACTGTGAAAATCAGGCCCAAAGATAGCTGGTCTTCTTATTGCTTCTTACACTTTCTAGAAAATGACATTGTGGATTTTTTGAATCTTATATTCTATGCAGAGTTTGATTTCTAACAGGTGCATGGTAGTTGTAGTCTCCCGTGTCTTTTCTTTCTGAATGGTAAGTAAACTGAACTTGGAAGGCATCATCCAAGCGTTCAGACTGGCTTGCAGTCTCTTGTAGAACCTCACACTGATGTTACGGTTTTCCTCTCATATAATTTTCACTTAGATGTTCTTGGAAGGCATCAAGAGCATTGTGTTCCATGCTCTGGCTTATGGATATTCCCACAGATATACACATCCTTTGTGTATAATGTTTCCCCAAACCCCTTTCTGTTTACTTTGTTGTTGCTGTCGTGTGCCTTCAAGTTGTTTCTGACTTACGGTGACTCCATAATAAGGTTTTCGTGACAAGTTTCTTCACAGTGTGTTTTGCCCAAGGTAATCCAGTGTGTTTATATGGCTAAGCCAGGATTCGAACTCTGGCCTCAAATTCCAGTTCTCAAACTACTATACCACCCTGGCTCTCAAAGGGAATAAAGTTTGCTTTACTTCATTTGAATACCATCTTCAGTTACTATATTCTTCTCAAGTAGAGATTGGCTGGAACTGCTGGCATAATGAAAGTACATATCTGATTTCAAGGAGCACTCTCCAACATACTTAAAAACAATGGCCTGTTACAGACAGCCAAAATAAAGCTGCTTCGAGTCACAGTGGAGGTATGGTGTTTCAATGATGCATATGTCCTAAGAGTCCAGAAGTCACACTAAAGCCACACTCCAGACTGGAGCGTGGCTTTGGTGTGACTTCTGGACTCTTAGGACGAATGCATCATTGAAACACCATACCTCCACTGTGACTCGAAGCAGCTTTATTTTGGCTGTCTGTAACAGGCCAATATTTCTTTTAATCAGATGAATATGCATCTGACTGAATAAATGCACCTGTGGTAGTTTTTTTTACTCATCTCTCTCCCAGAGTGTTCACTTGAGATTTAGCACAGAATAGAACCAAACAGTCCTTCTCTGCTATCATCAAATTAAATTAATTTCATGGTGTTCTGTGTTGGAAATTTGAAGCCTGCCTTCCATTTGCCATCTTGCTTTCAAAAACATGTGACTGGCTGTGTCTTCTGTGATGACTGTTTGTGGTGGTCATGGTTATACAAGTCCATTATGTAACAGGCATTTGGTTACTTGGCAGTACCTCCTTGTAGGATGGAGGCATGGAAGCCAAGCAACTGGTCTGTGGATGGTTAAAGTGAATATTGAGCCAGGATTCAAACAGGAGGGAAGAAACAAAGGGGGGCATGTATTTGTTCTGGTTTAATATTTGTGGCACAAAATATGCAAGTTGATAAGCTTTGCCAAGTTTTTTTTTACCTTAAGAAGTTCTTAACAGAATTGCACCAAAGGACTGACAAGCCTAGTGTCTTGTTTCTAAGCAAGCATTGAGAGAGGAGAGGATCTTTATTATTTTTGAATTGAGTTCAGAAACAGCTTTGCATCTTGTGATATATCTCACAATTGCAGTGAATGATTCTTGTGAAGGCCCTCCTGTCTCCAGAAGGAAATAGTTGTGGCTTTTAAGTACTGGGAAATGACAAAATCCTAACTACCACCTAGTGCTCAACTTTGAGAGAGAGAGACCATACAGACTCTCTCAACAACAAGTTGGAGGTCTGAAAAGCTCAACTGCCATTTCTTATTTAAGTAAAAGCAGGAAAATAGTTTCAACCAACAGTGGAAATATATTATGGACCTGGGCCCTGGCTTGGAATCTGCCATTGCATCTTATATTCCAGTTGTTGTTGTGGCTTCAAGTCATTTTTGAATCCTAAGGAGACCCTATCATGAGTTTTTCTTGGCAAGATTTGTTCAGAAGGGGTTTGCCTTTGCCTTCTTTTGAAGCTGAGAGAGTGTGATATGCCCAAGATCACCCAGTGGGCTTCCATGGCTAAGTACGGATTTGAACCCTGGTCTCCCAGAATCATAGTACAATGCTCAAACCACTATACCATGCTGGCTCTTGAACTTGCATTCTACTTTGTGTCATGCTGAGGTTGTCTCAGAAGCAGGAAGGATTGGAGAGGGGGGTGTCTTGCATTCCGACTCCTTGCTTGTTTTGTTGCCTTCTTCCATTATGTTTGTATGAATAGACATTATAAAGATTACCTGTGATATATAGATGATTCAGGCAGAAAACACATTCCAGCGTATTAAAAAACAAAGAAACAAACAGAAATCAAGGTCTGTAACATCCTGGCCTTCTACGGTATCCGCAGCTCTAATTTGGGAGGTGGGCCATCTCACTCAGTCTGGTAACACAACCCAACTGGAGCCAATAGGTATGATGGAGCTGAGTGACTCCCATTACTAATCAGAGTAAGAAGAAGGGCCCTCCCTCCAGTCCATCTGCCAAGGCCCAGACCTCTGAGGGAGAGAAGATCTGCTGGACTTTTCCCCTTCCCCACTGCCATTCCTATCTCCATTTTGTCTTTTTAGATTGTAAGCCTGAGGACAAGGAAATGTCTAATTAACAAATTTGTAAGCTGCTCTGATAGCCTGTTGGCTGAAGAACGGGGTATAAACAAACAAACATTATTTGCTTCTTTGTGTTATTTAATCAGATCTCCTCTTCCATCCTTAACTCTTAAGGTGAGAAGAAACTTAATTTAAGAAATGCCATACATGCCCATTTAAAATAACCGTCTTTTTCTTGCTTGATCCCACACTCTTGTTGAAGAAAAAAGAAGGCCTTCAGAGTCTTTGGGGCAAGCCGATGTAGGATGTGGTGCCTTGTCTACTTACTCGTACATTAGGGTCTCTTTTATCAGCTGAGGCTTCCTATTGTCTTTCATGGATGATACTTAGGGTTGTGAGCATAAATCTCTGCATGCAGAATTATGTGCTGATTGTGAGGAATAAACCTTGGGTTGAATGGCAACACTGTACAACTGAATGCAGAACCAAAGAAGCACTAGTGTTAAAGGAGAGCCTTCTCAGTGGCTGTGCCAGACCTTGGAGCTCCCTCTCTAGGGAAGCTAGGAGCCTTATTGTATTAAAACAAACTTGGTAGGCAAACAGAGAGAAGCACATTTATCTTTCTGTCTCCGCATTACGTCAAAGCACTTTTGTTGTCTTCCAGTAGTAAAAGCGTGGGAGAGGGTTGTAAAAGTGTAATAAAAGTGTTCCTTTTTCCAAGTTGGAAAAATCTGTTTGGCAAAAGGAATGTTTTGACCACTCTCTCTCTCACTTTTACACCTGGAAGAGAACGAAAATGCTTTGATGTCATGAAGAGTCAGAAAGATAAATGCATTTCTCTCCATTTGCCTGCCAGATTTGTTTTTAATGTGATTGGGATAGCCCCTGCTTTGCTCTGCTTTCACCAGTAAATAAAAAGATTGTGCCATCCGGCTTTTAGAAACTGACTGAGCTGGGCTTTTAATTGTGCACTGTGCTGTTTTATTGGCTTGTATGCAGTCTTTTAATTAATTTTAATAGCTTTAAATTTATAAATTGTTCAGTTTTAAAAAGAACGTATATTTATACTTTAAAATGATGTTTTTGTATAGTTTTTAATCTATTTTGTTTTTAACAAGTTGTAAGTTGTGGCATACAAAACTGTGGTTTGAGTGTTGAACTACAAATCTGGAGACCAGGGTTTGATTTCCCTCTCAGACTTATAAACCCACTGAGTGACCCTGAGCAAGTCACACTCTCTCATCTTCAGGGGAAGGCAATGACAAACCTCCTCTGAACATTGGTTCACCTTAGGAGAGCCATAAAACAGAAATGACTTGAAGTCATATAACAAAAACAACAAAATGCCATCTTGATCCCATCACTGGGGGAAAGGTGGGATATAAATGATTAAAATAAATGAATAATTTCACTGGGACAGGCAGATGCACATAAACCGAGAACACCTATCCACATGCGCAGCTCCGCTTCTCTAGTTTGGAACTGAATGCTGAAGCTGTGACTGACAAGAAATGGCCTACCCCTTCTGTAAGGAAATTTATACTTGTGTAAGACCCCAACAGGATTCTGCCCAGTGGTGCCCCAGAAACGCAGAACATTTATTAACTCTGAGATTTGCCAAGCAGTCCTGTTGGAGCATTCTGTTTCAGCTTCTATTTTTGTGTGTGGGTACATTTGTCTGTGTGCTGTGCGATTAAGAAGGCAATGTATTATAATAATCTGATTATTCTGCCTTGGCAAGTGATGGCGAACCTATGGCACGCGTGCCAGAGGTGGCACTCAGAGCCCTCTCTGTGGGCACATGTGCCGTCGCCCCAGCAGAGTTTGCCAGAGTTTGTTACTAGAAAGCCCAGAGTGACATGGCACTTTGCAATAAATAAGTGGGTTATCAGTTGCAGTTTGGGCACTCGGCCTCGAAAAGGTTCACCATCACTGTTCTAGAAGGAGCTCTCATGCTTTTATGACTCCTTAAAAATCCCATCTCAATACTATAAAACCCAGCCTACAGCCCAAACAGAATATGATACAGTGCTAGGAACTTTCTGGTCAGTTTTGCTAGACATTGGCTGCATCTGCATTGCAGAAATAATCCACTTTAACTGTTATGGCTCAAAGCTGTGGAATTTTGAAAATTATAGTTTTGTGAGACATTTCGACTTCTCTGTCTGAGGGCCCTGGTGCCAATACAAACTACAGATCCCAGGATTCCATAGCACTGAGGCATGGCAGCTAACGTGGTATCAAACAGGATTATTTCTGCAGCGCAGATGCAGCCTTACTTACACTACACAGTGCCAGGTTGTAGTCTTTAGTGTTTTAACCTAATAAAGGGTTGTGAAGAGGCTAATATGATATTCAGGCAGGGAACAGGTTATGAAAGCAATTGAGATTTGCTTGGTCTTGGTGGGAGGCTGAGCGACAGATGCTCACTTCTGTGTGCAGAGCAGGATATGATGGGAAACAGAGGACTTCCCTTATAAACGGCACAGTCTGTGGCTGTGGAAGTGACAAGTGACAGAGTAGTTTAAGGTAGAGGAGCTGATAGGGAACAAGTGTAAAGGAATTTCTGGAGCATTAGCACTAGCAAATGTTTCTCATTAGGAAGAAGATATAGAAATATTAGATTACAACACTGAGAATCTTTGAACCATCATGGCCACTTGAGTTGCAGCACAGAAAAATAATGTTTCCAAGCTCTGTTTAGAGGTAAAGCAAGACATCTGGAAATACAGTCATCAGATGCTTGAGAAATAGATGCTCTGATCCAGTTCTGGTTATGTTTCTGATGTGGATGGTAAGAAGCCCAAGGTGGATGGGAAGGTCCATTCTTGACATACAGTTGGCCCTCCACATTTTCAGATTTGACTTTTGTGGATTTGATTATTTGCGGATGTGATTAATTATGTTCTCTCTAGGAATCACTTAGTGATCCTGCTAAAAGTTGACCATAGAACTGTGCTGGAGAACCTAGCAGTTCCTAGAGAAAACACTCCTCTAGGCATGTGTAGGTCATCCAACATGATTCTACTGTCAACTTTTGGCAGGTGTTGACCATAGAGGTGTCCTGGAAGACCTGGAGATTCCTAGAGATGGGTAAAAAGATTAGTGGGTTTTTTTTTTTTATTTGCAGTTTTTCCACATTCACAGGGGTCCTTCACCCTTAACCCTAGCAAATGTGGAGAGATCACTGTATTTGTTAAATTTACTAGAAACCAGATGAATACTGCAAAATATATCCTCCTGATTTATTTATTTATTTACGGTATTTGTACCCTTCAGCCTTAAATGGTCTCATTTTCTCTCATTTCAGTTCAGAGGTCTCAGTTAAATGCAGAGAGAAGATGAGAACAATTCAAATATTCAAAGTCATGCAAATCCAGATCTCCACAGTTTCTGTTGTCACTAGACAGCATGATCGTCTTAATTTTCAACATGGGGGCATAGAAGGAACTGAGACTTGTGTAAGATGTAATTAAAATCATAGTGTAGTGGTTTGAGTGTTGGACGATGACTCTGGAGACTAGGGTTCAATTCCCGGCTTGGCCATGAAACCCACTGTGCAAGTCACACTCTCTCAGCCTCAGGGAAAGGCAATGGCAAACCTGCTCTGAACAAATGTTGCCAATAAAACCCCATGATAGGGGTGCCTTAGGGGCTCCATAAGTTGAAAGCAACTTGAACAAAAACAATTCAAAACAGTAGCGAATAAAGGTGGATTTGAAGTTATGATGGAGGAATGCAGTTGTACACTTCTGTCATGGTGTTGCTTTACAGTGTAAAACTTACACAATCATTGCTGAATCTTAATAGTAGGTTTGTATGAATGGTTTTATGCATATACGTACTTTACCAGGTTGGCTACTGGAATTATATTAGCTTTGTGCACTTTATTCATTTCAGATTGTCCGGCTGGTAGGTACTTTTCACTTTGTCTGTTGGACATGTTGTCACATTAGTTCTGTGGGTCTTTTCACCCACACAAGCAGGGCTGGAGACCTCCATTAAATAGCTGTATCCAGTGACTGCACATAAGGGCTGACACAGTTTTTTTTTTTAGAGCAAAAGCAATCTGCTTGTTTGTGTAGATGACATTTTTCCAAGCAGAGTCAAAAATAAAAGTTTGCAAGCGAGCGGCAGTGAGCAGAACTTTAAAAACAACCTTGTATGGGATGATTCCTCCATCCAAATACCAAAGAAGCTGGGTGCGGTTTAGAATTAACCGCATGGCAACTTTGTGTGGTCCCATTTCTGAAGTAGCATGCTTTCTTCTTGAGCAAAGAGTGGATTTTAGCAAGCCCAAAGGCTCTACTTTCACGAGTCCCTTGTGGCCTTGAGCACCTGTGACCCCTTGCTTGGCATTCGTCTTTTCCAGGCCTGTGGGCAAGCCCTATTTCCAGGGAAGAGCTAGGAATGACTCATAGGAGTTTATCAAACGGGACGGGAGGCTCTCAATTTCAAAAGAGAAGATAGCGAGCTCAATTCGAAAATTCACGCAATTACCTGATTACTTATCACATCTTAAATTCACTGTAATGGCCTCCCTGAACGCAACCCAGATTCTGTGCAAAGTAAGCCATCACATCAGTGGGATCTTAATTGCGAATTGGCACCCTTGCACATGCTTAGTGAGACCACAGATGACTGGAGCATAGCATATTTAGGCGAGTGAGAGAGAGGAACCAAGGAACCCCACAATTTACAAAAGAGGTTGGGGGGGGAGGTGAGAAGAATGGTTGAAAGAACATGCTCTATTCACGTTAAAATGAGCGTATATTCACTCTTGTCACGTTAAAACGTGAATATAATGGTTATCCAATAGCTCCGGGTCTTTGCCTCTTAATTAGCAGGCAGCAGCCCCCCCTCAGCAATGCTGAAGGACAAGCGGAAGCAAAATTGAAGCAGAATTCCAATGTCGCTTCATGGGAACCGCCTCTTCCAGATTTGGGGGGGGGGGGACCAGGACTAAAGGAGACATGTACATCACACCAAAAAACAGCGTGCTGAGTGCAAAGTTGCCTAGGAACAGTGTTTGTGACTTCGCTAGTTCACCGAATTTACTTAACTGTGGGTTGACACGTGATTGCGTTCGGACTGCCAGCGATCGCGTGTGGTAACCTTTTACGCAATAACGTGAATACGCATGATTCCGTTCAGGATGACACTGGATTATACTTCCAGTTTCAGTTGTGTGATATCGTCCAGAGGCAGGAACTTGGAGGAATAGGACTTTTTGTCTCTGGGGTGTGGCTCCTCCAGATCCCTCATATGCCTGCTGTGAGGACTTGTTTGTCTTTGTGCTCTCCCTCCTTCCCTTGTGATTCTTCTTCTGTTTTTCTTCCAGAAGCTCTTCCACCCCTCCCACTCCTTCACCCCAGGCCAGAGTCCTCCCATCCCTCTCTAAGTCCAAGCTTTGGAGGCTATTTTTCATCTCCTCCTTCTCCTACAAGCAGACCTTTGTACTGCAAAGTTCTGGCTTCTTTCCATCCTCTGTTTCAGATGCTAAGAATAGCCCTGAGTTGCTGCATTTGAAGCGGCTGACCCTCCTAGGCTTTGGACGTGAAGGCTTGGCCAAGAAGGCCCTCCACTTAAGGACCTGAGGATGAAGCAGGAAGAGAGCTGGGTGGGCGAAGTCTGGAAACCTTTGGGTACCCATTCTGGAGCTAAGGAGTTGTAATCCAGCACATCTGGTAGCTTTCTCCCCCACCACCCACTCCCTTCTCCTTATGTCCCTAGGAGTTGAGGTCGACTGGGGTGGCTGGGGTGGCTGTTGTCTCCACCACAGTTGAAGAGACACATGGATCAGTGTGAGCTGTTGAGAGTCTGCGATACGAGAGTCTAGTGTGGGTGTGAAGATGAACAGAAATAGTGTTGGATGTGGATGGAACTATCAACCTGAGAACATCACATTCTTAGAGTGTTTCCTGGTGCAAGGGACTACTGTGTGGGTGAAGCTACAGAAACAGCTTTTTGTTGTAGTGTGCCTTCAAGATATATCTGACTTATAGCAACCCTAAGGTGAACCTATCATGGGGTTTTCTTGGCAAGACTTGGTCAGAGGAGATTTGCCATTGCTTTCCCTTGAGGCTGAGAGTATGTGACTTGTGAGTGTCATTGAAACACACTAAGAGAGTGTCATCCAGGGATTTTATGGCCAAGGTAAGAATCCAACCCTGGTCTCCAGAGCCATAGTCCAACAGTCAAACCACTATGCCATGCTGGATCTCACGGAATATGTTTTCAATATGTTTAACATTAGGCCTGCCTTTGCACTTTTTTCTTTGGCTTTCTTTAGTCATTGCTCCAAGTCTGTGATGCTTTCTGCTAGTAGTATGGTGTCTTCTTAGGACTTTATCACACGGAGGAAAATTGGAGGGTTAAAGTGGTGGCAATGCAGGATCATCCATGGTTTAGGGACAAATTTCAAAACTGAATTAAAGACTATATTGTTTAGAGAAGCATTCCCAGAGGTGAGCCCCTCTCTGACCCAGGAAGCCTCCTTTTAACCATCCATCAAGAAGCCAAGCCCTTCCTCCAGTCCATCTGCCTTGGTCCAGGCCTCGGAGGTGGAGAAGATCTGCTGGACCTGATCCTATTCCCCACCACCACTCCCTTCTCCTTTTGTGTCTTTTAGATTGTAAGCCTGAGGGCAGGGAACCGTCTGACTAAAAAATTTATGTACAGCGCTGTGTAAATTTACAGCGCTTTATAAATAAAGGTTAATAATAATAATAATAATAATAATAAATTCACAGCAGCTTATCTCATGACGCTGCATGCAATCAGAACAGAATCCAGAGAGAATGTGAGGTCAATCAGGAAATAAGCAAATTCGCAAAACTACCAGATTTACATTTCCATTTTGCTTGCGAATTCACTCATTTCATGTAATGGCTGCTGTGTGAAAAACCAAGCCTCCAGTTGCATTTGGTTTCCTGATTTCCCAAACTGCCTTGCTGTGCCAGAGCTTTCCTCCTCTTTGCTGCTTTCCTCCTCTTTGCAGGCTCTAATTAAGGGAAGAGCTCATGGGAGAAGGCAGAGAGGGTGTGTTTTGGAAGTCCTCCTGGACAGGAGGGAGAAATGGAGGACATGCCCTGGAAAAAGGAGGGCATGGAATCAGGCAGGCTTATGGACCCAGTTCCTTTCTCTCTCTCTCTCTCTTGTGTGTGTGCTCGGGGGGGGGGGTTGGAGTTTGCAAAGGGCAGCCTCATTCTGTCTTTCTCTGAAACATCTTTTGGGGCTTCTGTGGCAAAGAGGATCCCCCCCAGTATCCCCTCCCCTCCCCTCCCCTCCCTGGAGCATGTGGGGGACACATGTGGAAATGACACTTTGGAGCATGCACAGAGAAGATATTTATAAGCTTGCAGTGGGGATTTGTTTGTCTCCTTTTGATAGCCAAATTTGCATCGGGCCCACTTCAATGTGCTTTTAACCCCTTGTTGTGCTCTGTGTGTGATAACCAATAGCAAATGGGCTTGCTTTTCTGGGATGCCAGCACTTTAACTGTTTTTGGGATGGGAGCACATAGGACCTAGGTGTGATAAAGTCCTTAAAAGTGTTCATATGAGAGTTCTCTTCTGTTAAGCAAGGGTCCTGTGCTGTGTAGAGCAGCTTTCAACTCTGTGTTTTGCTTCCAAAGTTGAAATGGACACCACCTTGCTCAGGAAGTAATGCTCTAGTCCCGTGGTTCCCAAACTTTGGTCCTCTCAATTCTTTGGATTTCAGCTCCAAGAATTCCTGACTGCTGGCTAAGGACTTTATCACACGAGAGGCTTATCCTGAGTAAATTGCCATGAAATTGTCAGAAATTGTAAAAGAAGCATGATTGGGGTTCACATCCCTGCGCGCTTCTCCTGTCAGTAAATCATAATGGAATCGTCATTTGCCAATAATGGAAGATACAGTTATTACCAAATGGCAGCTCCAAGGATGCTTTACTCACAGAAGAAGCAAGCCCCCAATGCCTCCATGACAACTTACTGACAGGAAAAGTGTGGGGGGGTGTGAACTCCGATCATGCTTCTTTCACAATTCTTGATGATTTAATGGCGATTTACTCACGGTAAGCCTCCTGTGTGATAAAGTCCTAACCTTCTTGGGACCTCTGGGAGTTGAGGTCCAAAATACCTGGAGGACCAAAGTTTGGGGGCCACTATTTCTAGTCCCTACAGCAAATGTGGCACCTGGACTTATTGTAGTTGCTTGAGCATTGCCTCCTGTGTCAGTGACTTTGATTTCAGCTGCAAAAGTGGAAGATAAAGTCTATAGTGCTCTGAATGACACACAATCTTAGTTTAACCATTTAAAAAGGAAGCGCACAATGCTCAGTCTTGTTCATCTTCACAATGAAGATAGCAGCTGATGTGTAAGGAGAATTAGCTGTTTGTTTTTATAGCAGAAAAGGAATTCCTTTAGCATTCAAGCATTAAACCTTAAAAGCAATGCCACCAACCCCTCCTCCTTGTCCAGAAAAGTAACAAATTACAGGTAATAGTAGTACTTTTTGACAATTACATGCAAACTCTGATATTAGCTTGCTGCAAGAGAAATGGACGATAAAGTGCTTTTTGACAGTTCCTTTCTACTCAGCTCCACATGGCAGCTCAGATTCAAAGATGCTCTACTTGTCTTTCTAAACAAGCATGTGAAAAGAGTGCTATAGAGATATGCATCTCCAAACATTCAGTAATCCAAAACTAGTGGCACTGCCCATCCATGCTGTACCTTTTTATGGCAACATAGTCTACTGAGATATTCCAAATTTTGTTAGATGTTTTCTCCAAGATCACAGGCCCCTCCTGGAGTGGTTATTAGCAGAGGGAGTTAGTACATTTCGGGCATCTTGAAAGGTTATTTGCTGTGCAGTTTGTTGTTGAGTAGCTAGTATCCCAGAGGAGAAGATTAGAATTCAAAATGACTGTAGTAGATTAGAATGCTGGGCTAAAACTAACAAAATGAATTTCAACAGGAAGAAATGTAAGGTATTGCACTTAGGCAGAAAAAATAAAATGCATAGATATAAGATGGGGGACACCTAGCTTAACAAGACTACATGTGAAAGGGATCTATGGTCCTGTACAAACGGGCCCTTTAGCACGTCCTGGCGACATGCTAGGGTTGCCTCGAGGTGCCATTTCCAGACACCCCACAACCCTAGGACGTCACCTAGGACGCTGCAGTTTGCGGCGGCACTAAAAAGAAATGCTTTTCAGCGCTCCTTTTCTTTCCGTGTAGCCGTGCCAGGCAATTTGGTTGCTGCGGCATGGTTACGTGGAAAAGGAGGCGGCTGCTGGCCGCCTCTTTCTGGTGGTCTGTATCCTGCCTATGAGTCCTAGTAGACCACAATCTGAACATGAGCCAATAGTGTGATGCGACAGCTAAAAAGGCCAATGCGATTCTAGGCTGCATTAGGCTGCATCTAGGCTGTATAGCAGGGGTAGGCAACCTTTTTGAGCCGGGGGCCGGGTTGGTGTCCCTCAGGCGACTGGGGGGCCGAAGCCGGGGGTGGAGCTTCAACCCTCCGGGGCGGGGCCACGTGCGGGGGGTGGAGCTTCCACCCTCTGGGGCGGGGCCGTGTGCCGGGGGCGGAGCTTCCACCCTCCGGGGCGGGGCTGCGTACCGGGGGCGGAGCTTCCACCCTCCGGGGGCCAGGCCTCCCCACCTTTGCTGGCCCCTGACGGGGCCCCAGGCCCCGTCAGCGACCGGCAAAAAAGCTGGTGGGGGCCACCAGCGCTGGAGGCCCCCTGGAGGGCCCCAGCAACAGCACCAGGCCTCCCAGAGGCCCCCTGCCGTCCCTCAGAGCCCTCCTGGAGGGCCCCAGGGATGGCAAAGGGCCCCCCAGAGGCGACCTGCCGCCCTCGGAGCCCTACTGGAGGGCCCCAAGGACGGCAAAGGGTCCCCCAGAGGCCCCCTGCTGCCCTCGGAGCCCTCCTGGAGGGCCCCAGGGACAGCAAAGGGTCTCCCAGAGGCCCCCTGCCGCCCTCAGAGCCCTCCTGGAGGGCCCCAGGGACGGCAGCGGGCCCCCCAGAGGCCCCCTGCCGCCCTCGGAGCCCTCCTGGAGGGCCCCAGGGATGGCAGCAGGCCCCCTGCCGCCCTCGGAGCCCTCCTGGAGGGCCCCAGGGACTGCAAAGGGTCCCCCAGAGACCCCCTGCTGCCCTCGGAGCCCTCCTGGAGGGCCCCAGGGACGGCAGCAGGCCCCCTGCCGCCCTCGGAGCCCTCCTAGAGGGCCCCAAGGACGGCAAAGGGTCCCCCAGAGGCCACCTGCCGCCCTCGGAGCCCTCCTGGAGGGCCCCAGGGACAGAAAAGGGTCCCCCAGAGGCCCCCTGCTGCCCTCGGAGCCCTCCTGGAGGGCCCCAGGGACGGCAGCAGGCCCCCTGCCGCCCTCGGAGCCCTCCTGGAGGGCCCCAGGGACAGCAAAGGGCCCCGCAGAGGCCCCCTGCCGCCCTCAGAGCCCTCCTGGAGGGCCCCAGGGACGGCAGCGGGCCCCCCAGAGGCCCCCTGCCGCCCTCGGAGCCCTCCTGGAGGGCCCCAGGGACGGCAGCAGCCCCCCTGCCGCCCTCGGAGCCCTCCTGGAGGGCCCCAGGGACGGCAGCGGGCCCCCCAGAGGCCCCCTGCCGCCCTCGGAGCCCTCCTGGAGGGCCCCAAGGACGGCAAAGGGTCCCCCAGAGGCCCCCTGCCGCCCTCGGAGCCCTCCTGGAGGGCCCCAGGGACAGCAAAGGGTCTCCCAGAGGCCCCCTGCCGCCCTCAGAGCCCTCCTGGAGGGCCCCAGGGACGGCAGCGGGCCCCCCAGAGGCCCCCTGCCGCCCTCGGAGCCCTCCTGGAGGGCCCCAGGGATGGCAGCAGGCCCCCTGCCGCCCTCGGAGCCCTCCTGGAGGGCCCCAGGGACTGCAAAGGGTCCCCCAGAGACCCCCTGCTGCCCTCGGAGCCCTCCTGGAGGGCCCCAGGGACGGCAGCAGGCCCCCTGCCGCCCTCGGAGCCCTCCTAGAGGGCCCCAAGGACGGCAAAGGGTCCCCCAGAGGCCACCTGCCGCCCTCGGAGCCCTCCTGGAGGGCCCCAGGGACAGAAAAGGGTCCCCCAGAGGCCCCCTGCTGCCCTCGGAGCCCTCCTGGAGGGCCCCAGGGACGGCAGCAGGCCCCCTGCCGCCCTCGGAGCCCTCCTGGAGGGCCCCAGGGACAGCAAAGGGCCCCGCAGAGGCCCCCTGCCGCCCTCAGAGCCCTCCTGGAGGGCCCCAGGGACGGCAGCGGGCCCCCCAGAGGCCCCCTGCCGCCCTCGGAGCCCTCCTGGAGGGCCCCAGGGACGGCAGCAGCCCCCCTGCCGCCCTCGGAGCCCTCCTGGAGGGCCCCAGGGACGGCAGCGGGCCCCCCAGAGGCCCCCTGCCGCCCTCGGAGCCCTCCTGGAGGGCCCCAAGGACGGCAAAGGGTCCCCCAGAGGCCCCCTGCCGCCCTCGGAGCCCTCCTGGAGGGCCCCAGGGACAGCAAAGGGTCTCCCAGAGGCCCCCTGCCGCCCTCGGAGCCCTCCTGGAGGGCCCCAGGGACGGCAGCGGGCCCCCCAGAGGCCCCCTGCCACCCTCGGAGCCCTCCTGGAGGGCCCCAGGGATGGCAGCAAGCCCCCTGCCGCCCTCGGAGCCCTCCTGGAGGGCCCCAGGGACGGCAAAGGGTCCCCCAGAGGCCCCCTGCCGCCCTCGGAGCCCTCCTGGAGGGCCCCAAGGACGGCAAAGGGTCCCCCAGAGGCCCCCTGCTGCCCTCGGAGCCCTCCTGGAGGGCCCCAGGGACGGCAGCAGGCCCCCTGCCGCCCTCGGAGCCCTCCTGGAGGGCCCCAGGGACGGCAAAGGGCCCCCAGAGGCCCCCTGCCGCCCTCGGAGCCCTCCTGGAGGGCCCCAAGGACGGCAAAGGGCCCCCCAGAGGCCCCCTGCCGCCCTTGGAGCCCTCCTGGAGGGCCCCAGGGACGGCAGCGGGCCACCCAGAGGCCCTCTGCCGCCCTCGGAGCCCTCCTGGAGGGCCCCAGGGACGGCAGCGGGCCTCCCAGAGTCCCACTGCCGCCTTCGGAGCCCTGCTGGAGGGCCCCAGGGACGGCAGCGGGCCTCTGAAAGGCCCGCCGCCGCTGCCGCCGCGGCTGCCCATCGCGGCTTTTCGCCGCTCTGGGCGCCGCCATTTTGGGCGGCAAAATGGCGGCGAAGTCTCGCGCGACCTCCCCCAAGGTCGCGCGAGATTTCGCCGCCATTTTGGGTGAAAAAATGGCGGCGCCCATAGCCCCAGAGGCCGCTCTGGGCGCCGCCATTTTTTCAGCTAAAATGGCCCCGAAGTCTCGCGCGACCTCGAGGGAGGTCGCGCGAGACTTCGCCGCCATTTTGCCGCCCAAAATGGCGGCGCCCAGAGCGGCGAAACGCCGCGACGGGCGGCCGCCGCGGCGGCGGCAGCGGCAAGGGGAGGCAGGGGCCGGCCGCCAGGCCTCCGCGGGCCGCATCCGGCCCGCGGGCCGGAGGTTGCCGACCCCTGCTGTATAGTGTCTAGATTAAGGGAAGTAATAGTGTCACTCTATTCTGCTTTGGTCAGGTCTCACCTGGAATACTGCATCCAGTTCTGGGCACCACAATTCAAAAAGGTTGTTGATAAGCTGGAGCATTTCGAGAGGAGCATGACTAAAATGGTGATGGTTCTGGAAACTATCAAGGCCTATGAGGAGTGACTTGGGGAGCTGGGTATGCTTAGCCCGGAGGAGAGAAGGTTAAGGGGTGATATGATAGCCTTGTTTATATATTTAAAGGGAGGTCATGTTGAGGGTGGAGCAAGCTTGTTTTCTGCTGCTCCAGAGAATAGGACCCAGAGCAATGGATGCAAGCTACAGTAAAAGGGATTCCAGCTCAATGTTAGGAAGACAGTAAGAGTTGTTTGACAGTGGAACATTCTCAAAGAATGGTGGAGTCTCCTTCTTTGGAGATTTTTAAACAGAGGCTGGATGGCCATGTGTCACAGGAAGTGCTTTGAGAGTTCCTGCATGGCAGAATAGGGATGGACTGGGTGGCCCTTGCGATCTCTTCCAACTCTATGATTCCATGTAATTTCTTTTTTACTACCAGGGAGAGGAAGAGGTGCTTGTGGGATTTCCTGCCTTTCCTGCCAAAATAACTTGGCAGAGGTGAGCCTTGCGCATCTTGACTTAGCTGGGAGCGGGATGTCAACAGTTGCTGCTCCACCACAGGGAGCAAAATGTCTTATGCCAGCCCAGCCCATAGTTACGTACTATCATCACATTCTTTTGGCTTTTAAAATGTTGTCATTCTTTGAGTTCTTCAAAGATATCAGCCCTACCCTCTTTTAGGGTGGGGAAGTCATCTCTTTGCCTTGCAACTCCAGACACTAGGGTGCTTGTTTGTGTTTTTCTGTAGGGCCAACAATGCTGGCTGTAAGCTATCAATGGATGCGTTTTCCTTTTTATTGCAAAACAATTGCCAGTGGCAGGGGTGTAGCATGAACTGTAATAAATTAAATGTCAGTTAAATATGTAGGACTGGATTTAAACTGTACCAGAATGATAAATTACCATTAACTAATATAAATAAACTTGGTATCTACTATAAATCTTCTGTTTGTCTCATTAATCTTATTCTTTAAAAAAAAAAGCAGTGTTCCAGATTGATTAGTTAACTAGATATGCATCATTAAGGTAGTAGGTAGAAAATAACTATAAACACAGATGGAACATACCAACTCACAGTGCGTATAGTGGAAAAATATTTAGTCCAACTACAATTGACAGCTTAGTTTTTACCATGAACTGACAAATTGGTAGAAATAAATTGAGGGTACCCAAAGACCACTAGACCTCAATTCTGAATGAATGAAGAAAACCTGTTACTTTCTCAGTCTGAAACCTTTTCATGATACTTAGATCTTCACAAAATGGCTCTCAAGAAGGTCCTTCTGCACTCCTTTAATGTGAGCCTATAGCAGAATCAGCCAGCGTGGCATATTGTCTGATCGTTGAACTACGACTCTGGGGACCAGGATTCAAATCCCAGCTTCACCATGAAACCACTCGGTGATCTTGGGCAAGTCACACTCTCTCAGCCTTAGGGGAGGCAATGGCAAATTCCCTCTGAAGAAATTTGCCAAGACATTAGGAGCATTTACAGAGGAGGAAACCCAATGGTGGAAGGTCTGGAAAACACCAAGCCCTATGGGGAGTGAGTTTAGAAGCTGTGTATGTTTAGCCTGGAGAAAAGAAGGTTAAGAGGTGACATGATATCCCTGTTTAAATATTTGAAGGGGTGTCATATTGAGTATGAAGCAATCTTGTTTTCTGCTGCTCCAGAGAATAATAAACGGAGTAGTGATTCAAACGATAGGAAAAGAGATTCCATCTCAACATTAGGAGGAACGTCTTGACAGTAAGAACTGTTTGACAGTGGAAGAGGCTCCCTCAGAGAGCGGTGGAGTCTCCTTCTTTGGTGGTCTTAACAGAGGCTGGGTGGCCATGTGTCGGGGTGCTTTGATTCTGTGTTCCTGCAAGGGAAAATGAACTTGATCTATGATTCTGTGATTCTATACTGACTTCAAGTGTAAGATTGACATTAAAGTCAATTTTTTGTCTGATCAGCTTCCATACATGGAATGGGGTGGAAGAAAGGAACATTTTACTTGAGACACCAAAATGAAATGAGCCTTTAAAATTCTGTGCCACACAGAAATAACAACAGCTGTAGCAGAGAGAAAAGATAGAAAACAGGGATTGAAGGAGTAATTCTTACAGAAACACCATGACCAGCAAGATAAAAGGGGCCAAAAATGGGAACATCCTTTGTTTCGTAACTTTTTTTGGTTTTGCATTTCTCACAGTTACGTGCTGTGCCTGGAATGCTGTTGGGTCCTCCCAGCAAAAGCAGACTCACTGAATCATCTGTTGAATGATGAGGGAACATATAGGTAAAGGTTTCAATGACTCCAATATAGTCAGGTCTAACAAGATTCTGGCCCAGATTGAGGCATCCATGAGAAATACAGTGGGCCCTTGGTAACCTTTAGGGTTGGTTCCTGGAACCCCCATGTATACCAAAATCCAAGTCAAATACAATGGCATAGTAAAATGTTGCTCCCTTATATAAAATGACAAAATCAAGGTTTGTTTTTAAGAATTTATATATATTTAAAATATTGTCAAGCCTTGGATACTTGAATCTGTGGATAAAAAATCTGTGGAGATGGAGGGCTGACTGTACTGCTTTTTGGAGGATCTATCCCAGCCAGCAAGTAAGCTGGGAACAGATGTCCCAAGTAATGTCATGGCTACAGTAATCACAGGAAGGGTTGAGCTTGTTAGACCAAATAAAAGCTCTTAAAGATTGTTCATCTTCTTCATAATTTCTAATTGATGCAGTAATCTATTTCTTAGGACACACAAAAAACAATCTACAAAAGATAGTGCTCCATTTGAAAATGTTGCTTTATAGCATGACAACAATGCCAATGTCTTTTATCAGGTATATATGGCTAATTAATTACCTTGGTTCAAACATTGATCAGAAGGAGTACTGCAGTAAAGAAACCAGAAGAAGACTAGGAATGTGGAGGGCAGCTATGAAGTAGAAAAGATCCTTAAAAGAGTAAAGATAGACATCTTTTTCCCTTTTGTTAATAATAATTTGTTTTATTTATATGCCGCTATTCCAAAGATCATAGCGGTGAACAGCAAGTAAGCTAATTAGCAAGTAAGCTAATTTGCCCCCAACAGTCTGGGTACTCATTTTAGCGACCTCAGAAGGATGCAAGCCTGAGTCGAGCTTGGGCCCTTTTGCTGGTCTTGAACTCACAACCTTGTGGTTTTGAGTGAATGGCTGCAGTACAGGCATTTAACCACTGCGCCACCAGGGCTCCATGTTGTTGTTGTTGTTGTTGTTGTTGTTGTTGTTGTAATGACAGATGTGCATCCTGCAGCTCTTCCTTCTTCTCTTCCCTTGCCTTCTCTGCCTTCCCCCCTCCTCTTATTCCTCCTCTCCCCCTCCTGTCACTGCTTGCCCTCCTTTTTTCCTCCTCCTCTTCCTCTTCTCCGCTCTTCCTCATTCTCCTTCTCCCTCCTCCTCCTCCTCCTCTTCCTCTGCCAACGCCACCCCTCTGCAGGCTCTTTCCCCTGTTCCTCCTCCTGACCTCCTTTTCCTCCTGCTCTTCTTCCTTCTCTTCCTTTTCCTGTTCCTCTTCTTCCTCCTCTCCCTGCTTCCTCCACACCTGCAGCTGAGGAAGAGGAAGAACAGAGTAGAGGAGGAGGAGGAGGAGGAGGAGGAATGCACAGAAGGTGGGGTGGCCTGGGAGTGACCCCCGGGAGCCCCCAAGCAGGGATGTACCCAGGATTTTAGTAAGAGGGGGGGGTCCAGACTAAGTGCTACCATTATATTGGGGCTTGGGTGCAGCAGCGCAGCAGCATACACCATTCATTTTTCTAATGGAAGGGGGGGTCTGGACCCCAAGATCCCCCCCCCCTTGGCTACGTCCCTGCCCCAAGGCAGGCAGGCAGGCAGGCGAGCATCTGCAGTGAGGGAAGGAGCGTGTGTGTGTGTGAGGGAGGGAAGAAGGAGGGAGGGAAGGAAGGAAAAGGGGAGGGAAGGTGGGACAAGGGAGAGAAGAGGAAAGGAGGGAAAGAGAGAGAAAGAGAGAGGGAAGGAGAACACAGAAAGAGGGAGAGAGAAGGAAGGAGGGAGGGATAAGCAGCAAGAAAGGGAGTGAAGGAAGAGGGCAAAACAGAGGGAAAAGAGAGAAGGAAGGGAAGGAGGGGACCAGGGCAGAGAGCAAGAGGGAGAGGGTCTGGCTGCTTCTGCCGGGGGCCTCTGGTGTCATATCCAGCGGGGCTCCTGTGCTGTCAGCGTGCAGGAAGCAGGGATGCCCAGGACCCTCTCCTCCTTCTCTCCAGGAGGGAACCCACAAAAGCTCCTCCGTTTGGAGCACCACACAAAAGCAAGCAAACAACTCCCAGAATTCCATAGCAAAGAGCCAGACAAAGAGTTAAAGCGGGGAGGGAAGCTCACAACCTGAAGGCACACAATACATGCACACACACAGGAGGCAAAGGGTGACAAGCTGCCAAAAAAGGGGAATCAGGGTAACAGGCTGCAAAGAAGGGGAATTGGGGTGACAGGAGGCAAAAGATGACAGGAGGCAAAAAAGGGGAATCGGGGTGACAGGTAGCAAAAAAGGGGAATCGGAGTGACAGTGGTTTTTGCTTCAGGGAGGGTGGGAAGGAAGGAGGAGGAGGAGGAGGATTGCCATGGAAAATCGGAATTTGGAGCCAGGAGGAAGGAACCTCTTTCTCTTTCTCTTTTTTATTTTTGACAGTCTATGCGCATGATTTTTTTGGGTGACATAGAATGTGTGTGTGCTTGTGCTACTTTCATTTCCTCTTGCTCCTGGAACAGCACCTTATAAGAGCCTTTATTATTGTTGTTGTTGTTGTTGTTGTTGTTATTATTATTATTATATGCAGATGCTACAATGCCTGAGATTTCCCTTTCATTTCCTCTTGCTCCTGGAATTATTTGTTTAAAACGCGAATGCTACAGTGCCAACGTTACAAATGTTTCCCTTTCAATTTGGGAAATTGATACTTGATAATTGAATGCTTTTGCTACACACAAGACACACACCGGAGGTTTTTAAATTTGACAGCATCTGCGCATCTTGCCCGCCAGATTTTTTTTAAAAGGAGGGGGGAAGCCCCCATCCGCTTAGCCAATGGCTGCAAGAAACGTCACCTTTATGAAAGCAGAACTAATTTGATTGACAGAAGAGGACTCTTCCTTTAAAATCGGTATAAAGAACTGCAGTGGCTTCCGGGGTTAAATACCCCGATTGAGGTATTTATAGTGGGCACTTGCTTCCAGAGGCACTCGGGGAGGTGGGGGGTGGAAACCGAATCTTCCCAGTTCCTTCCAGTGCAATAGTGCCAGTGAGAATGGGGCCTATATAAGAGACCTCTGGTGCCACAACATACTACAGTTCCCAGGATTTCTTAGTATTCAGCCATGGAAGTTAAAGTGGGGTCAACCTGGATTATTTCTGCTATGCGGATGCAGCCTCTGTCTGTACCAACAACAGGAAGAAAAATAATTTTGCAGGATTCTCTGAATGTTGTTATCTCTGAGTAGAATAAATTAACTTCAAAAGTGTATGAGCAAGAGAGCGGTAGCAGTCAGAGTTTGAACCTTTTGCTAGAGACATACGCTAGCCTGAAAATGACCGATGGAAGGATGTGAATGACATATCCTAACCTGCAAGTGTTGACATCATATATGGTCATATGTGGGCAAGTCTCTTGTTCTTGTTTTCTTTATCTCACACTGACAGACTTTCTGCATGGAACAATAGTTTCTGAATTGCAAGCATAAATACAGTTGTGAATGGTGATCCCTCTCTGGGATTTAATATTTTAGGGTAAAATAAATAGATGTGTCCTCTGTCTTCCACAAATTGCAGAAGATACACAACCTTTTCCCATTTCCTTTTGCAGTCGTTAATACATTGGAATTGTTGGGGAGAAAAGAAGGAACGACAGGCGAGGAAGACAGTTATGAAATCTCTTTCCAGGCAGCAGAGAGACAGGGATGTGGCACTGACTAAAGTGAGAGAAACTTCTGTAGCTCAGACATTTGGTCTGTGTCAGGGGTTTCCTGTGGTGTTCTGGGCTGAAGATGGGTATACCTTTTAATTACTTAGAAGGATCGTTCTAGCTTGGATTAGAAGAAAACTACTGCTACCAGCTGTGTGGATAAGTGCCCATATCTTCTGGTGCCATTTCTGTTTCTAAGGACAAGATGTCAATGTTATCCTCTAGCTCTTAGGAAAGATTCCTGTGAGCTACAAGGTGGTGGCAGCCGTTTCCTTATCTGTTAGGCTGCAGTAATAAATGTTTCAAGAAGGTTGAGCTGGCTGGTTGGGTTTGTTGAAAGGTGACTGACTGCCTTTGTCTCCGTCGTTTGGCATTGCACTGAAACAAGTTCAGGTCCTGTCCCTGCTTCATAATGTAAGACTGATGAGTGTGGAGAGTATGGAAAGCCAGTGAGACGACTCTGGAGACCAGGGTTCGATTGCCAGCTCGGCCATGGGTAAGGCACATGCTGTCAGTTTCAGGAGAAGGCAATGGCAAACCTCATCTTGATGGGTCACCTTAAGTCAGAAATGACTTGAAGGCATATAACTCTCATACACACAGGTGTATTGGAATAACAGTAACATTAAAAAAAAGTATTTATGTGAAACTATATGTTGCTGTACATTGAAAAATCTGAAGCCCTTTAATCCACCACTGTTTATAATAAATTTATTGTGAAATCGAAGGCTGTCACAGCATCTCTGTCACAGCCACAGATACAGGGAAAAACATTTGGAATAAATTCTTCCAAAACATGACCACATAGCCCCCCCCAAAAACCATTAAAAACTAATAAATTTATTGTTTCTTGACTGGATTCTGGAGACCAGGGTTCGATTCCGAGGTCAACCATGGATACCCACTGGGTGACCCTGGGCAAGTTACACTCTCTCGGGGTCAGGAAAAGGCAAATCTTGCCAAGAAACCCTCATGAAATGTTCATCTTAGGGTTGCCATAAGTCAGAAATGACTTGAAGTCACAGAACAACAACAGTGGAACAAATGAGATGAGGCTTAGGCCTGATTCCCACTACCTTTTAAACCTGATCACAAATTGGTTTGAACTGGTTCAAATGACCCTGGTTCCCACTTGAATCGATTAGCTGAAGCGATTCGGGGGGGGGGGGGGGGGGCACGCGCTAGACCCATTTAACCCACATATTTTTGATGCTGATGTTTATCATGTCTTTTTGGATAAATCAATTCAACGCAAGTGTGAACCAGATGCAGATCGGAATCAATTTAAATTTGCCCTTTAGCCAGTTGGAGTGGGTCCATTTTGAACTGATTCATTCGTGAACCACAAGTGGGTTATTTTACAGATTGATTGGTTTTTTGATCAGTTCTATTTCTTTTTTTAAAAATGTCTCTTGCCCTCCTCCTCCTCCTCCTCCCGGGTCCCCTGGCCTTCCCTTGCTCCCAGGCATTCTGCTTGTCCAGTGCTGGCTGGGCCCCCATGCTGGCCGGGCCCCTCTCCCCCTTCTTTTCCTTCCTTCCTGTTTTCATTCCTGCTGCCGCCGCTTCCCTGCACCTCCACTCCTTCCCTGGGGCTAGCGAGGCTTGCAGCGCAGCAGCAGTGCCAAAAGCCCCGCCAGCCCCGGGGAAGCGGTAGAGGCACGGCAGCAGCGCCATAAGCCCTGCCAGCTCCAGGGAAGCAGCAGCGGCAAGACAGAAAGAGTGAAGGAAAGCAGGAAGGTAGGAAGAAAGGAAAAGAAGGAGGAGAGGGAGAAAGAAGGAAACAAGAAAGGAAGGGAGGAGAAGGGAGAGAAGGAAGAGAGAGAGAAAGGGAAAAAGAAAGAGAGAGAGAGGGTCTGGTTGGGACCTTCTGAAGTGGTAACTTTTTAATATATCAGGGATATTTACACCAGTGAAGAGATTCAGGACATCAAAACTGAAAGCCAGGTGGATAGCATCTGGATAAAAATTAAAGGGGAGGGAAACAACAGGGATGTTATGGTTGAGTCTACGATAGACTTCCAAGTCAGATGGAGAAATTGGATGATGCCTTTCTAGAATGACCACACACTCAGAAAGGAGAGATGTAGTAGTGATGGGTGACTTCAACTATCCTGATATTTGCTGGAAGTCAAACTCAGCAAAATCCTCAAGGTCTAGCAAATTCCTCACTTGCCTGGAAGACAATTTCATTGTCCAAAAGGTGGAAGAGGCAACAAGGGGGTCAGCTATTTTAGATCTTATCCTAACCAACAAGGATGACTTGGTTAATGGGGTGCAAGTGGTGGGATCCTTAGGTGGAAGTAATCATGTTCTCCTGGAGTTTGTTATACAGTGGATTGGAGAAGCCAGGCATAGTCAGACACGCATTCTAGACTTTAGGAGAGCTGATTTCAGTAAACTTAGGCGGGATACAGACCGCCAGAAAGAGGCGCCTTCCTGGCGCCTTTCTTTGCTCCACAGGAGCACCGTAGCAACCAAATTGCGTGGCGTTGCTGCAGAGCAAAAAAGGAGCGCCCGGAAGCTTCCGGGCGTTCCTTCTTTGCAGCGCCGCTGTGACGTCACAAAGCACCAGAGTCAGTGTAGTGACGTTGCAGCTGCACCACCCCATTTGGAGGCGGTGCAGCTGTGATGTCACAGTTACGTGCCATGTCTGATGGGCGCGCCACAGCTGTGGCGCCCTTGTCACATGCAAGGGTTGCCAGGCGTGTGGGCGTTCCGCCGACCAGGCAACCCTTGCACGTGATGAGGGCGCCTCAAAGGCCTGTCTGTTCTGGGCCTTAGAGAAATACTGGGGGTGATCGCATGGTCAGGAAGGAAAGTTAAGGATGGATAGGAGTTTCTCAAAAGGGAGATACTGAAGGCACAGTTTAAAATAGTTCCAGTGAGGAAGAAAAATGGGAGGTGTCTCAAGAAACACGGATGGATGACTTTCAACTGAGCTAACTTTTAAACAGAACATGTATAAGAAATGAAAAAAACTACATTTGTCCCGGTTTGGAGGTCCTATGGCAACCCTATCCATGAGTCAAATGTAAATATTATACTTTAACTCTTTTTTAAAAGGGAATGATACCCTGGTATAAGGCAAGAGTGCAATCTGTCCTAGAAGCACTGACCTCCCTCTACTCTCTCTTCCATCCAGCCTTTAGTATGAGTTAAAACAGTTATGCCTACCAAAATTTTGCAGGATCTTTGGCATTGTTTTCCTTTGCTTCATCATTTAGATCCTTTGTTACATGCCCCTAAGTTTTACCCTCGACTTATCCAAGGGTCATATCAAAATCCATAATTTTGCCTCCAAAACTTGACCTTGACTTATACATGAGGTCGGCTTATAGCCGAGTATATATGGTAAGTGAAATTCCTGGTTGAAATTCATTTTGTTAGCTTTCTAGTCTGCCAGGGTCATTTTGAATTTTGATCCTACCCTCTGGGATATTAGTGACTCTTCCTAATTTGGTGTCATCTTCAAATTTGATAAGCATGGCCTCTATTCCTTCATCTGAGTCACTGATAAAGATGTTGACTAGCACTGGGCACAGGACAGAACCTTGAGGCACCTACTAGTCACTTCTCTCTAGGATGAAGAGGAGCCATGGCTCAGCACCCTTTGCGTTCAGCCGGTCAACCAATTACTAATCCACCTAACAGTTGCATCATCTAGCCCACATTTTACTAGTTTGTTTGCAAGAATATTATGGTGGACCTTGTCAAAGGCCTTACTGAAATCAAGTTATGCAATATCCATGGTATTCCCTTCATCTATCAAACTAGTAATTTTATTTAAGTAAGTAAGTAAGTAAGTAAGGAAGGAAGGAAGGAAGGAAGGAAGGAAAGAAGAGAAAAGAGATCAGATTAATCTGGCATTACTTGTTTTTGAGAAACCCATGTTGGCTTTTAGTGATTTTGGCATTCCTTTCCAAATGCTTACAGACCGTCTGTTTGATGATCTGAGAATCTAGGAGATCTATAATCTTTCCTGGTATTGATGTCAGGCTGACTGAGCGGTATTTGTTTAGGTCCTCTTTTTTTTTTAAAGGTCAGTTGGGTGTTCAATAAATAACTTGTGTCCAGTCCAGTGTAAATCTGTATAAGTGAAATGATAATAACACCAAAAAGTTGGGAGGTATCTTTCAGGTTTGAAGAATACACATACGTGTGCATAGAAAGTGGCTCAGTGAACACAGAATGATTACTCACTGTTTTGGGAAGTGAAGGAACAGAAAACAGTTTTGTGGTTGTGATGATGATAGTGGCGGCGGCAAGATTCCTTCATCTTAACACAATGCCAGTCCTGCTGTTTGGCAGAGGGAGTCAGCCAACTGTGACAACAGATCTGCATGTCATGAAAGACCAGTAAATTATTGGTTAATGAATTTATTTACTTTTAAATGTAAAGGATGGTGAGTAGCACAGTGCCAAAATGTCCTCTGGTGCCACAATAACTTGAGCAACCTTAGGTATGATGCACCTGGTGGAGGGCATTTTCTATTCCACATCAGAGAACAAAGTGACTTGAGCTGTATTTTGTTGGCCAAAATCCTGTACAGGAGTATACTCTACATTGCAATATTACACTGTAGGTCTCATTGCTACTAAATTTAGTAGGTTTCAATTACTGACCCTTGGAAAGGTCAACTATTTTTATGACCTATCCTTCAGCCAGCCAGGTCTCGCTGTCCTACTAACTGCTGGAAGGGAAATCCGATTTCCACTTTCCCAAGTTCAAAGTTTTGCTGCTGAAGTTGGCATTCTGCCTGCAAACCCTGTGCTCCCTCCACCCCCTGCTTCCTGCTCCGAGAAAAGCCTGGCTGCTGAATTCCTTGCTCTTTGCTATCCCACTGAGTTGATGTTTCATCCTCTGTTCCTCCCCCATCACTGCCAAGATTTCTCTGTCAGCAGGAGGAAGTTCTCATGTAGCAGTCTGCATAATTGTTTATTTTTGGAGAAAATTGCTTCCATATAGGGGGAAAGGGCCAGAGCTGTTCAGCCTGTCTTGTGAAGAACCGATGTTCTCTCATTTGGCTGCTTGCACACACAGCATGCTCGCCCACCCTGTGCTAAAAGATTGAATCTTTCTCATTTTCTTACTTTTCTCCTTTTGGGCTCACTCTGCCTCTTAAGCTTGAAGCTGCCTACCTTAGACATGTAGGCAGTTCCAGAATAGACTACTGCATTGTGTTGTCTGTGGGGCTGTCTTTGAAGACTCAGAAATGGACACTACTGACTAGAATCTGGCGATGGGAACATACCTTACTTGTTTTAGAACAGCTTCACTGCTTTCCAGTGTATTTCTGAATGCAATTCAGAGTAACAGTACTTACTTTCAAAACCTAAATGGTTGGAAACCTGGATACCCAAAAGTTTACCTTCTCCAATATGTTCCCATTTTTGGAAACCTTTCCCAGAGCAGGTACTACTGGGGAAAAGGTTTGCCCTATCTGAAATACCAGAGAGACTCACTGAACACCATCCCTTATCTCTCTCTCTTTTTAAAAAAATTATTATTAAAACAAAAATTTACCATACAAGATATGAAAATATTTCATTACATATAAACGTCCCTTTAACAAATTTATGAATATTGTATCTATCCTGGTGCTTCCTAAGGCTAGTTCAATTCCTATCGTATCCTACATTTAATTTTTAACTTACTCTTACACTTGCAATCCTTACATTCAAACCTTTAATCCTTTATATTTGTGTTTTTTTTTCTATCTCCACCTTTATTATCTTACCAGTTACCTTTTTTCTATTACAAAATCTCTATAATTCATAATCAACAGTCTTTATACTTCAAAAACTCCCATTAATATTTGTTCCCTTTTCTCTAATTGTATATATTTTCCCCATAAGTCCCATTCTTTATGGAAATCCACTAACAATTTTCCCCTCAATAACATAGTTAATTTATCCATTTCGTATAGATCCATTACCTTCAATCTCCATTCTTCCACTCTTGGTAGTTCTTCTTTATCCCAATATTTTGCTAAAACCATTCTCGCTGCTACAGTTGTGTGAAATAGCAATTTCCCATCTTATTCTTCTGCTTTCTTATTCTCAGTTATATTCAGGAGGTACATTTTGGGGTCTGCATATTCTTTAAATTTAAAAAGTTTCCTCATATCTAAATGTATCTTCCTCCAGTAACTTTTTACTTTCCCAACATTCACCAACAGTGCATATATGTCCCAATCTCTTTATGGCATTTCTAACATACGTTTTTCTTATTTTTGTCTATTTTAGATAACTTATTAGATACCACCTATATTGTGACTTAAGAACATTTTCTCTTAAGTTCATACTTAGAGATTGCTTTATCCTCCTTTTCCAAATTCTTTCCCACTGTTCCAGTTGTATAGATTGATATAAGTCTTTTGCCCATTTTATCATAAATTCCTTTACAATTTCCTCCTCTAGTTCAAATTTCATTATTAATTTATAGAATTTGGATATTTGCTTTTTCTGATCTTTAATTATACTTTCTAATTCTGCTTCTACTAGTCCTATTCCCTTATTCTTCTGATCCGTTAAGAATCTTTCAATTGTCTGTGTGCAAACCAATTACAAACTAGTCCTTCTTCCCTCAATTCCTCTTGTGTTTTCATTATCCTTTTCCCCTGGTTTATTTTCATAATTTCTGCATATGTTACCCAATGATTTTCTTTGACTTCTTCTCTTAAAAACATTGCTTCATTCGTGGAAGCCCACAATGGGATTTTAGGGCACCATCTTAATATGTATTTATCCCAAACCTTTAATAAAGCTTTCCTAATCATATGATTTTTAAAATTGTTATCCAATTTTACCTTATCATAAAATAGATACCCATGAAATCCATATTTTAATTCATGTCTTTCTAAATTTATTGTTCTTTTCTTTTTTAATCTAATCCAATCTGACAGCCTATCTAAGGCACAAGCACAATAATACCATTTTAGATTTGTTATTACTAATCTTCCCCTTGCCATTGAATCTTGTAGAATTTTTATTTTTAGTCTTGGTTTTTTGTTACTCCATATAAACTTAGATATGTCTTTTCTCCATTTTTAAAAAGGCGACTCATTAATAATTATAGGGAGAGTTTGGAAAAGGAAAACCATTTTAGGTAATATTGACATTTTTATTGTGGCTATTTTCCCCATCCATGTAATGTTTAAATTTTGCCATCTTTTCAAATCTAATTTAATATTTTTCCAAACTTTCTCATAATTGTTCCCAAATAGGTCTGTATTCTTTGTGGAAATATTAATACCTAAATTTTACTCTTCTCTTGTTAAGTTCATGGTTAACATCGTTGTTTTTTATTTATTAATTTGATATCCCGCTACTTTAGAATAGTTTTTGAGTACTTGCAACACCTGTTCACAATTTTCAATTAGGCTAGCTAAAGTTAATACAAGGTCGTCAGCATAAGCTCTTACTTTATATTCTTCTTTTTTCAGTTTGTATCCCTCAATTAATTGGTCATCTCTAATATTATTTAGAAGAATTTCCTGTGCTAATATAAATAATAATGGAGACAGTGGACACCCCTGTCTTACCCCTTTAAATATTGAACATGGTCCAGTTTTTTCTCCATTCACTATTATGTTAGCCTCTTGTTTTTTATATAGTATTTCAATCCAGTTTTAGAATCTATTTCCTACTTGTATTTTTTCCAGTACCCCAGATATGAACTTCCAATTAACATTATCAAACGCTTTCTCCGCATCTATAAAAATCAACACTAATTTTTTATCTATTCTTTTTTCATGAATTTCTATCAAATTTATTATATTCCTAATATTGTCTTTTATCATTCTGTTTGGGAGAAAGCCAATTTGATCTGGGTGTATCCAATTTGTTAAAAAAATCTTCATTCTTTCTGCTAATATCATTGCAAATAATTTATAATCTGAATTTAACAGTGAAAATTTTCTGTAATTCTTCAATTCTTTTTCCTACTTCCAAATTTAATTGAACTGCGTTATGATCAGACCATACCTTTGGCAATATCTCCATTTTGGGCTAAGATGATATGAGATCAAAACAAGTCAATTCTGGACCATGATTTGTGTGGGTTTTGGGGAAAAAAGTAAAATCTTTACAATTTCCATATTTTATTCTCCATGCATCTCCTATTGCTAATCCCTCCATTAAATTAAATAACTCTTGTGGTAATTTCCCTTGGTCCTTTTTTTCTTTTTTTTCTGAAAATCTGTACAATTTTGGGTCAAGTACTCCATTCCAATCCCCTAACATAATTATTGATTCTGTTTCCAACTTCACTATTTTTTCTTTTAATTTTTAATAAAATTTACCTTTATTCTCTAATGGTCCATACAGCCCTACTATTGGAATTCTTTTACCTTTATGTGTTAATTCTAGGATAACATAATGTTCTTCAGAGTCATTATCTATTTCTTGTACCTCATATCTCCTGTTTATGTAGATTATCACTCCTTTTTTATTTAATAGCTGCCACAAATTCTTGTCCTAATTTAACACATCTCAAATGTCTTTTGTCCCTCTCTTTTATTTTCGTTTCTTGTAAACATATAATGTCCAATTTTAATTTCTGTAAGTAATGGAATTTCCCCCCCTTTTTTGCGGAGTGTTCATGCCTTGCACGTTCCAGGTTAAGAATTTTAAACAATCCATCATCCTCAAAATGTACCTCCTGAACAATTTTTGAACAAAACAAGCAAAAGTAACTTTTTAGAGTAGGATCTCCTTAAACTTTTACACTCCCCATCCTTGTTGTTTCCTTTCCCACGATTTCCCACACTTCCCAAAGACAGAATACTTCCCCAAAGATAATAACCCCAGTTCTATATGTATGTCAATATTCCAAAAAGACTTGGCACAATTCTATTTTTCAAGAACAATTCACCAATTTTCCCCCAACCCAGACACTAAAGTTCCCTTCTTCTTTTTTCTCCCTTCTCTTTCTTTATTTTATATGCTCTACTTTATACTTCCTTTCTGTCCACTTTGCCCTCTCTTTCTACTGCACTCTATTATTCGTACCTCCGTTTTCTTCCAACTGCTCCTTTCTATGATCTTTTTAGTCTCTCTGTCCACTGATGCTCTAGCCTTCCTTCTTGTTTGGCCCTTTTATTTACTTCCGCCTCTATTCTTGCTGTCCTTCCGTCTTCTTGCGTTATCTCCTCCTCCCGTCCTTGTCAACACCTCCTTCTGTCCTCTCACATCGTCTTCTCCTCCCATCCTCTCACCAACTCACCAGCTCTCCTTTTGTCCTCTCACGCTATCTCCTCCCCTGTCCTCCTCGACTCCTCCTTCCGTCCTCTCACGTTGTCTCCTCCTCACCAACTCACCAGCTCTCGCCAAGTCCTCCCTCTCCTCCTCCTCATCCACTCTGCACTCCGACAAGGACGTCCTCTGACTCTCCCCCACAAACACAGGTGCATTTCCAAGGACAGATTTCTGCTTATTAATCAAGGAGGTCTTTTCTTGTTATAAATTTTTATGTCCAAATCGGAATCTTGCAAATCTTGCAACCCCCCAAAAATAAATTCTCAATGTCCCAGTAAAGCAAAAGAGAGAAAGAAAAAGTTTTCTTTAACCCTGGCTTTGGATCCAGCACAATTTAAGTCCTCTCTTTCCTTTAATGAAATGGAGCAATCACAACTTAGTCCATAAAGTATTCTTTCAATGCCAGAAAAAAAGGAAAAATAATAGGATTAATAATAACTAAGTCACATGAACTTACCAAAAAGGTTTGGTTTCTGTTGCTTTCCAACCATCTTCTTCTTTTAATCCAACACAAATTGGACCAGCTTTAGCCCCCGATGTTAGGCATTACTGTGTAGTAGTTATTTTAGGAAAATCTGTAGCCTTCCTTCTTTAACTCTTCTTCTACTTAAATCCAAATTAAAATCACTGGTGGAGCCTTTATGTGAAAAAATCTTCACTGCTTTCAAGTGCGGGCTTGGATTGCTTTCTGGGTCCCCAAACCCCGCATTTCTCTTCTCTCCATACAGAGGGAAAATACTTCTGATTTCTCAGTCCAAGGAGTTGGTTTAGGACCGTCCGCTGAGCCCTCTCTATTCCTAAGAGGAATTTTCCGAGCCACAAGGGTCAGGATTCTCTCACTTAAGAGTCGTCTCCTCGGAGCCCCGTTGGAGTCCATCTCATTGAGGCACCATTACCATCCAGAAGTCCCCCTTATCTCTTTTTGATGATAGGCACATTACTTTGTTTTTTCTTGACTTTTAAAAATATTGGCTGCAGTGAGGTTCCTTCTGCTGGTATC
Organism: Sceloporus occidentalis; assembly: GCA_023333645.1. Classification (NCBI taxonomy): domain Eukaryota; kingdom Metazoa; phylum Chordata; class Lepidosauria; order Squamata; family Phrynosomatidae; genus Sceloporus; species Sceloporus occidentalis. The sequence continues at coordinate 220,858,242 of JALMGF010000001.1, forward strand.
ACTTTTATCCCTTTGATGCTGTGGGTTTTTTTAAAAAGAAATTCCCCCTTTCTCCTGTATGGTTTTAACAGCTTTGCTTGATGAAGAAGCCAGTGGAGCTTTGAAGGTCTGCGACATGTATGTTGTGCATTTTGGTTGGTCCAACAGAGGTATCACTGTTTTGTGAATTTTGGATGCTATTGCAGTTAGTAATATGGCCAACACAACTACCTTTGGCTATGCTTCTTTTATTGTTTGCTTTGTACTTTTGTCAACTGCACTGAGGATTTCTTTGAAAACTACCATAAAAAGAAATGTTTTATGAAACATTTATGGAACAATCATGAAATAATTCTCCTCATCTGTCCAAATACCAAATCTCAGGACACTTGCCCCTAATACCTTGTGCTCCCTCTGCTCTGTCCCCACACCTTCTTCAGTGATGTTCTCCCAGTCCTGCCCAGTGCACTCATCTTTCCATCTTCCTTATTCTATCCTTATCCATTATAACTCTGGAACAACCAGACTGAGTGTTATTTTCATGCCAGCTTTGCAGCTTCTTATGGAAATCTTTGAGCAGATTCTTGGATAATTTCCCACAGGATATCAGAGGCGATGGGTTTTTGTTTATTTTAGAATTTGATTTAGTGGCAACAGGTTCAAGTCTCTATGTGCTGAAGTTGTTGAGAGTACAATGGTCAGTCTCTCCTGTTTTGGATGCACTGGTTTATCTTCACTGTCCACCTGGCTCTCTTTGGAGAGAGCATCATTTTGTTATGATCAGTGGCCAGATCCAAAGTCTCTCCCTCATCTGCTTTTTCCTGCATGGTTAGAAATTTTGCACAGTTTATACGATAATCTCAGTCCTCCAGTCTGGCAAGGTGATGATTCCATTCCCTTCTAAGTTTCTTTGTCCCTCAAAGAAAGCAAAGAAGCCCTTCTCCCAACTTTCCTCTTACTGCTATTTTTAAAACATTTGTTTTTCTTTAACATTTGAGGTTTGTTGATCATGGATTATACTTTTTAGCAGAGCAGGAAACCCCTGGGCTCAGGATGCCCACCCACCCTTCCTGTCTCCTATCAGCTGCTTTTGTCTGTCTCCACTAATGACTTCTGGGGTACAGTTTGAATCAGGCCGTGGCCTTTCGCTGGGATCTGGCTTGAAAGTGTCCACTGTTAGTTGCATTGTGAATTTTTGCAGAGTTGGTTCTCTGCATACAAAATCTGTATTTACTTTTCAGTCTTCAGAACAGGGTAACTTACTATATATACTCATGTAGATGTCTAGAAATGTTAGTCCAAAAATTGACCCAAAAAACCCTTGGTCAACCTATCCATGGGTCAATGTAAGTACTGTAAAATCAGCCCTTCTTATACATGGATTTTTATACATGGATTCAAGCATCCATGGTTTTAAAATGTTCAAAAAAAGTATAAATTTCAAATATCAAATCTTGATTTTTCATTTTTTATAAGGGACACCATTTTGCTACATCATTATATTTAATGGGACTGAGCATCCACGGATTTTGTTTTCCACAGGGGATCTTGGAACCAAACCCCAGCATATAACAAGGGTCCACTGCACTTTAACTCTTATCAAAAAAAGGAACCATCCCCTGGTGAATGGTGTGAGCTGAATCACTCCCCAGAGCACCTTAAAAAAGCACCATCCCTTTTACTCTCCCATTCACTCATCCATCTATTCTTTTGGGCGAGCACAAACAGTTCTGCCAGCTGGAACTCATACATTCTTTGGCATCGTTTTTGTTTGCTTCATTTAGATCAAGGGAAGTAAAGTGCCACTCTATTCTGCTTTGGTCAGACCACCACCTGGAATATTGTGTCCAGTTCTGGGCACCACAATTCCAAAAAGATGTTGAGAAACTGGAGCATGTCCAAAGGAGGGCGACTAAAATGGTGAAAGGTCTGGAAACCATGCCCTATGAGGAACGACTCAGGAAGCTGAGGGTGTTTGCGTGGAGAAGAGAAGGTTGAGAGGACATACGATAGCTCTGTTTAAATATTTGAAAGGATGTCATATTGAGGAGGGAGCAAGCTTGTTTTCTGCTGCTCCAGAGAACAGAACCCGGAACAATGGATGCAAGGAAAAGAGATCCCACCTCAACATTAGGAGGAACTTCCTGACAGTAAGGGCTGTTTGACAGTGGAAGACACTCCCTTAGAGTGTAGTGGAGTCTCCTTTCTTAGAGGTCTTTAAACAGAGGCTGGATGGCCATCTGTCAGGGATGCTTTGACTGTGACTTCCTGCATGGTTGGGTGTTGGACTGGATGGCCCTTGTAGTCTCTTCCAACTCTATGATTCTATGATTCTTTTACATTCTTTGCCCCTACATTTTACCTTCAACTTACCTACGGGTCATATCCAAATCTATAATTTTGGCTCCAAAACCAACCCTCGACATACATTAGGTCAACATAGGGGTCATGCAGATGGGGCAAAAGGAGCGGCCAGAGGCTGTTCCCACCCCAGTAGCTGTGGGACTGTGGCAACCAGACACCGCAGTTCTGAGTCCAGCCGCTGCTGTGGTCCCAGACCTCTGGCAAGGGGTTTGTGCTGCCTTAGGTGCTTGCGGGTGTGCGTTGTTTGAATGGCATGCCCCTCAAGTGGCTGGAAGGAGCTTTACTTTGTCTGTTTCGGGCCATAAGTATATATGGTAGATACATCTGAGTATTCAGAATATGCATTCTCTGTATAAGGGCCTCCCTCTGCAAGGAGTCTTCAGGTGTCTTTTTTGTAAACTGATATAGGTCAAAAGCACAGTGCAGAAATAATCCAGTTTGAGACCGCTTTAACTGCCCTGCCTCAATGCTAGAGAATTCTGGGAACTGTAGTTTTGTGAGAGATGTAGCCTTATCTGTAAGACAGCTCTAGAGTCTAGAGCCACAACTAACTACAATTTCCAGAATTCCCTAGCACATAGCACATAAATGATGATGATGATGATGATGATGATGATGATGACGACAATGATTTAATAATAAGCAGGGATGGGACTTGTGTGGTCTTTCAGATGTTGTAGGGTTAAAGCTTCCAACATTCCTTACTTTTGGCTATGCTGTCTAGGTTTTTGAACTGAAGCCCATGATTCCCATTTCTGTTCTACACACTTTATGTATTCCAAAATACTACAGAATCCAATTTTTTCCAAAAATGTTCATGAGTAGCTGATACAGTAATAAATAAATAAATAAATAAATAAATAAATAAATAAATGCTTTATTTTTAACCTGCCTCTCTGTCAGAGACAATCGAGGTGGCTTACAATTAAAACAATAGTGAAACCTTTGCTTTCTGATAGTTCAGTATACACAAACATTGTTTCATGCACAAAATTATTTTAAATATTACCTGTAAAAGTATTTTTAGGCTATGTGTATAAAATGTATATGAAATATAAATGAATGTCATTTTCAGACTTGGGTCTCATCCCCAAGATATATCATTATGTATACACAAATATTCCAAAATTAAAAAGTAAAATAAAACAATAACATTTCAGTTAAGGGAGACTGAATCTGGATGTTGAAGTCAGTTGTCAATTTGGGTTCTCTTAGGCACGTTACAGACCGCCCCTTTGGGGCAGCCTGTAGGCACTCCTTTCCCCGCCGGATCAGGGCCTCAGCTGCCAGAACGGCAGCCTCCGAGGCCCGATCCGCCGCTTTCCAGGCCGTGGGGAAGCGGCAAAAGGCCTTGGGGCTTCATGCCGACGGCAGTGGGGAGGAGGAGAAAGGGGCCACTTGGCCCCTTTCTCCCTTGCGTCGCTGGCGCAGCCGTCTAAAGGCTGAGCCAGCGACGCAAATCGCAGAAGGAGCTGTTTCGGAGCTCCTTCCCGCGCTGTGGAAAGGGTGCTCTATGCGCCCTTGCATGGTGCAAAGATGTCACATCCGCGCTGCCCCGTTTGGAGGCGGCGCATTCGTGACGTCATAATGGCGGCCCCCGTGTGGAACGGGTGCCACCATTTTGTATGTCCTGGGGACGTATTAGGGTTAGGTGTGTGCATAAGGCACGCACTTTCTCTAACCCTAGTACGTCCCCAGGACATACTTTACACCCGTCTGTAACGGGCCTAAGTCAAGGAATTTAAGAAGTGGTTTTGCCATTTCCATCCTCTGAAATGTGTCTTACAGTACCTGGAATTCCTTGACAATCTATTCATAGGGTTTCATTTAGTTCCTTTGGCTAGTGCTTAAAACCTGGAAATATCCTCTTTTGGTGTTTTCTCACAAAGACCTTTTGGGATCTTTTCACAAAATTCTGAAGGTCAAAGTGATTTTAATCTCAGTCTGGCACTAACCAAGTAATCTGGAAGATGCATCTAAGGCAGTAGGCTGAAGTCTACGAAAGTTCATACTGCCAACTTCTTTCTTTCAGTTACTCTCAAAGGTGTTACAAGATCCCTTTGCATACTGATTTTCCAGACTAACATGGCTATCCCTTTGAATTCTACAAGTAACCTGAATTCAGCAAAGAAATGAACAGAAGCTTTAGAAATGTGAAAGAATGAGGATTAGTAAGAACTAGAGCAGATTGGGAACCATCTTGGGAATTTTTATTATTATTATTAACCTTTATTTATAAAGCGCTGTAAATTTACACAGCGCTGTATGTACAATCTTTTTAATTAGACAGTTCCCTGCCCTAAGGCTTACAATCTAAAAAGACATGACACAAAAGGAGAAGGGAGTGGTGGCCGGGAAGGGGATGAGGTCCAGCAGTTCTTCTCTACCTCCGAGGTCTGGACCAAGAGAGAGGGACTGGAGGGAGGACTTGGCTTCTTAATGGATGGTTAATCTTCTACCAGGGAGGCCAGTTGGAGCTAGCCTGCCACTCTAGTAGGACAATACATATAAAATACATAGCAGTACATGAAATGGTTCAATAAGACAGGCAACAAAAGAACATCAAATTTTTACAAGCTATCTCAAAGAATGTGAGGCCTGAATGAGGCCTGAGACATTAAGAGGTGCAGAGCCCAGTGTGGTGTAGTGGTCTGAGCCTTGGACTATGACTCTGGAGACCAGGATTTGAAACCCAGCTTGGCCATGTAACTCTCTGTTGTAAAGCCAGCTCATCTTCATCCTATATCTCTAAGAGATCTTGGACAAGTCACACTCTCAGAGCTTCAGAGGATGGCACTGGTAAATCTCCTCTGAACAAATCTTGCAAAGAAAACCCCCACGATAGGTTTGCTTTAGGGTAGTCATAAATTGGAAATGATATGAAGGCAAGCAAAAACAAATGAAGGATGCATATGGCAGCCTTGGCTGGGTAGGGTAGGGAGCCTTTTCTCAAAATCTGAGGCCTTATTCCCACTGGGCATATAAACTGACGTATCTTGCTGCGAGTCCGCTGCGTCTCGAGTATTCGAATGTAGTCGAATCACTGTTATTGTTCCCATTACCAACAGTAGCATGCAGACTCGGTTTTTATTAGCTCGTGTTTCATTCCCATTTACATTTCTCCGGTGTATTTTGATGTGGATTTATTTTGCTCCCCATTCCCATTGTGTTTGTTTTTTACTTTGAGCTGTCGCTCAAGCACTTAGGCGATTAACCATCACTGTGACACCTATTTCTTAAGTGCATATTGACACGGACTATTTTTGTTCCCCGTTCCCATTTCGTCTTAAAACCTGTTTTTCTTGTTTTTGTTTTGGGTTGAGCAGTCAGTCAGTCAATTGCTTAGTCTAAATTATTTCCACGCACCAAGTCTGGCTCCAATCACAGCAAATCAAATGAATGCAAAGTCCCCTAGGTGCTTAGGCGCTTAGGCGCTTAGGCACTCAATCATCAAAGGAAAAGAAATAGTTAAAAATGGTGTTCAATGGGTCTTCTCACATTTGATGTCTGTGCAGCAGGGGACAATTATGCCGGGAGGGGGGGGGGATATGCTTACCGCATTTTGAGCTCAATGTAGCAAGTAGCTATGTTTCGAAACCTGACAGAGTGCCTAGGCGATTGAAACTTAATTTAAAAAAAAAATTCAGCTACACATGCGATCGCTTCCCGCACCACCGAGGAAAGGCTACATGAATGGGAAAATGGCAATGGGAATGCCAGGAAAGAGAACAAAGCAGGTGACACCCCCAGACCAGCCCCTTTAACATTGGCCCTCCCATCCCAAAATACCCGAATCGGACACCCTTGATGTTCCCATTAATTTACCCCGGATCGGACACGGTCCCTGGCAAAAGAACCACTTGAAAAGTGGTGTCAGCATAACCCGGGTTAGACCACAGCTGATTCGGGTTATCACTAGAGAATCGATCAAATGAGGATCGAATCCGAATTCTAATGGGAACGATGTCCCTGTAATGAGGATTGAATGCGCATTCAAATGGGAATGATATCCTGTAATCCAGTTCTTGATATCCTATAATCTGCTTTATAACTCAGTGAGAATGAGGCCTGAGACAGAAATATTTTGTCCCAGCAGGACAGCTGTCATTGGCCATCTCCAGGAGACCCTGGGGAATGTGACTCTTTGCTTGGATATAGTGACTGAGCCTGACTCATCATCTGGAAGTTTGGGAGGAGATTTACTTGTAACAGATGCTCGTTCCTATTGCATTTGCTTCTCTTTCTCAATCTCTGGGGGATGGAGGAGGGGAGAGAGATAGAGCTCAGCTGCTTCACTGAACCCACAAGGTGTGAACCTACTCAGCTTGGCTTGTCCTAGACTCTGTTTCTTGCATAGTTGGGAGCATTTTGGCCATTCCTGCATGCTTCATCACATGGAACAATTATTGATTCTCACAGGCTACAAATACACACACACACACACACACACGTAGATGTGGATGTTGCAGTAGTCCTTGCAACCTTCCAATAGTGGCACTCCTTCACCCTCTCCAGATCTAGGACAGTGACTAAGCATGCATGTGGGATTCACTTTATTAATTGTTTTTCCCTCACCATATATTCCTACAGTTCTAACCCCATAAGCCATCCAGGCTTCAACACTTAATGAATTCTGACCCATTAAGTGGAAGCAACTTTAACCTTTCCTTGGACACAAGCACTTAAGCTACCTAAATGTTTAATTCCCCCTTTCCCTGTATTTTACTTATTGGTAGTTCTGATTTTTATTTTATTTTTTGAGATAGTCCATCCTGTGGTGTATGCAATCTCTCTTCACAATATTTCATCTGGGATGTGGGTTTCCTAATTCTCCTCCTCACTGTGTCTGACTCATTGAAGAATGTAGGAAAGAACCACAGAACAAAGCACTTTGATGCAGTTAAGCTTTGTTTACCAAAATGTGAACTTCTGGAGCTTGTTCCCACCACTACTTGCTTTTTATTCCTTATGGCTCTTCTGTTCTCAATAACATTGTATGGTAGATATGTCCCTTCCCCCTTACAATGTGCATTTCCATCTAATGTTAACGAAAAGTTCGCATACCTCTTCAAACTTGACTGAATCTTCTTCCATGTGAAAAGTTCTCTGGAAGTAAAAGAGTAACAATTGGTTCTTGACCAGCCTCTTCTCACATCATGAGTTACTTTCCTTCTTGTAAGGATCGTTTTGTTATCTTTAGGTACATAATGGGCAAGGAGGAGCTTTTGTTATTTTTTGGGTACATAATGGACAAGAGGCAGCTAGTAAATGAACACAACATGGAACAGCCTCCACTAGCCCTCCCAGTGAACAGTCAGGATTTTATTAAAGTAAAACGGACAGAGTGTGGTTTGAGTGTTGGACACTGACTCTGGAGACCTGGGTTCAATTCCCAGCTTGGCCATGAAACCCATTGGGTGACCTTGGACAAATCACACACTCTTAGCCTCAGGAAAAGGCCATGAGAAACCTCCTCTGAACCTCCTGCCAAGAGGACCCTGTGATAGGTTCTCCTTTGGGTCTCCATAAATTAGAAATGACTTGAGGGCACACAACACACAAAGAGAGAGAAAATGACAGAAGGATCCAATACCTATAAGCCCCAGATCCTGTCTGATCTTGAACTTGGAGACACACACACACATGCAGTGGACAGGAACCTCTGGACTAAAGAAACATGGGAGCCCACACCACAATTTAGCTATCTGATAGAGCCCCGGGACTTCTGAAGCCATTGGCAGGGAATATTTCTGATGCTGACTGATAGTCAGTTGTGTTGTGAGTGGCATATATATATTTCCCAATCCTTGGCTTTGACCTAGACCCCATGGACATCTTCCATAGGGGGGTTTTCTGTATAGAGCTAATTATGTTCAGTTTCTAAAACAAAACATGGAGTGGAAATTCTGTTTAGATTATGTTTGTGGGCTAGGAGGAACACTGACCATATGAGGCACTCTTTTTTTCTACACCATTGGTCTTGTGTTGGATTAATGGTAAAAAGCACCGAGCAAATATACTTTGTTCGTTAGTGTATTAGCCATAAACTCAGGAAGATCCATTTGGCCCTTGGTTTGCCAAGTTGCTCAAGGCAGGTCTATTGTTTCGCCAAGCTATACACTTGAAATGTTGTGACTGATGGTGGAGAAAGGAGGCTGTTCAGTGGGGGCTGCTACTGTACACATATAACATCTCTGCTGAAAGATCTCGTTGCCATTTAAGTCACTGTGACATTTTTAAGGCATTACAGTGGGCCCTTGGTATCTGCTGGGGTTTGGTTCCAGGACACACACACACACCCGCCATGGATACCAAAATCCATGGATGCTCAAGTCCCATTAAATGTCATGATGTAGTAAAATGGTGTCCCTATATAAAATGCAAAAGCAAGGTTTTCTATTTGGAATTTATATATTTTTAAAAATATTTTCAAGCAATGGATGCTTGAATCCATGAATAAAGAATCTGTGGATATGGAGGGCTGCCTGTACTTTTAGTTTGTAAGGTCCTGTACAGCTCATGATGGTACAGATCACTCCAACTGTTCCCTTCTGAGATGATGGTGAGAGCTCTGCTTATTGTAACACTGTCTAGTCAGGTTTGTTTGGCTGTGTTGTGGAGGAGGGCCTTCTTTGTTGTTATATGGAAAACTCTCCCCACCTAAATTGGGGGGCTCCCAATCCTGAGTGTTTCCTTTGTCAATCGACAGCCTCTACCTTTTCAGAAAGGTATTTTCCTGATGCTTAACCATACCACTTACCCCTGGTAATCATCTTATTCTTTTAAACACTTTTCATTGTATCTGCCAGCATGCTGTAGTGGTTTGAGTGTTGGACAATGACTCTGGAGACCAGGGTTTGAATTTGAGCTCAGCCTTGAAAGCCCACTGGGTGACCTTGAACAAGTCACATGCTCTCAGCTTCAGGGGAAGGCAATGGCAAACCTCCTCTGAACAAATCTTGCCAAGAAAACCCTAATGATAGGTTTGCCTTAGGGTCAGTATATGAAATTAACTAAATGTTTTGGCTTCCGCTTTCTTTTGTTGCTAAAAAAAGTGAGCTGAATCCAGGGTGGCACTTTTGCACACTCTGTTTTCAGCATTCTTCAGTGGATGATGGTATTCTCTAGACTGAGACCTTGTAGTGTTGGGGTCTTTATGAACCCAAAAATCCTCCCCTTTGTCCTAAATTCCTAAAGGAAATGGCACCTTGATACCAAACAGGGACAAATTAGATGCTGTGATATTCTGAGGCACTAACTGTAGATGACATTGAGTGTGTTGACAGTGGCTATATATTTGGTATATATTTGGTATGTATCCAGGCAAAGAAGGAGACTTGTGACACTCTTAAGACCTTCCAAATTACATCAGTGTTTTCTTTCTTGAGTTGCAATCCACTTCCTCAGATGCATTACCAGAGTGAATGCTCCAGAGGCTTTTCCATTCATTCTAGCATTGCATCCATGGGGTGGGGTGTTATCAGTATACTGATGACACCCAAATTTGCTTCTCCGTGTCTCGGACTGCTTTAGTGACCAAGGAAGGCATCTCCCCTCTGAATGACTGCTTGAAGTCAGTAATGGATTGGATGAAGGAAAATAGACTTAAATTGAATCCAAATAAAATGGAGGTACTCGCTATAGGCAAGCCCAATCTGGGTATGGTGATAAGCTCTCCAATTCTGGATGGGGTCACACTTCTCCTAAAGGACTGTGTCCGTAGCTTGGGGGTACTCCTGGATTCGTCGCTTCAGCTGTCATCCCAGGTGGCTGCAACAGCCAGAAGTGCCCATTATCAGCTTTGGCTGATTCGCCAGCTACGACCGTTCCTGGAACGGGAAAACCTAGAAACAGTTGTACATTCACTGGTAACCTCTCATCTCGATTTCTGCAATGCGCTCTACGTGGGGCAACCCTCATGCCACGTTCGGAAGCTGCAATTGGTCCAAAATATGGCAGCCAGATTGGTGACAGGGAGTTCCAAATTTGATTCTATTACACCTATCTTAAAATCCCTACACTAGCTTACCTGAGGGAACACCTCCTCCCATACAATCCTTCCCGCACTCTCAGGGCCTCTGAGAAGAACCTCCTGCAGTTAGAGAGAACTAGACTGAAGACGACTTCCCAGAGGACGTTCTCTCTTGCTGCTCCAAAAATTTGGAATGACCTGCTGGATGAGATCCGCCATCTAACATCTTTGGAGGCCTTTAAGAAAGCAATAAAAATGGATCTCTTCTGGCCGGCCTTCTCAAACTGATCTCCTCAGAATTTTCACTCTCCATTTGTTTAGCTGTACCCACCGGACTTCGATCTCGATTTATTTTATTAACCATTTTATTGGGAATTGTTTCTAATGGTATTTTAGGGAGGGAGGGAGATTGGGGAAATAGGATCTAATATGTACTGTTATGCTTTTATCTATTGATAGTCATGTTTGATTTTATTGTTTTTGTTTGTTGTTACCCTCCTCGATCCAATACAGGGAGAGGCGGGATACTACTACTACTACTACTACTACTAATAATAATTAGTCTATGAAAGCTCATGCTGAAATAAACTGTTTAGCCTCAAAGATGCCACACAGCTCTTCCCTCTTTCTTTTCTGTTTGCATTGAAGCAATCCAACACAGCCCTTGATTTCCACTGGGATCTGGGTCCAGGATCCCCCTCCCCCTTTATGAATACTAAAATCAATGGGTGCTCAAGTCTCATTAAATACAATAGTATTGTAAAATGGTGTCCCTTATTATATAAAATGGCAAAATCAAGGTTTGCTTTTTGGAATTCATTATTTTCAAGCCCTGGATGGTTGACTCCATGGATAAAGAATCCATGGATACAAAGGACCAACTGTATCTTTTTGAAAATACTGTAGCTGTATTTTTCTTTTTAAATGCGGTGCATTCTGATATGTCAGGGATGGAGCTCATATGGATCTTCAGATTATTATTATTATTATTATTATTATTATTATTATTAACCTTTATTTATAAAGCGCTGTAAATTTACACAGCGCTGTACATACAATCTTTTTAATTAGACGGTTCCCTGCCCTCAGGCTTACAATCTAAAAAGACATGACATAAAAGGAGAAGGGAAAGGTGGTGGGGCTAGTAGGCTAATACATATAAAGTACATAGCAATACAGGAAATGGTTCGATAAAACAGGCATCAAAAGAACACCAAATAGCAAGCGACAATTATGCAATGCCTGGGAACGCTTCTCTGAACAGGATGGCCATCACACAATCCCCCTCTCACACTTCGGTCCTCTGGGAAGAAGAGTAGTTTGTCTGGGGTGACCCAGAGGACCTTCTTATCTGACGCTCCTAGGCTCTGGAACAACCTTCCAGATGAGATCCATTGTATTACCACCCTAGAAGCCTTTAAAAAGGCTATTAAGACTAAGACTAAAAAGGCTATTAATCTCTTCTGGCAGGCCTTTTGAGATTAGCCTTGCTAGACTAGCCTCCCCTTACTGATATCATCGGCCCCATCCCTTCCCCCATCCCCCAGATGAAGACACCTTTTCACCCAAATATACCCACAATTGTAGTGAATTTGCATTGGAATGTTTTACTCTTTCTTGTTGTTTAATCTCTTTTTAAAGTTTTGATTAATTTTTTTATGCTTGGGGGGCAGCTGGGATATGAGATTGTTATTTTTAACTGTAATTTTTAACTGTACGATGTTTTATTCTTATATTGTTGTAATCCGCTTTGATTCCTCTGCGAAAAAGCAGAATATAAATAAAGTATTATTATTATTATTATTATTATTATTATTATTGGTGGGATTTTGGTTCTGGACCACCACCACCACCACCACCACCACCACCACCCCCCGGCAGGTGCCAAAAACATGGATCTAAAGCTCCATAACATTCAGTGGGTGCCAGTGTGCACACATTTATGATAATGGAGCAGCGTGGATGCTCCAATTAGCAGATAGCTAGCTTTCCAATACAGAGGGCTGACTGTACAGGTGAGGGATCGTGGGAGTTGCAGACCAGCACATCTAGATGGCAACACATAAATGACTAGATATCCACTTCTGGTTATGATAGAGGTGGGTGGGTTTGACGAAAACAGCCCAAATTACTGAAGGACTCCCCCTCTCCCCATTTGCATGTGTGTATAGGCAATAAAAATAGACTTCACTGCATCCACCTCTGGTCTATAGTTATTTTTTCAAAATAGTACCGGGAACATTTGTGAAGGGGGTATCTTTCCATATCAAACATTTGCACTATTTACAAATAGTGCAACTATAAACTAAAATAGATCAATTGACTCAGGTGCTGAATGGTAAATTAACACTTTTGTAAGTCCTGTTCAGTGCTTCTGTTTTAGTTGGGACAAGCAGTTGGATTTCGGACATTTCTCACATAGACAGTCAAATTGAGGATTGTTAGTCATATGTGTTGTTGTTGTTAACTGCCTTTGAGTTGATCCTGACTCATGGCAACCTATTGGATGCATCACCTCCAAGACTCCCTATCCTCTAGTGCTCTACTTAGGTCCTGCAAATTTATACCCTTGCAACCTTCCTCTCTTTCTACTTCCCTCTACCTTTCCTAGCATTATTGTCTTTTCTAATGAGTCTTTCCTTCTAATGAGTCTTGTGACCAAAATATGACAGCCTCAGTTTAATAATCTTGGCTTCCAGAGAAAGATTAGGCTTGATCTGTTCTAGGATCCACTTGTTTATCTTTTTGGCTGCCCATGGTATCCTCAGCACTTTTCTCCAGCCCCACATCTCAAATGTATTAATTTTCTTGCTATCTTCTTTCTTAACTGTCCAGCTTTCACATCTGTTACATAGTGATGGGCAAATGCAATTGCTTGTACGATTCTAACTTTCATGCCTAGTTGTATATCTTTACTCTTCATACCCCATTCATACTGGTCTAAAAGACCTGGAAGGAACTGGGCTGATCCGGATGCCCCTCCCCCGAATCGCTCCGTGAGCAAGTGCCCACTACAAATTTGAAATCGAATGCATTTTGACAGAAATCGAATGCATTCTGGAGGTGGCTGCTGCCAATCAAGCTATCGTCATGGTGACGTTTGCAGGGCATCGGGGAAAGTGTCCTCCCTTTTTAAAGAGCCAGGCACAGGGGTTTCAGCGGCTGAAGCAGGGAGAGAGATGCCTCTCTCTCTCTCTCTCTCTCTCTCTCTCTCTTTTTTATAAACCTGTGGGCTTTGGGGTCAGATCTGCCCCTGTCCCAGGCAAAGGATGGGATTGCCATGCATTTTTTTTTGCTTTTAAAAGCAACATTTTAGCTTTCCTTTGCCTCACCAAACAAATTGTTTAAAAATGTAACATTGATTGTGAGGTCTTTTGCAACATTATTGTAGCTTCCTCCTCTGCTGAACTCTTTTCTCCTGCTTACACTTTGCCATTGCCTTCCACTGAGGCTGAGAGAGAGTGACCTCATGGGATCAATTGGGAATTTCCCTACATCCCAGGCATGTCACCCCCCCAAAAATGCGCATAGATTGTCAAAAGAGGGTGCTTCTCCTGCATCCATTTCCCTACATCCCAGGCATGTCACCCCCCCAAAAAATGCGCATAGATTGTCAAAAGAGGGTGCTTCTCCTGCATCCATTTCCCTACATCCCAGGCATGTCACCCCCCAAAAAATGCGCATAGATTGTCAAAAGAGGGTGCTTCTCCTGCATCCATTTCCCTACATCCCAGGCATGTCACCCCCCCAAAAAATGCGCATAGATTGTCAAAAGAGGCTGCTTGAAAAGGGGGGGAGTTGTTGCTTTGATTGGGGGTTGGACTGGATGTCCCTTGGGGATCCCTTCCAGCCTTGGGATCGTGAGGGAGAAGAGCAATGGGGAGGCTGCGGGAGCAGGAAGTAGACCCCCCCCTTTTCCCTCTGACACACACACACACACACACACACACACACACACAGAGAGAGAGAGAGAGAGAGAGAGAGAGAGAGAGAGAGAGAGGCATCTCTCTCCCTGCTTCAGCTGCTGGAGGCCTGCTGCTGCCTGGCCAGCGACCCTCCTCCTCCTCCTCCTCCCGCCATCCCCTGGCTGCCAGGCTGGCTCTCGGGGGAGCCCCTCTCTGGGTGCCAGGCTCCAGGCTGGAAGCGGCTGCCTCCGTGGGCATGCAATGTGCCCTCCTGGGGTTGGCCAAGTCCCCCAGCAAGAGAGGCGGCCTTGAATGGCCCCGGAGGGAGCAGGGGCCAGCAGGAGAGCAGGAGGAAGAGGAGGAGGAGGAGGAAGAGGAGGAGGAGGAGGAGGAGGAGGAGGAGAGCATCCCCTTCCTCCCGGCGCCAGGAGCCCTGCCTGCTCCTTGCCCAGCAGCAGCCCTTCTTCCCAGGGTTCTTTCCTCTTCCCCCTCCCCTCCGATGAGGGGAGGAAATGCCTTGCCCTTTGCCCACCCTCTGACCTAAATCCCTCCCTCAATTTGCCTCAATCGTGATCGAGGCCAAGTTCTCATTCCCAGGACCCGGGTTTTTAAAAAGAAACGGTATTTGCGCCGATTTCAAAAACACCGCGCTAGGGGCCATTTACCACGGAACGGGTGTGCAAGCCTCGGATTCGCTTGTGTGAGATTCGGGGTGAGTATGAACTTCACGTGATTGAATCGGTTTCAGAACCGATTCTTTTGGTAGTGTGAATGAGCCCTTCAAGAGCTTTTCTAGTTCTTTTATATATGCCCTCCCCATCTGTAGTCTTCTTCTGATTTCTTGACTGCAGTCCCTATTCTGATCGATAAACTTTTTTGTTTTCAAAGTGGTGTGTGTGTCTGTGTGCGCATGCGCACGCACGTGTGTGTGTGCATGCGTGCACACGTGTGTGTGTGTGTGTGTGTGTGTGTGTGTGTATATATATATATATATATATATATATGGAAACCAATGCAAATATAATCAGTGTCAGGACAGGAACAGAATTAAATATATCTGTAAATAAATCACACACACAAACACAAACCTAGGCTCAGGACTCCTATCCCTTTTGTAAGGACATATGTCTCTTGGGTATGAATTTGAAAAGACCTTTCTGAGATCAGTCTTTGTCCTGTTGCGAATATCATTAGCCTGGAAAACCATTCCCAGAAGCTTGCAAAAGGCTCTTGAGGCTGCCAAAAGCAACAGTGGACCTTGGTTTTGAGGTATTAATGTAATTGTAATGTGAGAGGCAGACTGATGTTGCCCAACTCTAGTAACCATGAAAGTGCTGGAGCTGAAGAGAATCATTCAAGTAATAATAATAATAATAATAATAATTTATTTCTATTCCGCCTTTTCCCCATGGAATTAAAGTGGATTACAACAAGAACATTAGATACAAAAAATAATCATACAGTAAACATAAGCCAGAATACAAACATAAACCTAATGTCTATAGCAAGTGTGTGTGTGTATAAATACAAAGAACAAAATCCACAATAGCAACATAATAAATTAAAATATACTCTAACATAGTTAATCTAACTAACAAATATCAACTTTCCCCTAGCAGCAAAAAATACAGTTCAATACAAATACTAGGACAGTAATAATACAATAATGCCAGGAGACCATAGTCCCTTATACTCCCAAAAACATTACAAGACAATAACAAATTCCTCAATTTAGATTAAATTAAAAAATTAATACAAAACCAGTAAAATGCTACACTTAGTCGAAGCTGGCCCTAGTTGGTACTGAGTGGAAGGCGAGCTCTGGATCCGTCTTCCTTCTTAAGCTGGTGGCTGGATGGTCCAGAGGAGAGCCCTGAGGCTTTTGAAGCCTGGCCTCAGAATCCCTCAAGGCTGTTCACAGTTGGCCATAGTTGATATCAGGCAAGGAGGTGAGCTCCAGAGGTTGCCCCCGGTCGGGGCTGGGGTAAGATGGTCAAAAGTTTGTGAGCGAGCTTTTAAAGGTGCCTCTCACAGGCACACCTCTTCTCAAACAGCAGCATTTTCCTTTCCACATTGACAAATGTGGAATCCAGCGGCAGAATTCAAACTAGAAGATGACATTCTGCCATTGTGGGAAAGGGTAATGGCCTACTCTGGAAGCCCTTTGAGGAGAGACTTAGGGAGTTGGTATGTTTAGCCTGGCTGGAAGAGAAGGTTGAGAGGTGATATGATAGCCCTGTTTAAGTATTTAAGGGGTTGTCACATTGAGGATGGAGCTAGCTTGTTTTCTGCTGCTCCAGACACTTGAACACGGAACAATGGATGAAAGCTATAAGAAAAGAGTTTCCACTTCAGCATTAGGAAGAACTTCCTGACAGTTGGAGGTGCTTGACAGTGGAACACACTCCCTGAAACAGTGGCGATGTCTCCTTCTTTGGAGGTCTTTAAACAGAGGCTGGATGGCCATCTGTCTGGGGTGCTTTGGTTGTTTCTTCTTGAATGGCAGAAGGAGATTCGACTAGATGACCCTTGGGGTCTCTTCCAACTCTATGATTTTATGATTCTATGAAAACATTGGCCCGGTACATATCGCCAATAAGCGACGTACCAGGGCTGATTCTAGAGTTAGGGACCACATGGCAATTGGTCCCTAACCCCAGAACGTAATAATAATAATAATAATAATAATAATAATAATAATTTATTTATACTCCACCTTTTCTAAAAGGAATCAAGACGGATTACAAAACAGAAAATGACAATAAAATGCAAATTACAATAAAATCACATTTTTAAATAATCCCTTACCCCCACCTCCTTCTAATCATAACCCTCACCATTACAGAATAATGAACCACAATAACAGTTTGAATAATTATACAAAAAAATTACAAATACATAACATAGCATGTAATAGCGGCGTAACAATGGTGGCGCCCTGTGTATACAGGCACCGCCATTGTTAAGTAAGCACCATGTGGCGCCCGCACATTGCCATGCGGTGCTGACATAATGACTGCGCCAGTGGCACACTTGTTACGCCGCCGCTGTGGCTTTAAAAGCACCCGCTTTTTGTGAGTTCTTTTTCCGCCAGAGGGGAGCCGTGCGGTTTGGTGGCTGTGGCTTCTCTCCGGAGGAAAAACAAGCACCGGCATGCTGCCGCTTTTTGGCAGTCTGTACTGCGCCACTATCTCTTTCTCACATAATATCAGAGCCCAATGGCTATCAAATGAGGCTGAATGGTGAGAGATTCCATTCAATGATGGAGGAGAAAATATATTATTTCTTCAAACGACACATAGTTTAGGAGATAAAATTTGGAATATTGGGTCCAGTTTTGGGCACCATAATTAGAAGAGTTATAAATGTTGATGTTTAATCTCTTTTTATGGGTCCATCACTGTTTTTATGATTGGGGGGAGGGTTGGGGTTTTGGGGTTTTTTTAATTGTAATTTTTAATTGTTTGATGTTTTAATTATACTGTTGGAATCTGCTTTGATTCCTTGTGAAAAAGCAGAATACAAATAAATATTATTATTAAATTATTAAGCTGGAATATGTCCAAAGGAGGACAACCGGAATGGTGACAGGTCCTGAAACCATGCCTTATGAGGAGAGACTTAGGGAGATGGGTAGCCTGGAGAAGAGAAGGATAAGGGGTGATGTGATGGGTCATGTTTAAATATTTGAAGGGATGTCAAATGGAGGATGGAGCAAGTTTGTCTTCTGCTCCTGAAAAGGACATGGAGCAATGGATTCAAACTATAGGAAAAGAGATTCCACTTCAACATTAGGAGGAACTTCTGACAGTAAGAGTTGTTTGACAGTAGAACACACTCCCTCGAGGTCTTTAAAAAGAGGCTGGATAGCCATCTGTTGGGAGTGCTTTGATTGTGAGTTCCTTCATGGAAGAATGGGGTCAGATTGTGTGGCCCTTGTGGTCTCTTCCAACTCTTTTGTGATTCTATGATTCTACTCAAAAGTGCCATGGTCTTGCATGAGCCATATTTTGTGGCGTACCGGTAGGTTTCAGGATTGCCTAGAGTTGGGGAGACTTCTCTTGTAACAGTTTGGACAATCTGATGCTTATATTCTCTGGCTTCATGCCCAGAATGTCTGACAACTACCTTGTATATTGTAGGAATCCCATACTCACCAATGATCATAAATCAAAATGCTTTCATTGGTGAGTTCATCTCTCTTCTTCTTGGAGTCTTAATATATAAACATTTAAAAATCGTTAAAGTTTTTATCAAGCTTGTATAGATTGTCATCCATTGCTTGCCAAAATGAAAAAATGTCCATATTTGGGAGTCCTAAAGTATATTTTATTGTTTGGAAATATTATAACATTTTAATTAAAAATGAAGTGGAAAAACTCATTTAAATATATAAATTCATTCAAATTATTTTTTTAAAATGATTTCAGAGCACACAAATACTTATTCTTGTTTGTAACAGGGGTACACTGATTTTTACAGGATTCCACTAAGATCAGATGAAGCCTCTTAGAAAGTAAAAAAGGTGCGTTACAGACGGGCCCATGAGGCGCCGTCATCGCACCGTCATTATGCGCGAGGGGCGGCACTTCCTGACGCACCTTGCCCCTCGTGCGTAATGACTACATCAAAATGACGGCGCTTTGGCACTTGCGGCGTCTCTTCCGGGCCGCAGGAAGGAACGTGATTTTCGCTTCTTTGCAGCATCCGGGAACTGCGCCGTTTGGCTGCTGCGGTTCCCGAACGCTGCAACCGGCGGCAACGCGAGACTGCCCATTCTGGGCTGTCTGTAACACGCCTAAAACAACTTATTTCAGTATATGACACAATTGATCAGAACTTAGAAAGCTACTTTTTTCAAAGTTTCACTGCCATTACTCATTTTTCCTGTGTTTCTTATTGTCATAATTTATTAAAATTTTCTCCTTATTTTTTCTCCTTATTTTATTGTTACTTTTCATTTTCTTGGTTTGATTGGGAAACCAAATAACACAGCAAGAAAATGGCTGAAAGTATATTCAAAATTCTCTCAGACCCTTAGAACCAGTGAATAAAGGTAAAAGTTAGTGTCACAAACTACAAGATTCTAGCTGCTTTACTTTGCATGTTGTTATACCTTGTTACTCCCCACCCCATAATGTCCTGGGTAACATTTTTGCTCATAAGGCTTCCAAGCTCTGTAACTGAGGGCTAGAGATTCTTACTATCCATCGAAATAGTTAAAAGTATTTGCATAGCTTGGATCAAACATTGATCAGAATGGTGACTGCAGTCAAGAAATAAGAAAAAGACTAGAGGAATGGAAAAGGCAGCCATGATTGAATTGGAGAAGATCTTAAAGAGCAAAGATATACAATTGAGCACTAAAGTCAGAATCATCCATTGTATTCCCCATCTTTTTGAATGGATGTGAGAACTAGACAGAGAAGAAAGTGGACAGGATGAAAGTGGACAGGAAGAACCTACTCATTTGAGATGTGATGTTGGAGAAGAGTGCTGAGGATGCCGTGGACGCCCCAAAAGACAAAAATGGGTCCTTAAACAGATCAAGCTTGAACTCACACTGGAGGCCAAGATGATTAAATTGAGGCTGTCGCACTTTGGCCACATCATGAGAAGGCATGGATCATTGGAAAAGACAATAATGTTAGGAAAGTGGAAACAGGGGAAGAACGCAAACCAGATAGCGAGACTCTTTGGGAGATCATGGGCATGAATCTGCAAAATTTAAGCAGAGCAGCTGAGAATAGCTGGTCCTGGAGATGTCTCATCCATAGGGTCACCATGAGTCAACACAAGGGCAGTTAACAACAAATTGACAGCAAGGGGTTGGCCTTCACCAAGGGTTACTTCTTCATATTCTTTAGTCGTCAGTATTGGGTCATAAAGCTGCAGCTTTAAGAGTCAAGCATTATACTTGTTGAACTGTCAGATAGGAAAAAGCAGTTCCAAGCACAAACTGCGTAAGTCAGAGCCCCACTCCCTGCTCTCAAAGTGATCCTTCTTTCTTCTATCATCATCCTAGAATCTTCTAGCCCATCAGCTAGCCAATTTGGCCACTGACCATAGCAATGGCAATAGCAAGTATATTTCTATACAGCTTATCAGTGCACTTAAGCACTCCCTAAGCAGTTTACAATGTGTAAGCTAATTGCCCCCAATAAGCTGGTACTCATTTTAGTGACCTTGGAAGGATGCCAGCCTGAGTCGAGCCTGAGCCCCTGGCTGGTATTGAATTCACAACCTTGTGGTTTACGAGTGAGTGGCTGCAGTACAGGCATTTAACCACTGCACCACCAGGGCTCCTTGGCTAGGGGATTCTTAGACCTATATTCCAAAACAGTGATATCATTCCTTTAGTTGACATTTCTTTGGTTGGCTAGCAAAATTAATTTCCTCTGAATCTGACACTCATTTAATATGTAGCTCTCCAAACCGAATGCCTTACAAAAGTTCTAACAAAACAAATCTACAGGGGGGGGGGGGGGGGAAGCTTAGCATTTCAACAAAGCAGAAAGTCTCTCAAGATACATGGGTTGATGTGCATTTGGACTTCGAGCTGGATTGCTCAGGAAACATTATAGCTGTGGTTCTAAAAGCTGAAAGGTTCTTCAGATGGTGAAAATAATCCAGGTAGAATTTGGGTTAAGTCTTTTTGTTCACATGCATTTTGGATGCATCTGATTAAGTTGGAGGGGGCTGCTGAAAACCCCACTTAATCCGGGACAATCAATGTTGGTTTTCCCCCCAAATTTTTCTAAAAGATTCGGATTTTCCAATGTGTGAATAACTGATGTAAATAGGCTCAGGATAAACTGGGATAAAACACTGCATGTCTTGAACATGTTTCTAAAAGAATCGCATCATTGACTTCATCTTCATTTGAGTGCAGATATGTGTGAGCAACTGAACTCGCAGAGATGTGCATAGTGTGAACAACAAACCTGGAATGCATGAGCGAGATTTTTGGCATAGTCACACTAAAAACAACAACATGTGAATGACTCCTGAGTCTCTCAGTGTTAGACTACACTCCCTGGATGCCTGAGTCACCATGGCCCTCGATCAGGAATTCTGGGTATTGTTCACCCTGGGAATCTAGGTTGAAAACTATTGCTTTGTAATAAGATTTTTTCATGCAGAGAACTATGCATTTTAATGCTCTTATCATTTTGAAATAGATGTTCAAAAATTACATTTTTAGGAATTATGGACGGAGTACTTTGTTGAACATTAACTGTACATGAATCTTTATTAAAACCATTCAGTTACTCAGCTGCAACAGCAACTAAAGATTTCATTTGCCATCTAAAAAGAATTAGCAGAATTAGTTGAATTGAAATCTTGGCCATGGAGCTATATAAGACTAGTATGTTGTAGCCTGAATTTAGTCCTTGTCTGTCACCCCAAGAGCCAGAGACTGCTAGGCTTTCCATAATATACTTCATTAAATGTCAGACTAACTTTAGTTGGAGACCAATAAAATAAAATACAATAACAAGAGAACAAGCAGACCTTTACAGCAAGGCAGATTTATAGTTCTCTGCTAGCTGCAGTATGTGCCAAATATGTACATATAGATTTACCAGTCAGGATGTTAGCTTTTAAAGGAATGGCTACCCATTTTCTCCCATATGCCTTGGCTTTCTTTGTACAGTTGAGTTTGCCAAAGGGGCCAAATACAAGTCTGTGTTGATTGTATAGGGAGATGAAGAACATGTATATGCATACATATACAAGACTCTCACTTTTTGGTTGCTTTTATTCAACTGAGCGCATGACCAACCACACAATTCAGTTTTCTTTTTCTTTTTTTTTGCTTTTGCTGCGGTGATGGTGGTGGAGGAAGTGTTTCTCCTTGTTCTCAAAAGTCCATTCCTTTTCTATGGGAGGCTGCATCAGAGTGCAGCTCCTGTTGTGTGCTCATTTGCACAGTCTGTTCTGATATTTCTGTCTGCCACAGTTTCCTGGCCCACCCAGATCAGTGTGAGGCATTCTTGTTTGTCCAGGTGGTAGTCAGGCTTTGCTCTTAGATTGCACTGGTTTCTGAAATTTATTTGTCACTCTGCATATTCAAGATTAAGATTCAGTTGTTTTTATTGTTATGCGGTTTCAAGTTAACTCCAATTTATGATGACTCTGGAGATAACTGCAGTAACGAAAGCTAGTGCAACAGTAGCACTATAGCACTCGATATTTTCACACAGTTGTGCAATCACACAATTATTGTGACATTACCATATAATATTGAGATTGCGTTTCTCACACATCCATGAATGTACATTAGTACATTGGGGTTGATTGTTTTGTACATGCTCTGTTTCGGAGCTATGGCGCATGTCTTGAAATCATGTTTCTGTCTCACACAGAATAAAAGGGAAAAAAATAAAATTTATTACTTCACCACATTGTTTTAATCCAGTGTAAACAAAATTGTGTCCCATAACTCAAAAGGAGACTGAAATCCACTGCAAAACTGATCCTGGCAAAGGGAACGGATTGCCTCCACCGCAATGCATTCTGGTTATCCCTGATTGCTTCTGCAGTAGTGTGAATGAAGTACTGCATGATTAACCTTTGCACTCTCGCAATCGCACTTCATTTGTGTTATTGAGAAGTCATTCACCGGACTTCCCTATGAATGGTTTGTTGCTGGAGCATAACGGGTTCTTCACAGGGTAAATCCTGGATGAGTGCTTCGTTGTCGGAAAATCTTCAGTGCAACTGTGTGATTTAGCCGGGTTATGCCTTTTTCTTCCCCCTTCCCCTCATCTAATGATCTCCATAGTTGTAGGGTTTTCTTGACAAAAATCATTCAGAGTGGTTTTGCCATTGCCTTCCCCTAAGGGAGTATGACTTGCCCAGGGCCACCTAGTAGTTTTTCTGAATGTGGATTTTAATCTTGGTCTCCCAGTGTCCGAATGCAACAATCCAACCACTACACCAGCCTGGCTCTGATTCAGTTCTTTATTTAATCACTTATGAATAAAGCTCACAGGGAAGACTTTATTTTGTTTTACCTCTTCTTGAGCACTGGAACAAATTGGAGCATGAAGCCTATGTATTTACAGAATCATAGAAACATAGAATAATAGAGTTGGAAGAGATCACAAGGGCCATCTAGTCCAATCCCCTGCCATGCAGGAAATCCAAATCAAATCATCCCCGACAGATGGCCAGCTAGCCTCTGTTTAAAGACCTCCAAGGAAGGAGACTCCACTACACTCTGAGGGAGTTTGTTTCACTGTCGGACAGCCCTTACTGTTAGGAAGTTCTTCCTAATGTTGAGGTGGAATCTATTTTCTTGTAGCTTGCATCCATTGCTCTGGGTCCTAGTCTCTGGAGCAAGTGAAAACAAGTCAGCTTCCTCCTCAGTATGGCATCCCTTCAAGTATTTAAACAGGGCTATCATATCACCTCTTAACCTTCTCTTCTCCAGGCTAAACAACCCCAGCTCCTTAACTCGTTCCTCATAGGACAAATTGAGAAACATAGCCATGTTAGTCTGGAAAATCAGTATGCAAAAGGATTGAGACTAACTGAAAGATCATGAGCATGAGCATGAGTTGGTAGCATGAGCTTTTGCAGACTTGAGTCTACTTCCTCAGATGCATTTGGTGGAGTGGAAAGCCCAGTGACAAACCTATATAGCAGTCTGTGTACGAGAATGTCCAAAGAAATGCAAAACTTTCTGTATATGGAGATGAGGCGACATGTTCAGTTTCAACAATGGTCACTGGGGCACAAGGCAAGCCTAAAACCAAGGCTAGAAGATAACCATATGAATAAGTATCGAGATGCAATGTGGGAGTCAAAAAGATGATAAAAGAAATGGCAAAATTTGAGTGTATCAATAAACTGCAGAACAAAGGCAATGATTTGCTGGCACATTAACCTACCCCCAGCCTCAGGGGGGCTCTCTTGGCCAGTTCATCACATCTTCTTTATGCACAGGCTCAAGTCTATTGAAGCTCATGCTACCATCTTTCAGTTAATCTGAAAGGTGCGGCACGATTCCTTTGCATAAAGCTTATGAAAATCAGCTTTGCTAGTTTAATTGTCTATGCTCCCTCCATGGGCTGGCATTCAGGGTGGGCACTACACAGGAATAAAAATGTTGTCAGACTACAATTCCCATAATTCCTCAGCATTGACTGTATTGGCTAGGACTGATGAAGGTACAGTCCCACAACATGTGGAGGACCACAGTTTGCTCGCATAGGCACTCTTCAACATGCTTCAAGCCTGAGCCATAGCCGGGAAATGTTATTTCAGGACTGAATTCTGAGGCCCTTTCACACTGCACAGCTATAATGCCATGTTTCCATTATATAGAATTCCATGGATTTGTAGTAAAGTAGCTCTCAAGCTGAGAATTCTAAGTACCACTGTCTAAACTTCATTGTTGTTAACTGCCCTCAAGTCTACCTAGATTCATGGGGATCCTGTGGATGAGAAATCTCCAAGGCCCCCTGTCTTCTACTGTCTGCATAAGTCTTGTAGATTCAACTCATGACCTCCCTAACTGAATCCAGCCCTCTGAGGTGCAGCCTTCCTCTCTTTCTACTACCCTCCACCTTTCCAAGCATTAATGTCTTTTTGAGTGAGTCAAATGCCTTCTCATGATGTGGCCAAAGTATGGTAGCCTCAATTTTGACATCTTGGCTTCCAGTGGGAGTTCTGGCTTGATCCGTTCTAGGACCATTTGTTTGTCTTTTTGGTCATCCATATCCTCAGCAACTCTTCTCCAGCACCACATCTTGGATAAGTTGATTTTTTTCTTACCAGTTTTTTCCCCCTGTTCAGCTCTCACATCCATAGATGGTGATGGGGAATACTATGGCTTGGACGATTCTGACTTTAGTGCTCAGTTTTATGTCTTTACTCATTAGGCTGTTCTCTAGTTCTTTTATGGTTGGCCTTCCCATCCCTTTTATTTTTATTTTTTCTTATTATTTCTTGGCTGCAGTCACCATTCTGAGTGAAGTTTGATACTAGCTATTGGAACCCTTTAATATTTCTATTTCTGCATTGTCTGGGTTGAATGTATTTCTTCCGTGGTCATTATTATGATTATTATTTTATGTTCAGCATTAAGCCTGCTTTTGCACTTTCATCTTTGACTTTCTTTAGTAATTGTTCCACGTCTATGATGTATTCAGCTAGTAATATGGTATTGTCCACATAACTAAGGTTGTTGATGTTCCTTCCTCCTGTCTTCACTCTTTCTTCTGAGTCGGGGAGGCGTTACAAACCGCCGCTTTGCAGCTGTCTCCCAGCGCTGCTGTTTGCTCCGCGAGGGAGCCGCCGCAGCCAAACCGCGCGGCTCCCTTACGGAGCAAAAAAGAAGCTCCAAAATGGAGCTTCTTCTGGCGGCGCGCTAATGACGCCGCGAGGCACCAATGGCGCACTCGTGACGTCATTAGCACTGCACGACGTGCAAACGCACAGTGTCCGTTACGTCAAGATGGCGGTGGCCGTGTGGAATGGCTGCCGCCATTTGTTACGGACAGAGTCCTTAACAGGAATAGGGGCGTCTGGAAGAGACGCCCCTTTTTTAAACTGGGATGTCTTGAGGGCGTCCCAAGTGGCGGTTTGTAACCCGCCTGAGTCTTCTGTTCTTATGATGTGTTCTGCTTACAAGTTGAACAAAAAGGTTGATAGAATGCATCTTTGCCTGACCTTTGCCAACTGGGAACCAATCTATCTAAACCAGCATTCCCCAAATGCCATAAGATGGAACAATGGTAGTTAAAGTGGGATAACAGTAACAATGGGCCTCTGAAGGGTAAACTTGTAATATGGAGTTTGTACAATGCTTAGCTTTTGTGGTGGCACAAGTTAGAAAAATGAGCACTTAATTCCTTTTGCAGTAGAGTGGCTTTGTGGCTACGGAAAGTTATATGCCCAACACCAAGTCGCTACATCTGGTTCCACATTTTCCTAGTCTCTAGTGTTATTTACTTGTTATTCAAAGGTATAGCCATGTTAGTAAGGAAACCCAAAATGCAAAGGGATCTTGTAGCACCTTTGAGACTAACTGAAAGAAAGAAGGACATGCATCTGAGGAAGTAAGCTGAAGTCTACGAAAACTCATGCTACCAACTTCTTTCTTTCAGTTAGTCTCAAAGTTGTTACAAGATCCCTTTGCATTCTTACTTGTTGTATGCCTTCAAGTCATTTCTGACTTACAAGGACCCTAAGGTGAACTTATCTTGAGGTTTTCTTGGCAAGGTTTTTTCAGAGGAGGTTTGCCATTGCTTTCTCCTGAGGCTGAGAGCATGTGACTTGCCCAAGGTCATCTTAACACATTTACTGAAATATGCTATGCGTCTTCCTTTTCAAAATCCACTTTTCCTCATTAGGTTGCCTCGTTTTCCATTTTCTGCCCCCTACTAACTGAGCAGGGTATATACACCTCCGTCCTGTCTATTCCTTCACGTGAAATGTCTATTCCTGCCTGCCTCTATTCAATCTTTGGAGCACGGTTTCCTTCATTTAAGCAGCTCAAAGTGAAGTCTCAAAGTGAAGCATGAGGTCAGATGCATGTTGAACTTGTGCAGTGTGCTGAAGAAGTATGAAATCTATAACCATGAGTCAGTATCACTCCCCTCCCTCCCTGCCTGCCTGCCTGCCTCACATTTTCCAGAGGCAGTGGCAATGGGATGTGTGCTAGTTGTGACCAAGCCACATGGAATTTTGCTAGGAGTTGCAGGTCTGCTTGGCCAGAGCTCTGGAAAAACCTCACGCCTCTCTTGGCTTGCATGGGAAGCAGCACCCTCTCCTCTGGCTGTACAAGTACTTTGCCAATATATTAATGGATTAAATATGCTGCCCAGCTAGGGTTGCCATAACTGTCCACTAAAACCCAGGACAAAATGCAGGACAAAATCTAGACCAAACTGTAGGACAACTGCAGGACAAAACTCAGCCCAGAATGTAGGACAGTTAAGAACCTTAAATGTCCTACATTTTGGGCTGAGTTTTGTCCTGCAGTTGTCCTACAGTTTGGTCTAGATTTTGTCCTACATTTTGTCCCGGGTTTTAGTGGACAATTATGGCAACCCAATGCCCAACCCAAATTCTTTCCATGCCATGCTGCTGCAATGAAGGAAGCAAGATTGGTTCTCTCTCCGGCTGCCATCTCTAACGCTGCAAAGGAGTTGTTGACAAAGCTGAGCGTTGTGACTGAACCTCCTCCTGTGTCTGGAAATGCAGCTGAAGTCTAGCAATCTATGAAGGATGGAAAAAATCCAACATTCCTGGATTCTTTTCTTGTCTTTTGGCAATGGCACAATTGCATTTCCCTCTTTCTGTTTTCAGGTTCTAAAAAGAGAGGCTTGGGAGCACAGCTTGGCTGAAAAACCTGTGAAAACACATCAGCATCATTTAAAAATACACCTGTTAGGTTTGCAGGGCAAGTTGGGATTTTTTGTTGTTGTAGAATGAAGGTAGATTTCATGAGCTGTCCTCAAAAGGCATTTGTAAGAGTAGTGTTCCTTAGTTGTTATGTTTTTGCTTTTCAAGAGGTCAGGGCTCCTTGGGAGAAGTAAGTATATCAGCACATCCTCTCCCTTTCTGTTTTTATTCCACACATACATATGGAAACACTTCAGAAGTCAAATGACATAAAGGAAAGGGTAGAAAGATTCAGAAGTATGCCTACCTCTGTGTCTCTGTGGACCTATCACACTTAGGTCCTATGTGCTTCCATTTCAAAAATGGTTAAAGTGGTAGCATCCCAGAAAAGCAATCCCATTTGCTATTGGTTATCACACAGAGCGCAACAAGGGGTTAAAAGCACATTAAACTGGGCCCAATGCAAATTTGGCTATCAAAAGGAGACAAACAAATCCTCATTGCTTGCTTATAAATACCTTCTCTGAGCAGGGTTGTCATATCCCAGATTTGGGTGGGACAATCCCGGATTTGGGAGGGGGGAGGTAAAAAAAGATCCCATCCTGCGTTGTTTTTGTTCTATCATCATCATCATCATCATTATTTATCATCATCATCGCCCCTCATGTTTACCTGAATCCTACTTTATTTAATGGTATTTTATCTAACTATCCAAGATGGTTAATTTTGCTGTTCACTTGATTCTCAGCCAGTATTACTGCTACTAGAAATTGGGGGGGGGGGGGGGGGGGGGAATAGGAAATTGCCATTTTTGCTCTCTGCCCTGGGCTTATCTTGAACCCTGCCTAGTTCTTAGTCTCAAACTGGATTATTTCTGCAATGTGTTTTGGACCAAAGAGGGCCAGTTAAACCTCCTGAGAGCAGGAATTCTTCATTCTGGGAGCAATCTTCTTCAAACATACCTGCCATGTTAGTGAGACCAAGAGAAAGCTTTCCCATAAAGATCTCAAACCTTGCTCATACACTCGTAAGATAATAAATTATTTTTAAAATGTGATACAGCATTCTTTATTGTTTTAATTTATTTATGTATGCATAACTCTCCTGTGCTCCATATTATGACTTGAGCAACAGACTCGAAGCTACAACTACATACTTCACCTTTTCCACCTTGTTTCGTTGATTGTTTTGCCTGATGCTCAAAAGCTCACTCAGTACTTGGCAACTTTTCAGCTGGTCCTAATAAGGGCATTTCTGTTCTGTGTCAAGTGGGAAATGAGGCCCCCCCTTTGCTTACTAGAATTACCTCTTTTTTAAATAATTCCCCTAGTGGAAAAAGAACCAGGTCATGTCTTATCTTGGACCCACTCCTTCCTCAATTCTGTGAAATGCCTTTGCTTGTGGCAATATGTGGCAGTAAAACTAAGCTAGTACCATGTACCAGTATGTTTTCTGCTCCTTGCTGCCAGTCTGAAACTCTTGGTGTGTTCTTGTTGCTGTTGTTGTGTGCCTTCAAGTCATTTCCAATTTATGGCAATCCTAACACTCATCATAGGTTTTCCTTGGCAAGAGTTGTTCCAAGGAAGTTTGCCATTGCCTTCCCATGAGGCTGAGAGCATATGATGTGCCCAAGGTTACCCAGTAGGTTTCCATGGCTGAGCTGGGATTCGAACTCTGATCTCTAGTTGTCATCCAACACTCAAACCACTACTCCAGGATGGCTTGTTATTATTTAATTCCTGTTTGGATGCTCCTGTCTTTCTCTTTCAGAAAGGCTTGCTCTGTAAACCAAGTCTAAAGGAGGCTCCAGGAAGGGTCTATTATGGTCCCTGCTGCATGCTCTCTTGGTTGTATGGAGCTGTGTAGCCAAGGGTCTTGTTAAGGAAATTTATTATTGTTGTTCAATAACACGAGAGGGGGACTTGCTATGACATTCCTGCGAGATCCCCCCCCCCCCCCCCCCGTTGTGTATACTGAGAAGACCAGGGAATTCCAGAAAGGAAGCAGATGCAGACTTCTCAAATTAATATCCAGTTTATTAATGGAGAAAAACCACACACAATTTACTAACACAAACACAAGGCTCAGGAAAATCAGGGATTAGCGTGGATCAAGAGTTCAGGCTTCACTAGGGCAATACTCACCAAAGTATAGATTCGCCTCTGGGAATTGGATGGGGAAGAGTGGCAATGGGGCAAGTCCATTCCGCAATGTGGGTTTGAACGGAAATGCTGGTGTCCAAGTCAAAGGTCCGACTGATGTGGAGTATGGAGACCTCTCAGATGGCACACAGACTTGCCAAAGTCTGGGGTTTTTATAGGGGCAAAAGGCCCTTCAGCCAAAGGTGTATAATTGCTTGTCTAACACCTGGATGACTAGGTCTGATTGTCTTATTAGGTCCTAATCTACTTGGGCAACAGACTCGGGGAGGGGGTAAGCAACTCTGGGAAGGCAAACACTGCACCTTCTGATTGCATGGGCAAAATGATAATCCCATTTGCAACTTCCTAGACTATCTGGAATGACAATATTTACTGAAGATGACTTCACCTTAGGTGTGGTGTGTACATGTCCTCTTGCTTATCTCTTAATGGCGGACAAGCAGCCAGAGTTCATCTAGGGATCATATGGGCTATCATTTACACCAAAATTTTATAGAGAGCAGAATAGGTAATACCCTCCCCTCAGAAATTATGAGGACTCACAGGTGTGTGATGATGAGTATTTTCCGAATTAATCTTCGCCATTGAAATTTTGGTGTGTGAATATCGGAGAGGAAGTCCTACTAAGGGGAGTATCACACTAGTGATGCCGGGGGGGGGGGGGGATATCTGGCTACCTGGAACCAATGCACACATATCATACATACAAAGAATGAAATAAAGCAATCAACAATAGGCAGTGGGAAAGGCAATCATGGAAAACATAAGCAACAATGAGAGCATTCAATATGCAACGAGAAAAGCAATAGGCAATCAATAATAAATCTGAGTCCAATAACTGAAAGAGAATAATGTAACATGAGTCCGAACAGTTGGTGGTTTGTATATGAAATGACAGAGTCTGCTTTAAAACCTCCAAAGAAGAAGACTCCACCAGCTCTGAAGCAGCAACTTCCACTGTCAAACAACTCTTACTCTCAAGGCAGTTTTTCCTAATGTTGAGGTGGAATTTCTTTTCCTGTAGCTTGAATTCATGGACTTTATCACACAAGGAAAATCAGGGTAAATTGGGGGTTTGAATGGTGATTTCCCCAGGAAAGTCATGCGATCGCGGTGAAGATTTCCACACGACAACACGATTAAAGAGGACTTATGCTGGGAATAATCAGGGAATAACCAGCAACAAATCATTCATGGGGAAATCACTTGAATGATTTGTTGCTGGTTACTCCCTGGTTAGTCCCAGGATAAGTCTTTAATCGCAATGTGAGTGAAAATCTTCACTGCAATTGTGCGACTTTCCTGGGGAAATTACTATTTAAACCCCTGATTTTCCCCGATTTTCCCCACATGTGATAAACTCCCATTGCTCCATGTCCAGTTCTTCGGAGCTGCAGAAAACAATCTTGCTCCATTTTTAGTATGATATCCTTGGCCAACACCTTGCTTTTCCATAGCTCAAGAGGCGTGGTTGTGATGTTATGTCTGGCAGCATACCAAATCAGTTTTTCACAGTATGCTTGCCTTCCTCCAGGAAGTCCCAGAGCATTTTTGCCAGCCCCCAAATCCAAAAATAAGGAAAGCAATTGGTAAGGGGGTTGGTTTGAAAGGATGCCGTCATTCCTCCAGGAGGGGATAAATGAAAGGGTGGTCTTGCAGCAAAGGCCGTTCACAACGTGGTGTACAGTATCCGTCCCCCACCCTCATCCCACTTCCCAGCAGAAGGCTGTGTGGGATCTGGCTTCTCTCTGTGTCGGAGTAGTGAATTTATGCCTCAGGCTGTTTTCCTTACAGTGTGAATGAAATGAATCAGCTGTTGCTTACAAAGAGAAGCTATGGAATCAGATCATTTACACAACCGCCCCACTCTAGATGGGGTCCTTTCTATTACTATTAAGATGTGTTGGTTTTCAGCTGTGTGTGACTACAGTTGAAGCAAGTTTTTACACATGACCGTCCACAGAGCTGGATAAAGATACAGGCGGCCCTCTGTATCCACAGATTTTTCAGTCCATGGATTCAAACATCCACAGCTTGAAAATATTCAAAAGCTATATAAATTCCAAAAAGTAAAGCTTGATTTTGCCATTTTATATAAAGGACACCCATTGTACTATGCCATTGTATTTAATGGGGCTTTAGTATCCATAGATTTTGGTATCCATGGGGTGCCCTAAAACCAAACCCCATCAGATACCAAGAGCCCGCTGTATTTTTTGGCTACAACTTACAGAATCCCTGCAGCCCTGGCCATGCAGGCTATTGGGATCTGGGAGTTATATAGTCAGCCCTCCATATCCATGGATTCTTTATTCACTGATTCAAGCATCCATGCCTTGAAAATACAGCGCGCCCACACCATACGCGGGCGCGCCATACACGGCCTTGAGCATACGCACTCAAGCCGTGTGAGCATACGCACTCAAGCCGTGAGGCGCGTGCAGGGTGGAAGGGGCAGCACGTCCCATTCAATTGAATGGGCACGCGCGCCTGTTGTGTCCCACGTGCTCCTGCGCCGCCGCGCCGCTGCGCACGAGCCCCATTGTTTCCAATGGGGCTCAAGCATAGGTGGAATTCGCCTTACGCGGCGGGATCTGGAACGGATCCCCCGCATAAGGCAAGGACGGACTGTACTCCATATATATATATACATACATACATACATACACATTCCAACAAGCAAACCTTGATTTTGCCATTTTATATAACGGACACCATTTCACTGTGCCATTATATTTAAAGAGAATTTAGCATCCATGGATTTTGGTATGCCTGGGGGTGATGGTCCTGGAACTAAACCCCAGCAGATACCGAGGACCGACTGCAATTAGAAAATTAATACACTGTTATGAACAATCACCTTAAAACCAGTTGTTTTAGTTTAGCAAAACATCTGGTGCATTCTGTGAATGTTGGCAGTGTGGCTAAAAGTCAGCAATGGTTTGTTTGCATAGAGCAGCTTCTCAGGACTGTCAAATTGGGTTTTCTAAGCCCATACTCCACTTTGAAAATACCCTGTTGGCGCTGCTGGCAGAGTGATCCCCAGTTTACATCTTTTTTTGTCATGGTACTTTGTCAACTGTAAAAATAAGATTTTAGTGATAGTTGGATAGACGTTTTGGCTGCAGGAGTGATGCCTGCCTCCAGTTCTGGCAATGTTGTGGAAGGAAAATAAATAATTCAGTTCTTGATTTTAGTCACCAAGCAGCTGTTGTTTGCCTTTCAGGAAAAAAACCAAGAAACTTCCAGGATAACCATTTCCTGGAGGATAGCCTTGTTTATTTTCTTGCTGGCACTGATGTAAATGTCTGTGCTTCAAAGGAAATACGCAAGAAAGCATTATATGAGGCAAAAATGGATGCATTCAGAAAAACAATGAGTTTATTTATTTATTGACATATTTATTTGGTGGCATTCCCTATTTGTTCAACATGTATGCAGACTCTATCATAAGAAGAGTAGGTTTAGACTCAGAAGAAGGAGGAGTGGAGATAGGAGGAAGGAACATCAACTGCCTAGGGGGTCATTCCCACTGCAGTTTGCTCCGAAGTGGGATTCGGGGCAAATGACCCTCATTCCCATTTGAAACTGCTTCCGATCCTCATTGGATCAATTCTAGGAGGAAAGAAGCAAGACAAACACAAAATGCCCGGGGTTTCCTGACACTAGTCTGAAAGTGTTTTTTTTTTAAAAGAATTGATTCTGGGGTTGCGCATGCAGAGAAAGAGGATAGACACCTTTGAATCCTCTCCCTTCTAAGAGATACAAATTAGATCAATTATTGCTCCATTTAAAGCATAAAGTTGATAAAAAGTGCAAGGCACTTAATTTGGACACTAGAAATTAAGATCCAGTGCAAGCAAGATCTCTTTGGCCCCATTCGCACTGGGCATACAAAGAGAT
This sequence comes from Sceloporus occidentalis, assembly GCA_023333645.1. Taxonomy (NCBI): domain Eukaryota; kingdom Metazoa; phylum Chordata; class Lepidosauria; order Squamata; family Phrynosomatidae; genus Sceloporus; species Sceloporus occidentalis. Next base: position 220,891,886 of record JALMGF010000001.1, read on the forward strand.
ATATATCGCTGCGAGTCTGGATCGGATCAAGCTTCCGAGTCGTATTCGAATCAGGTCCATTGTTCCCATTACAAAAGGGAGCAAATGGACTCGGTTTTTCTTTACTCATATTCTCGTTTCCATTGATATTTCTCTGTTGTATTTTGATGTGGGTTTTTTTGTTTGTTCCCCATTCCCATTGCCTTTCTGGAACCATTTTTTAAAAAGCTGTCAATCAAGCGCTTAGGCGATTAGACATCACAGTGACATCTAATCCCCCCTTCTTCTTCTTATCCCCCCTTCTTCTTCAAACCACCCCAATATGCAGCAGCCAGGCACCCCTTTTCTGTCTCAAAAAAAGAAACAAGGCTGGATGCAGGAGCCACGTTCAGGGTTTTGGGTTTCTCTCTCTCTCTCTCTCTTTCCTTTCTGCTCACAAAAAGTTTTTGCCAGCCTTCCTTTCTCCATATCCCTAATCCTCTTTCCTTTCTTTTTCCCTCCCTCTCCAAAAAACCCAGTTTAACTTTCATCGTTTTTTTTAAAAAAAGTTTTACACACCACTGGATAAAGGCTATGCGAACGGGGGGAAATGGTGCCGGCAGGGATGTAGCCAAGGGGGGGGGGTTCTTGAGGTCCGGACCCCCCCTTCCATTAGAAAAATGAATGGTGTGTGCTACTGCACTGCCGCGCCCAAGCCCCATTATAATGGTGGCCCTTAGTCTGGACCCTTCCTAAAATCCTGGCTACGTCCCTGGTGCTGGGAATGCCAGGAAAGAGAACAAAGCTGGTGACACCCCCGGGACAGCTCCTTGAACATTGTTCCTCCCCGGATTCGGACACACTTATCGTTTCCATTAATTCGCCGCAGATCCGACATGGCAGCTGCAAAAAAAAAAAAAAAAAAAAAAACCCTTCTGGAAAAGTGGTGTCAGGATAACCCAGGTTATCCACTGCTGATTCGTGCTTTAGCTGGGGAAATTGATCAAAGTTGGATCGAACGCAGATTGAAATGGGAACAATTTTCCTTAAACAAGGATCGAATGCAAATTCAAATGGGAACGATGTTCCTATAATCCAATTCTTGATTTGATTTATAGCCCAGTGGGAATGGGGCCTTTGAAAAGAAGAAAAGCAAGTGGGAGAGAAAAGCCGGCTGCAGTGTGATTAATGAACAACATGGAGACGACAACGGTGAGTCCTCCCACAAAAATCTTGCTAGAAGTCCTGGATCAAAAATTAGACAAGCTGTTTGATGCTTTCCAAAGCATTGAGAGTACAATTCAAGCTCTCACAGAGCAGATAAGTGGAATAAAAAAGACAGCTGAAGAAGCTAAGGAAAAATCTGAAAGCAATGAACAACAGATAGAGACGCTGAGAAGTGAACTCGTAATGCTTCGGGACAGACTCATAGATGCTGAGAATAGACAACGAAGGAGAAATTTAATAATAAGGACTTATTTATCTCAGATCTGCCTTTTTAGTCATCAAGGCGCTTGTAGAAAGCGTGGATGAGTCCTTCCTGAATCTTCGTTCGCAAAGAAAAAGCCAGAGAGAGAGACACTTAGAGAAATGGGAGTACCAAGTTTGGATTAATGCTGAACTTTAAAAAAAAATTACCATGGAAGATCTACAAGCATTGATTCGAGGACAACTATGAAAGAAATGAACAAGATCCTAAAATGTAAAGTCATAACTCTGAACACTAAAGTCAGGATAATCCAGGCCATCACCATGTACGGATGTGGAAACTGGACAGTGAAGAAAGCTGATAGGAAGAAAACAGATTAATTTGTGCTATAGAAATAAACTAGATGGGGTGTTCCATCACTCGAACTATAATATAATAATAATAATTTGCAATGTGGTTCTGGAGAAGAGTGCTGAGGACACTGTGAACACCCAAAAAGACAAACAAATGGGTCCGAGAACAGGTAAAGCCTGAATTCTCCCTGGCTTCCATTTTTACCTCAAACAGGTAAAGTCTCGACTCTCCCTGAAAGCCAGGATGACTAAATTGATGTTGTTGTGCTTTGGACACACCATGTGAAGGAAAAACATATTTAAAAAGTCAGTTGTGGAAGGCATCAAGCCAGATGGCTAGGTTCAGTCAGGGAGACCATGGGCCTGAGGTTGAGGACAGAGGGGCTTGTCTACCACCTAGAGGACAAATCTATTACCTGTTTGAGAGAGCTGGCATGGTGTAGTGGTTTGAGTGTTGGACTACAACTCTTGAGTTGTTTGATTCCCCGCTTGGCTGTGAAACCCACTGGGTGTCCTTGGCAAGTCACATTCTTTTAATCACAGGGGGAGGCAATGGTAAACCTCCTCTGAATGAATCTTGCCAAGAAAACCCTTGGTTTGTCTTAGGGTCACCCAAAGTTGGAAACAACTTGAAGGCACACAACAACAAACCATCTATTTAGAAAGCAGATTGCCACTATAGGAGTGGCAATCTGCTTCTAGGAGAGGTAATTCACCCTTTTCTTACCTACAAAAAGGATGGTTTGGAAAGTCTGGAGGTGTAAGGAAAGGAACTACGGAAATAGCTTTGGGACCACTCTCTGCCCATCTCTGACTTAGCTCTTGAACACGTTTCTGATGCTTCAAAGGCTTGGTTCCCAAACTTTGGTCCTCCCGGTGCTTTGGACTTCAACTCTCAGATGCCCCAGCCAGCTTGGCCAACAAGCTAGAATTCTGGGAGCTGAAGTCCAAAACATCTGGAGGACCAAAGTTTGGCAACTACTGGATGTATATCTAAAGGTAGGCTCCTGCATGTACGTACAGAGTGCTTTTTGATCTCCCTGCTCATTGGAGCATTCAGAGTTCCAGGCCCAGTGTCCATGAATTGCAAGGCAGTCCTCCAGAAGATCTGGCACTTCCTTTCCAGGAGATTCATCACTGGCCTGTTGCCTGGCGTTGGAGTCACTGTGCTTCCCATTCTAGGCTTCTGCTCTTACTGTTCGTTTTGCAGCACTCCTTCTCTTTGAGACAGGAATTTGGACTGGAAAAGTTCCTGCAGGCTTGTTATCTTCCAAGCTTTGGCTGGAGTTAGTGAAGGCTGGAATGGGCTGAATTAGCAGGACTGTCTAGTGTGTTGAGGTTTTGGCAGGGGATGGAGTTGGAGAGTAAGCAAGACTTTATCTGCTGACCCAGCGCTATGGGACCAGGGTGTGGGATTTTATGATGGGACAGAAGAAAGGGAGGGGGTAAGAAAGAAAGCAGTGGATAGGTCTCCCCTCCACTGCCTTGCCTTCACTGTGGCTGTGCTTTCCAACCATAGAATGATAGAAATGAGAGCATGCATAAGGAGACAAGGATTTCCATCGCGGTGCAATGATTTTCCCACAACTGTGTAAAGATGCAGCCAAAGATCTGGCTGGCCAGTGGGAAACAATAAGTACCATTGATCCCTCCTCTTGCTGTCAATTCCTTGGTCTCTTTGTCTGGTTGTGATCCAGATGGCTCTCTATTCTCATAACCTCAGGGGTATCTCACACCTCTGTGCCTTCCCTCCCTCCCGTCTTCAACATGTGTGTATCTACACAGCTTTGTCCTATATTTTCAAAGTGTATGACAGATTCTGTTTGAATATCCTAAACATGATATTTTGAAGATAGCTATTTTCTAAATGTTGACATGGAAGAGCTGATACTGGGAGGAGGGGCAGGGTGAGCAAAGTGTGACCTTGAGGCCACATATTTGTCCACCCAAAACTCTTTTTGGGACTCTCTCCACATGACTTAGATCAGAGTCCTCTCCCTTCCTCCAGGGATGGCAGTTAACCTCTCACATAAGCTGCAGTACCGTTACACCAAATACCAGTTTTTTATAGTACAAAATACCAGTTTTTTATAGACTCTTTAAAGTTGGAAGAGTTTCACAAGGGCCACGTAGCCCAACCCCCTGCTCAGCAGGAATAGACAACTAAAGCTATGGCCATGCAGCCTCTGCTTTAAAAAAAAAGAACCCAAAGAAGGGGAATCCACCACAATGCAAAGCAGTCTATTCAAAACTAGATAGTCTTCTGGTTGCATTCCTTTTGGAATTGCTTGGGGAAGGGGTTGGGAGTATTTTTGGCACTTCATGTGGGTCCCAAGAGATTGGTCGTCAGCCCACTAAAGCTGTCCATGCCTGCTATTGTCAGTGCTTGTTGTTGTTGTTAACTGTCCATAGGTTGACCACTACTCAAGGTGACCCTGTAGTTGAGGCATCTCCAAGACCTCCATCCTCAACTGCTCTGCTTAGGTCCTGTAAGTTCATACTTGTGACCTCCCTATCTGACATGTGGGCTTCCTCTCTTTCTGCTGCCTTCTACCTTCCCTGGCAACATTGTCTTTTCTAGTGAGTCTTGCCTTCTCATGATATGGCAAAGTATGACATCTTCACTTTCATCATCTTGCCTTCCAGGGAGAGTTCAGGCTTAATGTGTTCAAGAACCCATTCGTTTCTCTTTTTGGCTGTCCTCAGCACTCTTCTCCAGCACCACATCCAACGAATTTATTTTCTTCCTATCTACTTTCTTCACTCTTCACTTCTCACATCCATACATGTTGATGGGAAATAAAACAGCTTGCATGACTGCAATTCCAAAAGGGGCTTAAATGTAAAGCTTTACACTTTAGGATTTTGTCTAATTCTTTCAAGGCTGCCCTTCCCATGCCTTGGCATGGGACAGACCACCCCAAAAGGGCAGCCTGCCAGTGGCCTAATTTCCCCCAGAGGGAAGCCGCAGCCACCAAACTGCACAGCTTCCCTCCAGAAGAAAAAGAACCCAGAAAACCCGGGTTCTTTTTGCGCTGCAGAGTGGACGTCATGATGCAGGGCGCACTCATGATGTAAGTGACGTGCGGTGCCATGCAGCACCGCATGGCACTTACGTCACAACGGCAGCACCCATGTACATGGGACGCTACCATTGTTACACCGCTGCACCATGCTAGGGTTAGGGACCGTGTGGTTGCCGTGCAGTCGCTGACCCTAGTATCGCTGGGAGTACGGCATATTTGGGCAGTCTGTACCGTGCCCTAGAATTCAATGATATAGCTGTGTTAGTCCGCAGAATCAGTACATAGAGAGATCTTGTAACACCTTTGAGACTAACTGAAAGAAAGAAATTGGTAACGTGAACTTTTGTAGACTTCGGTCTACTTCCTCCAAATGAGGAAGTAGACAGAAATCTATGATAGCTCATGCTGCCAATTTCTTTCAGTTAGTCTCAAAGGTGCTACTTCCCATTCCTAGTCTTTTTCTGATTTCTTGACTGTAGTCTCCATTCTTATCAGTATTTGATCCAAGGTACAGGAACTCTTTAACTATTTAGGTGACCTCATTATCTATGCTGAACTAATGTAGGTCCCCTGTGGTCATTATTTTTGTTCTCTTTATGTTCAGCAGTAAGTCAGTGCTAGTCCATAAGGTAAAATAGGTTAGCATGACACAGCCACCAGAAAACTGGGCCTGCTAGAGCTGCCCATCTCAGAGGCAGGAGTCCCTGCAAGAGTAGTCTCACATGAGGCAGAGAGAGGCAGCTGTTGAGCAGTCAAATGCTGGAAGGGAACTTGGGCACCAGCAACATCCAGGCCATTCCCTTTGCTTCCCCCACTCCACCTGCTGTACCCCTCTGTTAGAAAACAGAGCTGTATGCATATAGTCATGGGCCTGTTCTTAGCCTCTGAAGTCAGTAGAGTCACTAGAGGGATGCAGAGGGTGGGGACCACACCAGCATTTGGGCAGAAATGGGCTATGACTTTGCTTGTGTGCCTTTAAAATGCTATAAGAGACAGTGGGGTGATGCTCACTGGGAGGAGAAAGGAGAGGCCCCAGTTTGTTTGTTTTTAAAAATGCAGATCTAATTTTTTTAAAAAAAATAAAGAAATAAAGATTGTTAAAAATTTATTATTTTAAATTTTTCTTTAAAAAATCACATTTTACCAAATGTTCACCGTAACCACATGAAACTATGTATATGTAAATACATTTAGGTGGTGCATATGCTATTGTAATTTAAAGATTGCATTTTAATTTTGCCAGTTCTTTATGTCGCAACTGCTATCATGACATTGGGTGATATATGGGAATTACAATTTTGAGTAACATTAATACAAAAAACATTTCTAAGTATTCTGTATGGTATGGAATGGGAAGAGGTCAATGGGAACGGGTTGACACCATGAACTGCCACGCCAGGTGACACCAACCCTTGAATCTAGGCTGCTTCAGTCTTTGGAGCTAGCCCTTTTGGATACTGACCCATTCTCAGAGTTAAAATAAGATTGGACTGTCAGGCTGCCTCTTTTCTGAGTTTGAAATGAAGTGGCCGTTATCTTGTCCTTCACATCAGTCACTGACATGTTTGGGGCCAGTTTGCCCTAAGGCCACTCAATTTATGTTTCAGCGTCAAAGTTTGCAGCTGGAAATGTTTTTGTTGTGGAATTGAAACTCTCAAAATCCCCCTAACCAGCATGACTATCTTTGAATCCTTTGACTGGGATGTGCCTTCTTGCCTTCATTATATAATTAATTATATAATTATTAAATTAAATTCTATAGTTAACTAATATGAGAGCCTCATTTCATATCAGGGCTGTAATATGAGAGAAAGGGGCCCTCTTTTTCTCTATGAGTAGTGATAGGTGACTTCAACTATGCTTATATTTGCTGGAATTCAAAACTCAGCCAAAACCTCAAGGTCTAGCAAATTCCTTACTTGCCTCAAAGACAAAAGGTGGAAGAGGCAACAAGGGGATCAGCTATTTTAGACTGGATCCTAACCAAGAAGGATGACCTGGTTAATTGGGTGCAAGTGGTGGGATCCTTAGGTGGAAGTGATCATGTTCTGGAGTTTGTTATACAGTGGAAAGGAGAAGCCAGGCATAGTCAGACATGCATTCTAGACTTTAGGAGAGCTGATTTCAGTAAACTTAGAGAAATATTGGGGGTGATCCCATGGTCTGGAATACCTTGTTAATCTCAGTGAATATAAGTCTCCAGGACCAGATGAACTACATCCAAGAGTATTAAAAGAACTGCCAAATGTAATATCAGAGCCATTGGCAATAATCTTTGAGAACTCCTGGAGAACAGGAGACGTTTCGACTCTGATGTTGCATGGCCACTTATCTTCCCAGTGTTGATCTTTGAAATGTTGGAGGACAAGACACACTCTTTCAGTCTCAGAGGATGACAAGGGCAAACCCCTCTAAAGAAACTTGCCTAGAAAACCCCATGATAGGTTCGCCTTAGGGTGCCATAAGTCAGAAATGACTTGAAGGCACAACAACAACAACAACAACAACAACAACAACAACAACACATGCTTGCTAAAGAAGATTGTAGAATGGATTATACTATTTAGACTGTAGAAGTTGAGCATTTTCCAAGTTTAACAAAGGAAAATTTCATTTCCAGGTTTAACAAAGCAAAATTTCTTCATCACTAAACATTGGGATGCTAAACATTGGGATGAAAGATAGCATCACAGCTATTTCTTGATATATTGGTGTCCATTTGCAGAATTTTTCTCACAGGGAAGCTTGAAAAAGTGTCTCTCTCACACATACACACCCCTGGTAAACTATTTTTATTATTATTTTTATTTATGGTATTTATACCCCACCCTTCAGCCCTAAAGGCTATCAGAAGTAATGCAGCTTCTTCTGCTGCTACATACTGCTGCATGGGTAAACCAAGCCCAAGGAACATTACTCGAAGATGGACAAAATGGGCTTCACATTAGCTGGACATTTGTATCTTTTAAGAATGAGAGACTCAATAAATGAAGCAGGAGGCAAGAACAATCCTGAGAATTCTGTATTCATGCTTTATTCTAACTGACCCCAAAAGAACCAAAGTACTGTTTTTGTCTTTGAGCAAGGTTCACTTCCCAGTTTTGCCACAAAACTGGCATCGGACGAGCACATTCTTGACTGTTTTGTTATTCCCTATAAAACTGAAGGAATTAAGATAGGAATAATGCCTGTTGTTAAGACTGTAGAACACTTATACAATAATCACTGTGTCACTTTCACATTCAATGAAGCACATAATTCTGACACTAAAATGTGAGCCAGCATAGTGTAGTGGTATGAGTTTTGGACTATGACTGTGGAGACCAGGGTTCAAATCCCTGCTTGGCCACGGGAACCCACTGGGTGATCTTGGCCAAGTCACACTCTCTCAGCTCAGGCAATGGCAAACCCCCTCTGAACAAATCTTGCAAAAACAACAACATGCTAGGACAAACCTTAAGGTTGCCGTAAGTCAGAAACAACTTGAAGGCCAACAACAACAACATTTGTTACTAACCATTTTTGGATACAAAAGGTGATATTGGCAACTGGCCTGGCTTCTGTAATATCAAAATTTCCCAGTTTTCTATTCCTAACAATGTTTTATGTGTGGGAAGCAGTCTGACAGCAGCTTGATCCAGGCAGAAGTGGATATGAACAGTATGTGTACTTCCCTTGCAGGTTGTGTGAATGTTCTTTGTGCTCTGCGAAGACCTCTCTGTTTCTTCTGCCCGTGAATTTGGATCAGTATTAAAGAATGGCTCAGGTTCTACACATGGAGGCGGTTTTCCCAGGTGGGTGCATGTAAATTGCTTTTTGATGGATAACATCTAGGTCTGTCTATATTCTTCCTCTAACAGGACTTAGCTAGATGTCCAAATTTGGAAACTCACAAGCAGAGACATATTGTTATTGTTGTTTGTCTTTACAACTTGGTACTTAAGGATGTATTGATACACAATACTTATATTGGCTCTGCAGCAGTTTCTGTGTATACCTGTGCATAAAAAATTCATGAGAGCCAGGGTGACGCAGTGGTTTGAGGGTTGGATTACAACTCCAGAGACCGGGGTTTGATTCCAAGCTCAGACATGAAACCCGCTGGGTGACCTTGGGCAAGTCACATGCTCTCAGCTTCAGGGGAAGGCAATGGTAAACCTCCTCTGAACAAATCTTGCCAAGAAAACCCCATGGTAGTGTTGCCATAAGTCAGAAACGACTTGAAGGCACACAACAACAAGGCTTACAATTTACATCTTTCATTTTTTGGTAGTAACTTACACAGCTAGATGGCAGACGATGCCCCATATTTTGCTGAGCTCCTACATGAAGATAGTTCTGTGATAAAATCAAGGGTAACTACTGGGGTCATGGGTGCTTTCTTATACCTGTGTAGGTATTTAACTGTGGATAAATTGTTGAGGCATTTATTATGGATGTAGACAGGTTAATTGAGACAGCACATTTAAGTATTATACACATAGCTTTGCAAAAACTTAAAAAGTGGAATTAGCCAAGAAAGAAGAATTCTAGACACTCTTGAAACTCGTGCCACTGAGGGAACTGCTACAATGCCATAGAATAATAATAAACATTAACTGTTTCGAGTTAAAAAACTGTCCATGGAGCAAACTAAACTGGCCCATTGAATATATGTACACATATTCTGAGATCTTAGGTTGCTGTAGTCTGGAAACTTTACATATATTTATTGAACTAGGGCATGATGACACCAGTAGATAGATAATTTTATTTGTCTGTGGCACAACATCCATTAGAAGGCATTCAAACAAAACAATGTACTTGTACAACAATCTTGTACTGGTGACAAAATCACAATGGCATTAGACACTTGATAAAAAAAGGTTAAAATAAAACAAACAAAAGATTACTGGATAAATCTGAATAAAATATGATGGTACCAGTATGTAATGGAAATGGTCGGTCCCTTCACAAGAGTCTTGGACCAGATGAGAAAGCAGTGTTTTAAGCTGATTTCTTTTCCCTTGTGCTTTGCAGGGAAGCCCAATCCCACCTCTGCTACAGCCTTCCATGGGAAGGAGCAGGATTTGCCCTATTCAGTGGAGACCCCCTATGGCTACCGCCTAGACCTGGACTTTCTCAAGTATGTAGATGATATTGAGAAAGGTCACACAATTAAGCGGATCCCGGTCCATCGGCGACCACGCTACAGTTCATTGCCTCGGGGTTATGGCTACACAGGTTCGTGGTGGACTTCCACTGAGTCCCTCTGCTCCAACGTCAGCATGGACAGTCGCCATTCTTCCTATTCTTATTGTGGACGAAGCTTCTACCCACAGTACCCCAATACCACACCGGGAACTTTCAATGCCCGTGTGGAGAAGACCTTGCTGGATGCCAGGAAGAAGTTGGAAGACCAGGCGGATTCAGGAGATGGGGAAAGGTCCAGAGCAAGTGGCCTTGGGAGCCTCCATAGCAGTGTATCTGGGTCAACAAGCTCTTTGGTGGGAAGCCAGAGCCTTTCCCGCCAGACTTCTTACAATGGCTCACAGCCAGGCGCTTCAGGACAATTCACACCAATTGGTTCTGGGTTGTCAACGCCAGTCTCCGCAACCCCAGGACACCTCCAGCATGTCCGGGAGCAGATGGCTGTGGCCTTGAAGAAGTTGCGCCAGTTAGAAGAGCAGGTTAAGATGATTCCTGTGCTTCAAGTGAAGATCTCAGTGCTGCAGGAGGAGAAGCGGCAACTTAGTGTCCAGCTCAAAAGCCAGAAGTTCTTGGGGCATCCTGGGGGGTATGGTAAGGGCAAGTCCAGGGGGGAGCTCTACATAGACATCCCTGAGGAAGGGGCAGGTGGAAATGCAGAGGAGGGCAGAGCAAGGCCTGACACTGGGGTCAGGCTGGACAAGAAGGAAATGAGGTCAGAGGGTGTGAGTAGGTCAGCTGAAGAGAGAGAGTGGAATGGGGAAGTAGGGAGATGTGATGTTGGGGTGGCAGTCAGGGAGGAAGAGCTGGGGTTGCCTTCCTCTGAGGAGGAACGGCAGCGCCAAGCTGTCCAAGCCCTGTCTACCAAGATTGCTGTTCTAGAGACACAGTTGAAGAGGGCACTCCAAGAACTCCAGGCTGCCCATCAAAAACTGGAGCATCAGGGCAAGGATCAGGAAGACAAAGAAACATCCACAAGGGATGAGGGTCTCCTGACAGAATGGAGAGTAGAGGAAGAAGGTCCAGGACATTGGGGTCACGGGGCTTCCCAGGGCCCACCGGATGCCCCTATGCGGGTGGATACAGTCAAGGTTGTCCAAGTAGAGAGGGAGCCAGAGGTTGTAGCCAGCACAGCGACAGGAATGGACCACAGGCCACAGAGAGCACAAACCCTCGAGACCAAGGAGCCTTATGCCAGCCTCAGAGCTTTGGTAGGCAAAGATGCAGGGTCTGATGAAGCAAAGAAGCCGCACTGTGCCACCTATTGCAGCAGTGAAGTGATGGAGACCACATTCCCTGTCCATACGGGACCAGCAAGCCTTCCTTCTGTTTTCCATTGTGTGAAAAAGATCAGCATTGCTGGCACAGAGGAGGATGGGAATGGGAAGCAAGACTTAACAGGTAAAGGAGTGGGATGTCTGATCAGTTTTCTTTGAGGGGAGGAGAGCATGCACACCGAGACAAGAGAATATTTGGCATATTTTCCCACAAGCCTAGCCAATTCTCAGAGAGGTGTCTCATCTCTATTTTGTTTATCCTTTCCCTGCTAAATGCTCAAGATAAATAGTAATGCAACAAAACAATGTGAATTAAGTTCAAGTATTTCCAGTCATTGTAAAATTGTCATTTATGCAGTTATTTCATAAGATCCCAAAATCCTGGCCATGAAGGGAGGAGAAATACTCTCCCACTGTCCCCAACTGCTCCTTTTTTCCATTACATATAGCCTGCATATTATGTTTACCTATTATTGTGGGCATTTCTGAAGGAAAGATGCTCCAGGACAGATGGGAAGGAGGTGGCTAAGAGAAATTGTGCATTTTGCATGACATGAAACAAGTACACAAGATCATGTCCAGAGGAAGGTGACCTAAATGGTGAAGGATCTGGAAACCATGCCTTATGAGGAGAGACTTAGGGAGCTGGGTATGTTTAGCATGGAGGAAGAAGTTCAAGACGCAATATGACAGCCCTGTTTAAATATTTGAAGGGATATCATATTGAGCATGGGGCAAGCTTGTTTCCATCAGCTCCACTGAACAGGAACAAGAGCAATGGATTCAAACTACAGGAAAAAAGATTGGATCTAAACCTTAGTAAGAATTTTCTGAGGGTAAGAGCTGTTCGACAGTGGAAGATGCTGCCTTGGAGAATGATGGAGTGGAGATTTTTAAACAGGGGTTGGATGGCCATCTGTTGGGGGTACTTTGATTGTGAGTTCCTGCATACCAGAAGGTTTTTTTTTTTTTACTTGAGGGACATTGGGGTCTCTTCCAACTCCAGGATTATGTGATTCTAAGAGGGTTTGCTTTTCTTCACCTTCTTGCATAAGCATTTGGGGAACATGGACTCACACAGTCAGTCAGCATCCATAGATTTCTGTGGGGTTTTTGGACTATGTGGCTGCATTCTGGAAGAATTTATTCCTGATGTTTCACCTGCACCTGTGGCTAACATCTTCTCTGAAGGCACCTCTGAAAATTCCAGCCACAGTTGCAAAGCAAAACATCAGAAATAAATTTTTCCAGAATGTGGCCACATAGTACAAGTACAATTTTTTGGGGGGGATTTGCCAGTTTCTATACAGTAGACAGTTCATCCCTAACTTTGCTGAAATTGCCTTACCCATCACCGATCTGCTAAAAACCAAGGGAATAATGGTCGAGAAGGGGCCAGGAAGCATAGGAAAAGGGACTAAACCAAAACCCTCCATGCCTGGGCTTGGTCTGACCGCTGCCAAAAGGCTTTTGAACAACTAAAATGCCTGTTCAGTTCGGAACCAATCCTGTTACATCCAGACTCAGGCAAACCTTTTGTGGTACAGGTAGATGCTAGTGACTATGCCATAGGGGCAGTGCTGTTACAACGGGATGAATCAGGAGCTTTAAAGCCATGTGCTTATTTGTCCAGAAAATTAAAAAAAAAGTGAGATTTCATGGCCTGTTTGGGAGAAGGAATCTTTTGCAATCAAATGGGCTTTAGAGTCATGGAGACGGTTCCTGGAGGGAGCCATGCACCCATTCAAAGTGTGGACTGATCATCGTAACCTAGAAGCCCTCCAGACCCCCAGGAAACTTAACCCCAAACAGTGCAGGTGGGCCAAGGACTTTTACAAATATAAGTTCAAACTCATTTTTTTCCCAGGAAAACAAACTGTGTTGGCAGATGCTTTGTCTAGACTCCCCCAACATGCAGGAAAAGATCAGCCTCCAGTACAGACGCTGTTCACCCTGAAACAACTGGGTCTAGCGGTGGTGACTCGTAGCCTGGGCAAACGCACACGACCAGACTCCTCTGACACCCTAGATGCGATATTAATAGAAATCAAACAAGCTTCTGCCACGGATGAGTGGCTGTGTAAACACAAAGAACAACTTCAACAAAACGCTCAGGGGTTGTGGGTTAAAGACAACAAAATTTATGTACCTGCTAGTTTGAGAGCAAAGGTTTTAGGCCTGTGTCATGACTCCAAAACTGCTGGACATTGGGGATACTCAAAAACTTGGCATAAAATTTGCCAATGGTATTGGTGGGAAGGAATGCGGGGCGAGGTAGACGCTTATGTGAAAGGATGCTCAACTTGTTCCAGAGCTAAACCATTGACTGGAAAACCGAGAGGCTTACTACACCCCTTACCCACACCAACTGGGCCATGGAGACACATAGCCATGGAGTTTATAACCGACTTGCCGGAGAGTAAGGGGAGAAATGGCATCTGGGTAGTGGTAGACTTGTTTTCAAAGCAAGCACACTTAGTTGCTTGCAAGGGAGTGCCCAACGCCCCCAGTTGGCTGAATTGTTATAAATACCACGGTTTACCAGACAAAATAGTGAGCGATTGAGGGAGCATCTTTTCCTCTCAGTTTTGGAGGTGTCTTCAGAAAAAATTGGGAGTAGAGGTTGCCTTGGGCACATCCCATCATCCAGAGACAGATGGCAAGAGTGAAAAAACAAACTCTTAGTTGGCTAGGTACCTAAGGTGTTACACAAATTACCTTCAGGATGATTGGGTTGATTTATCGCCACATGCTGAGGTTGCTTTTAATAGTGCTATTCATCAGAGCACGGGCAGCTCTCCATTTGAGTTCCTATATATGGCTATGCACCTAAAACTTTGCCTTCGTTGTCACTTGAACCCTCTGATCCTATTTTGGTGTCGCAATGGATTGCTATAATCAAGGAGGGGTGTTCCTAAGATTGTGACAGCCTTAGAAGCAGCCAAAAAGGAATACAAACATTTTGCTGACAAAAAGAGATGTGAAGGGTGGGCTATTAAACCCGGAGACAAAGTGTACTGGTCTACAAAGCACTTAAAAACTTGCCATCTTTCTAAAAAATTGGGACCAAAATATATTGGGCCTTTTGAAGTCAAGAGATTGATGAATGATGTAACTGCTGAACTTGATTTACCTAAGTCTTATAGACATTTTCATCCTGTTTTCCACTTCAGCCTGCTAAAACTGGACCTGAACACCTTGTGCTGGAAAACTGATGACCATCCACCCCTGCCCATGATGATTGAGGGCAAACAACATTTTGAAGTGGCCAAAAATTTAGACTCTAGAGTTCATTGGGGTCAAATACAATGTTTGATTAGGTGGAAACACTTTTTACAAGACCATGATGAATGGGTCCATCACCGTCCTGTTAATGCCCCTCAGTTGGTAGCTAAATTCCATCAAAAATATCCAAATAAACCTGCCCCACCATATGATTAACTTTTACATTTCTACATGTTTAATGTTCACTGATTTGTTAATAGGGTGATTTTTTTGGGGGGGGCAGACTGTTAGAATCCTTGGATTCTATCAGAAGTAAATAGATATTGGAAAGGATGGGGATAATGGGTTAGGAGAAATAAGAGTTGTGGGCTCAAAATATTTAGTTTAGCTATAGACTGGATAGGCTTAGGGGGAAGGCAGATACTGGTACTTTGTTATTTGTTGTAAGAAGCCTGGAGTGCCAGTACAGCAGAATGTGGTGTTAGAAACTGTTAGTTAAGTATAAAAAGGGGGAAGGGGAGGAGAGGTCCCAGAGAATGAAGACATCTGGTCACCCTGAATGGAGGTAGATGGGCAGTTCTCTTTCTGATAATATAATGGGTAGCAGAGAGCCTCCACACTCCCAGGAGGGGATAGTGTTGTTCCCCGTAGTCCTGGAAATTTCCATACCCTTTTTAGAGCTTCTTAGCCCTGGAAATAAAAACAGGCTCCTTAGCTAAATTCTGATGACATCTTGGCACAAATTAGGTTATGGAAGGAGGAGAAGAAAAACATACATGTCCGTGCTCAAGCCGTGGGGCGTGCGCGGGGCGGAAGGGGCGGCATGTCCCATTCAATTGAATGGGCGCACGCGCCTGTTGCGCCCCGCACGCCGCCGCACTGCCGCTCCTCCATGTATGAGCCCCATTGTTTCCAATGGGGCTTGAGCATAGGCGGAATTCACCTTACACGGAGGGATACGGAACGGATCCCCACGTAAGGCGAGGGCCGACTGTACTTATAACATGGACATGTTAGTGGCGAGTTGCAAAACACTAACAGAAAGCATTTTTTTAAAAAAACAACAAGAATAACTAAGAGTTGCTAAAGAAAGGTAAACTGAGCAGTCCTTATTGGAACAGACTGCATGGGATCTTCTTTGCTTGCAACAGGTATAGCCAGTGCTTAGTCTCTAAGGAGAGAATACTGAAGGTTAAATTGTTTTTGAGATATACAGTATGTGGGAGGTGTGGGAAACGCTTAGGGCAAGACTATCTGTCCCCAAATAAGTCTGTCCAGGACTTCAGATCTTCTCCTGGTGGCACCACCCAAAATTTCCTGGAGATGTAAAGAAGGACCCTCTCAGCAGCTACTCCTAGGAACCTTATCACATGGGAAGAAAGTTCCCAAATCCCGTGGATAAACGGGGCTTAGATCCTGGAATAACCCACAAAAGAGGGATTGTTTTCAGACATGTCAGGCTAACTGAGCATTAATCCAACATTAACCCATGCAGAAAGTAGACAAAGGCCTGTTACAGACTGCCAAAATAAAGCTGCTTCGGGTCTCTTTGGAGGTATGCTGTTTAAATGATCCATGGGTCCAAAGAATCCAGAAGCTGCACCAAAGCTGCCCTCCAGTGCTTAGGAATGGAGTGTGGCTTTGGCGCAACCTCCAGACGCTTAGGACCCATGCATCATTTAAATAGCATACCTCCAAAGAGACCCAAAGCAGCTTTATTTTGGCAGTCTGTAACAGGCCAAAATCACACACTTTTACTTTTGGGATTGTCCCTGATTTAATCCCTGTTTATCCATGGAGTTTTGGTGCTTCACTCCTGTGTGGTAAGGGAATTGGCTGCTTCCCTCCCCATGTGGTAAGATCCCTAGGTTTTTGAACTCCCTTGGAAGCCTAGGAAAAGCATCCTTTTCACAATGTTTGTGAAATTAAAATTAATTGTAGTCATTTTAAATTTGCATATATATTGTATATACACATGTATAAGTCTAGAAATTTTAGTCAAAAAATTGACCCAAGAAATCTGAGTCAACTTATCCACTGGTCAATGTAAGTACTGTACTTTAACCCTGGTCAAACGGAAGAGTGTAATCTGGCCTGGAAGCATTGATCCCCCCCCCCCTTTCGACTCTCTCATCCATCCAGCACTTAGTGTGAGCACAAACAGTTATTCCTGCTGGAATTTTGTAAGTTCATTGGCATTATTTGCTTCATATATCCTTTGTTACATGCCCCTAAATTTTACCCTCGACTTATCCACAGCTCATATGAAAATCCACAAGTTTGGCCCCAAAACCTTCCCTTGACTTATACATGAAGTTGATTTATAGCAGAGCGTATATGGTAAATGATCTTGTGCAATTTATAGTCAAATCAGTGCTATAGGTCTATGCTCTGAATTTTTTAAGCACCTTGCAATCCCCTTGGCTATTGCTCAGAAATGAAAGATTCAGGGCTATCCTACAAAAGCTTAAATGTTAGCTCCTACCAGATGAATTCTCACTGCCAAAAAGTAACTAGTCTTCTAGGAAAAGATCCAGCATTTCCTGGTAGGGAATTCCACCAGTATCCTCTTCTCTCTTGGCTCATGAAATAATATGTAGCCTCATGTTTTGTCTCTGATCTGCCAGTCTACGCAAAGCTCTCACTTTATATTGAAAGACTTGCGTGCAACTATGATGGTCATTTTTTACCAGCTGCTTACAGCAGGACTGAAGGAAAAAGAAGCTCTTAAAATAGCCTGTCAAGTTCCCAGGGTGAGATCAAAGGTCCTGGAATGAAAAGATTATTGGAAACTAATTATCGGCCAAATTTATAACATACAAAACATTGGAGAAGAGAAGATTTCTCACAGGACAAGGACCAACCTGAGCTCCACATCTCAGGAAAGTCCAACAGAAATCAGTTTTTCTTTCCAATGTTGGGTTTCACTTGGATCAGTGAGGTGTGCTATTAGCTCTTCTGGAAACAAAGAAACTCCAATATGAAAGCTAAAGGGAATTTCTAGTCACCTTGGGATGAATAGCCTATAGCAGGGATGGAGCTGTTGGTTTGGTCATCCTGACATGCATTTTGTTAGTTTTGAATAAAAACTTTCCTAAAACATGTTTAACTGCTCTTTTTTGATTTTGTTTTTTTCTGGCTTAGGAACCTATCCTTATTCTTTTTGCTTCTCCTATCAAATTTTCTGTTAAAGAAGTAATGCCCAGGAGCACATCTACTTGGTTAACTGAGGTATAATCTACTTAGTTAACTAAGGCCCGTTACAGACGGGCCTATAGTACAGACTGGGTCTGTACTAGGGTTAGAAAGGGGTGTCACTTCCTGATGCCCCTAACCCTAGTATGGACCGAGTCCGTACAAAATGGCGGCGCCCGTTGCACACGGGGGCCACCATTTTGACGTCGCGGACGCGTAGTACGTGACTAGCGCCTCGCGACACCACTTCCAGGGTGCAGAAAGAAGTGCCATTTTGGCACTTCTTTTCGGCTGCATCTGGGAACCGCGCAGTTTGGCCGCTGCGGTTTGCGGACGCAGCAACCGGCGGCGGTGGCAGAGCGCCCTTCTTGGGCGCTCTGTAACGCACCTTAGCTATGATACCTGTAAAATAAGACACAAGGCAGGTGTATGACAGCCTAGTCAAGGGCAGTGATCCCATGGGCAGTGATCCAGTGATTTATAAAAACCAGAGAAGGTGACAGGTTTTATCACTGTGAGTGCCATTGGGGACTACTAGGATGGGAGAGATTGAGCCTCAGGAGAGGAATGGAGGAGGATTTTCTTAATCTTTTGGGAACTGTATTTCCTTCGGGCATAGAATTTCTCCCACTTCTGTCCCCAGCCATATGATGCTCATTCTAGTTGCTGGCAAGAATTTATAGAGGCCAGTATACACAGTTATGAAAGTCGGTGAATAACATCCCTAAAATGGCCAATCACTTTTCCATTTATTAATCATTATTTGCATGAGTATTTTCATTGCTGATCTCTTTCATCTCTCAAAAAATTCTTCATCTTCCTGGAAGATTCAGGGCAACCTAAAGTTTATCTAGTCACCCCACCCCACCCCACTGTGAACCAGTTCAATAAGAATTCACCTTAACTTACCTGGCATTTAATGGAATTGAAGATGGTGGGGTCAGCAGGGGGAAAGACCAAGCCAGGATGTCCAGCTTCACTCAGGATTCCCAAGGCATTGCCTTTCTCCTTCTCCACTGTGGGTCAAATCAGAGAGATACCAAGAGGCAAATGCTGATGCTGTTGTTGTCTTTTTCCTCTTTCAGAGTCTCAGAGGTCATTTGAGAAAGCTGAGCACTCAGCTACTGACTCTCTCCAGGCAGAGCAAGCAACAGAATCTAAATTAAATACCCAGACTGAAGGAGAGGATCAAGGTAAGAAATATGGGTTGGGAAGAGGCATTAATAATCCTGTAGGGAACCACCCTTGCCTGACTGCTGTCTTCTTCTTCAATATCCCCACAGCTTCATTCACGTCAGGGATCCGGTCAATCATGAAAAAGAAGGAGGAACCTACAGAGATTCTGGCCAGCAAAAAGAACCTCCAGTTTGTGAGCGTCAATGGCGGGTACAGTGAGGCCTCCACTCCTGAATTATGATATGGGAAAGAGCTTTCAGTCTGCTTTTGAATCCTCCTGAGGGGAAACATGGCCCAGTGGCTCCAGTTAGATAGCAGTACCAATGGTTTCCCATCCTCCTGTTGCCTGATTCAACATTTAATTAACCTGGAATATAGGAAAACAGCATCACACCAGTACTCTGTTGTTGTTAACTGCTATCATATCAATCTCAACTTATTGTGACCCTATGAATGAGAATCTTCAAATCATCCTCTCATCTGCAGGTCTTACAGACTCAAGGTCTTGGCTTGCTTGCTTGATCCATCTTCCATTTCTATCCATCTGGAATGTGGTCTTCCTCTTCTCCTACTGCCTTCTACCTTACCAAGCCATATTGTTTTTTCTAATGAGTCCTGTAATCTCACGATAAGTCCAAAGTACAACAGTCTCAGTTTAGTCATCTTAGCTTTTCAGACTTGATTTGATCAAGGACACATTTATTTGTCATTTTAGCAGTTCACAGTATCAGTAGAACTCTTCACCACTACCACATCTCAAATGAATAGATTTTCTTCCTATCAGCTTTCTTGGAATCATAGAGTTGGAAGAGACCACAAGAGCCATCCAGTCCAACCCCCTGCCATGCAGGAAACCTAAATCAAAGCATCCCCGACAGATGGCCATCCAGCCTCTGTTTGAAGACCTCTAAGGAAGGAGACTCCATTATACTCCGAGGGAGTTTGTTCCATTGTCGAACAGCCCTTACTGTCAGGAAGTTCCTTCTAATGTTGAGATGGAATCTCTTTTCCTGCAGCTTGCATCCATTGCTCTGGGTCCTAGTCTCTGGAGCAGCAGAAAACAAGCTTGCTCCCTCCTCAATATGACATCCCTTCAAATATTTAAACAGGGCTATCATACCACCTCTTTCCCTTCTCTTTTCCAGACTAAACATCCCCAGCTCCCTAAGCCGTTCTTCATAGGGCATGGTTTCAAGACCTTAACTGTCCATCTTTCACAACAGTATATAATTTAATTAATAATAATTTGTTTTATTTATATACCGCTATTCCAAAGATCATAGCGGTGAACATCAAGTAAGCTAATTAACAAGTAAGCTAATTTGCCCCCAACAGTCTGGGTACTCATTTTAGCGACCTCGGAAGGATGCAAGCCTGAGTCGAGCTTGGGCCCTTTTGCTGGTCTTGAACTCGCAACCTTGTGGTTTCGAGTGAATGGCTGCAGTACAGGCATTTAACCACTGCGCCACCAGGTATATAGAAATGGGAAATACAATAACATGGACCATCCTAACTTTAGTATTCAGTGATATATTTTTACACTTCAGGATCCTTCATAGCTGATCTTCCAAATCCTAGTTTTATTCTGACTCCATAACTGCAAGCTCCATTCTGATTAATGAATTAATCAGGATACGGAAAATCTTTAACTATATATTTCAATTTCTTCATTGTTTATATTAAAGTTTTGTACACCTTTCAAGAAATCTATCATTCCCCCCACAAACAACCCCCAGCCGCCTAATGGATTCTCCTTAGAGTCACCATAAGTCAGAAATAATTTGAAGGCACACAACAACAACAGCAACAACAAGTAATCGTTGGTCATCATAGTCGGCCCTTCTTATACACGGATTTTTTATACACGGATTCAAGCATACACGGTTTGAAAATGTTCAAAAAAACTATAAATTTCAAATATCAAACCTTGATTTTCAATTTTTTAATAAGGGACACCATTTTGCTATGTCATTATATTTAATGCGACTTGAGCATACACGGATTTTGTTATACACAGGGGATCTTGGAACCAAACCCCAGCGTATAACAAGGGTCCACTGTATTTTTGTTTTCTTAATGTTCACTTTAAGAAACAGCCTTTGCACTTTCTTCCTTGAATTTCTTCTGTAATTATTCCAAGTCTGCTTTTTCTGCTACTAGTATGGTGTTATCTGTATATCTTAAATTGTTGATGTTTCTTCCTTCAGTTTTCATGCTTTCCAGTTTTCACAATTTCTTCCTTTAATCTACAAACCACAGGCTGATTTTCTTCTGAAATTTTTTGGTGTACTCCATTATCCAACATATGTTTGCAATATATATGATCCCTGGTACCTTTTCCTTTCCTAAACCCAGCTTGAACATCTGGCATTTCTTGCTCTATATATGGTAAAAAATCTTTGTTATAGAATTTTGAGCATCGCTTTGCTTGCCTAGGAGATTAATGCAATGGTCTGCAATCCATGGTTTTCCCTTTCTAGGGTACTGGAATGTATATTTAGCATTTCAAATCTGTGTGTCATTCCTTTGTTTTCCCTATTTGTTGACTGGTTTCAGTTAGATTCTAGTGTAGTTAGATTCTAGAGTAGATTCTGTCTCTGTAGCTTGAAACAGCTCTATTACTATACCATCTATTCCTGGTGATTTCTTTCTCACAAGTGTTCTGAGTTCCACTCTACTTACTAAAATTGCCGATTCATCTTCAAATGATTCTTCCCTGATTGAATCTGTTATCCTTTCATCTCTATAGTGTATTGTTTCTATCAAGTTTTTTATTATTATTATTCTACTTGGTCATGTAATATGTTCAAATAAAGCATCCCCACTCTTGGTTTAAATTTTCCTTTGATTTCTTTGATCTTGCAAAAGAGGTCTCTTATTCTTCCTTTTTTGTTGTCACCTTCTATTTCGCTGCATTGATTATTATAGTACAGTGGGTCCTCGCCTTACGCGGGGATCCATTCCGGATCCCTCTGCGTAAGGCGAATTCTGCCTATGCTCAAGCCCCATTGTAAACAATGGAGCTCGTGCACAGCAGTGTGGCGGCGCAGTGGCGCGTGGGGCGCAACGGGCACACGTGCCCATTCAATTGAATGGGACAGTGCGCGCACGGGGCGGAAGGGGCGGCATGTCCCATTCAATTGACGCGGGCGCGCTGTAGTTCTTTTTTTGTCCCTGCACACAAGTCATTGAACAGTTACATTCAGGGTTCTCACTCTATTTCTATCACCTTTTACTTTTGCTTTTTGTCTGTGAAAAAGTATTATCTGTCATTCAGTGAGGCTTCTCATTCTTTCTGACTGCAGATAGTGTCTTTTTACATCCCCCCCGACAATGTCCCTGGCTTCAGTCCAGAGTTCTTCTGGCTCCCAGTCAGTTAGGCTTAATAGTACAAATCTATTTTTCACATTGTCTTTAAATTCTGTGGAGATATTCTTCAGGTTGTATTTCTGCATAATGGTTAGTTTAGAGTTCTTCTTCAGCTTTACTCTAATTTTTGATATTAGCAGTTCATGGGCTGTCCCACTATCTGCTCCTAGTATGGTTTTTGCATTGGGAATGCAGTGTCTCCATCTTCTGCTTCCAGTTATGTAGTTTTATTTCAATATGGGCCATCAGGTGATGTCTACATATACAGATGATGTCCTTGGTTTCTTGAAGAATGTGTTTGTAATGAACAAACTGTTGACCACATAAAATTTAGTCAATTGCTCCCATGCTTCATTTCTTGTTTCCAGATCATGTTTTCCTACAATCTTTGATTTTACTCTGTTTCCTAATTTTGCATTCCAATCACCTATGATTAACTACCTGTTTTGGTGAGATATCAATCTGCTCTTGGACTCCAGCAGAGAATATTTCAATTTCTTCTTCTGCCTCTGTAGTTGGAATATAAATTTAGATTATGCTTATACTGATATGTTTTCCCTGATGTCTTACTGATATGATTCAGTCAGACTTTGCATTATATGCTTTGATTGCTTCAGCTACAGCTCTCCTCACTATTAATGCCACTCCATTTCTTCTTAGATTTTCATTTCCTGAGTAAAACACTGCATTTTACTGAGTAAAACATCTGACTCAAAATGTCCCATTCCTGTCCACTTTTGCTCACTTGTTGCAAGTATTGCAATGTTTATATGTTCCGTTTCTTGTTTTAGTATGTCTAACATCTCCTGATTCACACTTCTCACATTCCATGTTCCTATAATATATTTTATGGAGTTTCAGATTTTCTTTCATCTCTGAGCATGTCAACAGCTGACTGCCCTTCTGAGTCCATTTGTGTCTTTAGTCACAGAACTACTCGTAGTTGTCCTCTGCTGTGCTCCAGTAGCTTTTTGAATGCCATCCGACCTGGGAGTTTTATCTTCTGGCACTACCTTTTTCATTTTGGATTGTCTCATCCAAGGGTTTGCATGATAAAAGACATTCAAAAGGAGTTTACTAGTGTTTCCTTCTGTGCAATACTAACAAGAGTTAGCTATGGTGCCACTGCCATTGTCTCTGAGAGATCCTCCACCCTTCACTACTGTTGCTGCCCAGTAGCTGTTTGGCACACTTAGTCTAGCTCTGATGTGGGAGACCCCACCAGCAGCACTCTTGCCTCACAGGAGCATGCAAGCCCATCACCACACACATACCACAATACCCATGACTACAGATTGTGTTTTCCTCACTGAGTGCCATGTATTTTTCAGGGTGTCCCAAATAATCACACCTGACATAAGGAAAATCTCCCACTTTAGTGACATAGAGCCAGGAGGAAGCCAGGACTCCATTACTCACCCTCTCCAATAAGTCTAAGACTGGTTTTTTAAACCTTTTGTGACCCTTCTCATGCCCTGTTGCCCCTGCTCAGGTACGAGTCCACCTCCTCTGAGGATTCCAGTACCGCTGAGAATGTCTCGGACAACGAGAGCACAGAGAGTGAATACCATGAGGCAAGTGAAGGGCTCCCTGCAGCGCAGGCAGCTGTAGCAGAGTCTGAAAAGCCTTCTGGAACAGCCACCACTCACCCTAGAGTCCCCAATGAGGGAGGTGAAATAGCAGCACCAACAGCAGGACCCAGCAAGGAACCAGCAAGCACCACTGGGTAACTATCAGTGCAGGCATCTTTGTGGCTATCAAGCCTCTGCACCCTGATTATTCCACATTGTCTTCCCTAGAGAAACTCACTGCATTTAGGGCGGAAAAAAGAAATGCACAGATATAAGATGGGGGACACCTGGCTGAATAAGACTACGTGTGAAAGGGATCTGGGAGTCCAAGTAGACCATAAGTTCAACATCAGTCAACAGTGCGATGCGGCAGCTAAAAAGGCCAATGCAAGTTTAGTGTCTAGATCAAGGGAAGGCTTTGATCAGGCCTCACCTGGAATTCAAAAAGGATGTGGAGAAACTGGAGCATGTCCAAAGGAGGACAACTAAGATGGTGAAGGGTCTGGAAACCATGCCCTATGAGGAACGACGTAGGGAGCTGGGTATGTTTAGCCTGGAGAAGCGAAGGTTAAAAGGCCCTATATAAATATTTGAAGGGATGTCATATTGAGGAGGGAGCAAGCTTGTTTTCTGCTGTTCCAGAGACTAGAATGCGGAAAAATGGATGTAAACAGCAGGAAAAGAGATTCCACCTCAACATTAGGAGGAACTTCCTGACAGTAAGGGCTGTCCACCACATACTCCCTCGAAGTGTGGTGGAGTCTCTTCCTTAGAGGTCTTTAAACAGAGGTTGGATGGCCATCTGTCGGGGATGCTTTGAATGGGAGTTCCTGCATGGCAGGGGGTTGGACTGGATGGCCCTTGTGGTATCTTCCAACTCTATGATTCTATTATTCTAGGAGGGACAAGCATACACCTCTCCCACCTTCTCCACTGCCCTGGCTCTCTTGGATGAGGGAGACAAGACACCAGAGGTGTTTATCTCACAGGGGCTAATTTTGGCAATAAAGAGAGATTAAAGTGCATTTAAAGCATTCCACAAATAAAGCAAAAATAGTGAGTCATTATGTGAATGAATATCACATGCAATTGCACAAATAAAGTGTTATCGGAAATGCATTGTCACTGAAATCCTGAAAGTAAAAAGATGTGTGTTAATGCTTCTTTGTGACCACTTTAATGGCAGGTTTTGTGCAATGTCATGTGAAATTATTTCACGTAATTATGTGATTTTTTTCTGGGATATTCACGGGATAAACTCCTGATCTCCTTTGTGTGATAAACTTCAGAGAAGGAGTGACAAGCATGCACTTCTCCCACCTTCTGCACTGCCCTGCCTCTCTTGGATGAGGGAGACAAGGCACCGGAGAAGGGGAGGAACAAGCAAGTGCCCTTCCCACCTTCTCCACTGCCCTGGCTGTCTTGGATGAGGGAGACAAGGCACCAGAGAAGGAAGGGCAAGCATACACCTATCCCACCTTCTGCACTGCTCTGGCTCTCTTGAACAAGGGAAACAAGGCACCGAAGAAGGGGAAGCAAGAATGCATGTGCCCCCATTGTTTTCTCCACTGCCCTGTCTCTCATGGATGAGGAGGAAGCCAAGGCAGCAGAGATGGTGGGGCAGCATGCTTGCCTTCCATCACCTCCTACTTGTCTGGCTGCCTGCCTATCTCCCAGCAGGCCTAGTTGGGTCTCTGGGCAGGTGATGGCCAGATGGCTGTTTGATGAAGTGATGCAGTGGGAGGAGAGATTGGGCAGGGTAGGTGTCCCTTCCTGTGGCTGGCTGGGTGGCAGCTGGCATGCAACTGGGGAGAGGGGGACAGGCGAGGAACACAATGGGGTGGGCAAGGCAGGCTGCCACCACCACCTTTCCCCAGCAGCCCCTTCTAGGCACCCACACTGGGTGACACCAACACTAGAGATGCCACTGGTTTGTTGGCTTGTTTAAGGAACAAGAGTTTGTTGTAAGCCACAGTTTCTAGTTCATAGGTATCAATAAGCCACATAGTAGGAAAAGTTAAGGTGAATTCTGGTTAAGTACACTTAACATCAAGGCTTTCCACAGATTCACAGAGGCTGCTACATATAATACTAAATCTGCATGTTTCATGCAAATGCTACTTTCACCAAGTATGTTCCATTCAAACGCTAATATATCCCCCTTTTCCCTCTTCTGTTTTATAACCAGTATGGTACTCAGCAAGGAGCTGCTTTCATCCTGTGAAGTTCTTCAGAAATACTTGGATAGTTCCAATGCACACATGGATGAAGAGATGGTATACATATATATAGTTTGGGAAAGTGGGGGGAAACTTAAAATGTGGGTGGTCATATAGACTTCCATTTGTGAGGCTCATTTCTTTGACTGTCACACTAGACAGTTCCAGTTTTATGGACAGGCATTTGTGAGATCATGTTTGTTGTGTGCCTTCAAGTCATTTCTGACCTAAGGAGACCCTAAGGTGAACCTATCATGGGATTTTCTTGGCAAGTTTCTTCAGAGGGGGGTTGTCATTGCAGTCCTCTGAGGCTGAGAGAGTGTGATTTGCCCAAGATCAGCCAGTAGGTTTTCATGGCCAATATGGGATTCAAACCATGGTCTCCAGAGTTCTGGTCCAGTAGTCAAACGACTACACCACACTGGGCTCATGTATATTCCAGTGGTCTTTTGACATGTAGCCAGATGAAGAGGAGATGTCTAATAGGAAATAACTATTGGAATATCTGTATTACTGTTGGAAAATTTGGAATATCTTCACAGGGACTTCCCTGCAATTCACAAAACCACACTTCCAAGAGTTTTCTTGGTGAAGTCATGCTGTTTGAACCAAAGGCAGATTAGATTGTCATTTAAACACACTAGAAAAATAAAATGAAAGCTAGATTTTTAAAGAAGACCATTGATTTTGTTAAGACATACTAGGACATACTAGTGTCATACCTGAAATGTGTTGTTATTGCTGTTTTCTTTACATTACTCTAGAAAGTGGCATATACCACAGTGCTGCCTTATTGGTTGAGGCTTTCCTGCCACAAAGAAGCAGATCCAGAGTTGGTCTCACAGCATCTCACTGCTTTTCAAGCCATCTCCCCACAACTGCTGGAGCTTGTCATCAATATGGCTGATGCCAATGGTAACACGGCCCTGCATTACACTGTTTCACATTCCAACTTCCCTGTTGTCACAAAACTTCTTGAAACAGGTAGGTGAGCACAGAGAAATGGAAAAATTTGGGACTCAAGGAAGTCCCCTTTCATGAGATGATGACTCATCTGGCCACTTTTGCTGTAGCACATGGATTTGGGTTGCTCAGGATCTCTAGACTTCATGTGGTCCACAGCTCCAAAGTGCTGAGTATTTTGGAGGCTAAACCCACATGATCATAATATTTTGGAGGATGAATTTCCTAACAATGAAATTCCTTTGTGTCTGTGGCCACTATGCCATGTCAGCTGGGATTTATATCAAGAGAAATTTGGGGAAAGGGCTTGAGCTCAGGCTCAGGGACCAAATTTAATAATCCGAATGTCCTTGTCAGACCCACTTGGCTTCCCCAGATGTCTACACCACACTTTCCTGTGACACAAGTATTTGGTGGTTTCTAATTTCAGTACTTTTTTAAATATGAGACGTCTCTACTAAGACTTAGTTAATGTGAGCATTAAACTAAAACATGTGGCTGTTTGAGTCATATTCTTTTGACTTCAGTCCTGATCACTACTAGACTACAACTCCTAAAAACATCTCTGAAATTCATTTCAGCTCTTGGGTGAAAGCACTCGTTGGTATGAATGATCTGGGTCTGTTGAGGACTGGGTAAGGTGCAATGGGCAAGAAACCAAGATCAGAGTTGGGAATAATAGAGCCCATGGGTCTACAATTTCTGGAAATTTTGAAGGGATGGAAAGGATCAGATATTTTAAGAAAAACTGAAAATGCAATATTATCTTCCTTTACAGACTGAAAGTTACATTATTGCTTAAGGAACATAAAATGCTTTATCTATAACTTGGTTTGCTATAAAATTATGTTTGATGTTACAGTTGGTGAGTGGCAGGCAAAAAAATCAACATTAGTATAACAAAGAAAATTATTTTCTTTGTAAAGTACATGGATGGTGCTATATTAATAATAATAATAATAATAATAATAATAATAATAATAATATTTTGTCTCCACTAGTCTTCCATCATGTCAAGCAGACATAATACATTCATTCTCAATAAACAACAGCTAAGAAAAAGAAATCAAGACCAGGAATTGCAACAATCACGTCATAGAATAGAGTTGGAAGAGACCTCAAAGGCCATCCAGTCTAAATTCACAATCAAAGCACCCCAACAGATGGCCACCCAGCCTCTGTTGATAGACCTCCAAAGAAGGAGACTCACCACTCTCCGAAGGAGTGTTTCCACTCTCAAACAGCTCTTAATGTCAGGAGGTTCTTCCTAATGTTGAGCTGGATTCTCTTTTCCTACAGTTTGAATCCATTGCTCTGTGTCCTGTTCTGTGGAGCTGCAGAAATCAAGCTTTCTCCATCCTCAATATAACACCCCTTCAAATACTTAAACAGGCCTATCATATCACCTCTTAACCTTCTTTTCTCCAGGCCAAATGTACACATTTCCCTAAGTCGCTCCTCATAGGGCTTGATGGTTTCCAGACCCTTCACCATTTTGGTTGCCCTCCTCTGGATACGCTCCAGCTTATGGTGTTTTGACACTACTGTACTTTGACACTACTTAAAGAAATGTTTTCCTCTTACATAGCTTTTAGAAGCAACAAATATGTGAACATATGAGCCCCTTGTTAATGTTTAAACCCTTATTTCTTCAGGTGGACTCCTGTCCAATTCTGGATTGGTTTTATTTTTCCAGATTCTTTTGTCACAGGGAGGAAGTTGATGTTGCCCCAAGTAGGTCCTAGGAGTACCACATTATTGTCCAGAATCCCAGGATTCACCTGACTTGATTTAAGCTAATCATAAACAAGGAGTTATTATCAATACCAGGTTATCTGGGGAAATGATGGGTTCTCTCTGGATATTTTTGAAAACAGGTTCAGATAGTTGCCTGTTTTGCCTGGGGTTTGGATTTGGGGCTGCAAGACAATGTCCAAAGGAATGAGGTATCTCATAACTTCTTTCCTCTTCTAGGCTTGTGCCATGTGGACCAACAGAACAAAGCTGGTTATACAGCCATTATGCTGACAGCACTGGCTGCCTCCCGGTCAGAAAGTGATATGGAGACCATTGTGCAGCTGTTAAAAATGGGCAACGTTAATGCCAAAGCCAGCCAGGTACCCGAATTCCCATCAGAGAGTGGGATGTACAAATCAGATAAGGTAGCCATGGGAAGGATTATGTTTTTGCCCAGGTTGGGTGTTCAAACCTCCAACTGTTCTACTTTGTTGAAGCAGTGGATGATTTTAAAGCTTACTCTTCCTTTTCTCTCACTTTCTCTCCTCCACATGCATAGTGCATAAAAAGGAAGAAGGGAGGGAGAGGGAAAGAAAGAAATGTAGCAGCTTTAAGATTATCTCCTTTTTATTTTTGCATGCATTTTTGTGGATAAAAATGCACTTCTTCTTTTCAGGTTCTCATTTCCTGCCATTTCTTTTTGTAAGCAAACTCAGCACATTAAATTCTGCCTCCATATCCACCAATTTCACCATTCATGGCTTGAAATATTTTTCAGATAATAATAATCCAAAAAATAAAACATGATCTTGCCATTTTATATAAGGAACCCCATTGTACTAAACTACTGTATATAATGGTTCACAGTGGGCCCTGAAGCCAAACCTCAGTGGATACCAAGGGTCCACTGTAGTAAGAATTTTAAGAAAAGAATTGTATTCAAATCGGGAGTTTGTCTGTGTTTGTTGTTGTTCTTAACTGGTTATGGTGACCCTGTGGATGAGACATCTCCAGGACTCCCTGTCCTCCACTGTTCTGCTTAAGCCCTGTAAATTCATATCTGTGACTTCCATAATAGAGCCCAGCCATCTACCTACCATATTTCCTCTTGTCTCTCCATCTTTCCTAACATTATTGTTTTTTCCAGTAAGTTGTGCCTTTTCTTGAAGTGGCCAAAGTACAACAGCTTCAATTTGATTATCTTGGGTGCTTTACAGACCACCCAAAAAGGGCGGTCTGCCGGCGCCGCTGGTTGCTGCGTCCGGGAACCGCAGCGGACAAACCGCGCAATTCCCGGACTCAACAAAAAAGAAGCTGCAAAATTCAGCTTCTTCTTGTGGCACAAAAATGGCGCCTCAAGTCACCAATGCCGCAATCGCGGCGTCGTTTCTGCCACGCGATGTGAGGACACTAGGCGTCCGCAACATCAAAATGGTGGTGCCCGTGTAGAACAGGCACCGCCATTTTGTACGCTCCAAGCGCATACTAGGGTTAGGGCGTCTGGAAAGGATGCCTCTTTCTAACCCTGGTACATACACGGCGCGTACTTTCCACCCGTGCGGAACAGGCCTTGGTTTCCAGGGAGATTTCTGGCTTGATCTATTCTAGGACCCATTTGTTTGTCTTTTTGGCTGTCCACTATGTCCTTGTTTATTTCAAATTTTTGTGCTTAATCCTTTAGAGTGGTTTCTACAATAGCAATAGCAAGTACATTTCTATACCGCGTATCAGTAAACTAGGGCCCCATTCATATTGTCCTTTTTGCGCTGGATGGAACCGGGAAGATTCGGTCCCCCTCCTCCGGAAGCAAGTGCTCACTACTTCATCAGGGTATTTTATCCCTGAATGCCCTCTCAGAGAAATCGATGTAAAATGAAGGTGCCTTTGCTGTCAATCAAATTTAGTTCCGCATTCATCATAGCCGACATTTCCTACTCCCATTGGGCAATCGGAAGTGTGCTTCCCCCCTCCTGTTTTTAAAAAAACCAGGTGCCAGAATGCGCATATTTTGTCAAATTTAAAAACCTCCTCTGTATGTGTGTGTGTGTGTGTGTGTGTGTGTGTGTGTTGTGGGTATTTGGGTCACTGCAGGTTATGGATCTTCCCTTGGCCCCGTTTTTAACCCCCAAATGCAATCTAATGCCATCTCTGCATCCTGCATTCTCCCTCCTTGCCACCCCAGAATGCCTAATAATAATAATAATAATAATAATAATAATAATAATAATAATAATATAATATAATATAATTAATTCCTCACCTTGGAATACCATCTCTGCATCCCTTGCTTTCCCTCAGCCAGCCCAGTTTCTTAGAGTGCAAAAGCATTCTGTATCAATTTGCCAAATTGAGAGATAAACTTTTGTAGCATTCGCATTGTAGCATTCGCAGAGAAAAAAAAGCCTCCTGCAAAGTGCCTTTGGAGCAAGCAAATGAAAGGGAAAGTAGTGCGAGCGAACACATTCTATCTATATATATATCTACCTGTTGAACTATGCGCATAGATTGTCAAATATATAAAAAAATAAAAATAAAAAGAGAGCTACCTGGTGCAAGAGGGAGGCTTGTTCCATTCTGTGCCCTCCCCCTGACCTACCCTGAACTTGACCCTTTCTCAGGCAGCCCAACTGCCCTTCCTCTGGCTCCTTGGCTCCATCAGTCACCCCAATTGCCTGGCATCCCTTCTTTCCCCTGGCTTCTTCCTCCTCCTCTTCCTCCTCCTCCTTCGCCCCAATGAAGAGGAGGGAATACTCTGCCCTCTGCCCTTCCTCTGACCTAAATCCCTCCCATGAACTGGCCCCGATCATGATCGGGGGCAAGTTCATATTCCCCAAACCCGGGTTTTTCCAAAAGATACAGCTTTTACCCTGATTCCAAATGCTAAGGGGCATTTGCCACGAAACGGTTGTGGAAGCCTCCAATTCGCTTGTGGGAGATTCGGGGTGAATATGAACTTCACGTGCAAGAATCGGTTTCTGATCTGGGGTAAAAGGTAGTCTGAATGGCCCCTAGCACTCCCCCTCCCGTTTTTTATCCAACTCTTCTAGTTTGCTTCCAATAAAACTTTTTCTATTTTATTATCATTGTTCTTTTTGTCCCCTAGACGTTTTTGTTCTGCAACTTTCAGTTTGGGTTTAGGGTTACACCTCTGTATCTTCATAAGCTAATTGCCCCCAACAAGCTGGGTTTACCGACCTATGAAAGGATGCAAGGCTGAGTGGGCCTTGGAGCTCTGCCTGGGATTGAACTCAGAACCTTGATAATTGCAGTACAGTCATTTAACCACTGCACCACCAGGGCTCCCTTTCTTCTCCCTGCCCAAGGAGTTAACACCATTGCTTAACACTGTTGCCTTTTCCATTTCCACTCCTGCAGGCTGGACAGACTGCACTGATGTTGGCTGTCAGCCATGGGCGTCTTGATATGGTGCGTGCCTTGCTAGCAAGCAAAGCAGATGTCAACTTGCAAGATGATGATGGTTCCACGGCACTGATGTGCGCCTGTGAACATGGCCACACTGAGATTGTCCGCCTTCTGCTGGCCACCCCTGGCTGTGATGTTGCCCTGTCTGACAATGTAAGTCTTTCCTGTACCACTAGCTGTGTTTGGCTAGTGGAAGGAGCCCTTTTTATTCCATCTCAGCACCCACAGTGTTACCCAAAAAGCTGGGATCCTAAGAGGGCACCCATAAATAATAAGGGAACTTTAATAGCTCAATTAATAACAGCGAGAGGAACTCTGGATAAAGATTCAAAGAATTAGGATTTCACCTTTGTCTAACTGTTCTGAAAAACTAGAACTCTCAGAGTGCAAAGTACAACTTAATTTTATTGACTAACAGCAAAGGGGAAAATAACCATTCATGCAATAGCATTCACACACAGACACACACACACACACACACACACACACACACACACACACACTCAAAAGAACTAATGAAATTAAAAGTAGCAGCTTGTACCAAGGTTGAAGTAGGAGCAGAATTCTAATCAGGGGATGATGGAAGTAACAGTGGCTCAACCAGGCTGCCTGCTTGTGTATGGGGGTGGCCAGCCTGTGTTGAGGGGTCAGTATGAAATCTGGCATCATCTCTGCCTCATTTCAAATTGAGCCAATGTGTGAGTGCCATTCCACCTAGTTGATGATTTTGATTTCAGAGTTCAAAAGGAATATTTTTGGTTGATGGTAGTGACATTGATTTAATCAAGCAGTAATAAAATTAGAACAATTCCAGGATGCTTGGAATAGGATGGGCTATAGCAGTGGATCCCAAACTATGCATTTGAAGAGATTTTGGACTTCAGCTCCCATTAGCCTTAGCCATGTTGTCTTAGTCTAATCTGAAGCTGAACTCCAAAATTCCTTAAAAAGCACAGTTTGGGGACCACTGGGCTATAGGAAAATGCAAAGGATGCTAGCAGAAAGATTTATGCTTTAGGTTAACAAACCTTTGTCAGTTAACTTGAAGAGAAAATGCACACAGCAGGGAAGTAGATTGGAAATCAGCACTACATATACCCATTAAATGACATGAGTGTGACCACTCATGAGAAGTTCAAAGTTAACAGGTCATCATAGCCTGTCCAGGTTCATGCTTTTTGGCCTCTATGTAACTGTGATTATAATATAACACAATATTTGTACCCCACAATAATACAGGGTATGCAGGGTGTAGTAAGAGCAACATGATTGCCTGCCTTCTGCACTGTTTGGTAAAAACAAAGCAAGCTATTTTAGATGTTTTTGCTTTACATACACACATTCAATGCAGCGTTTTTTAATATCCTATCAAGTGAAATAAACAAGTAATATATGCCAGGTTTCAGCACTGAAGTATCTGAGTTAATAGTACTTGTCCCTCACTATTTAGTAATGGAGAACCAACCTCAGTTGGCAGGTGTATGAGATTCAATGGCTTTAAACAAATAAGGAAAGAAACAGAGAACAGAAATCTATAAACTGACTTTTTGAATTGGTTCCCTGTCAAATTCAGCTGGTCCTTAGTGTGTGTGTGTAGTGGTGCTGGTGAGGCCTCGTTGTTATTTTGCTGTAGTCTTTCTGGGAGAAAGGTGGCATATAAAGGAAAAATGATGATGATGATGATGATGATGATGATGATGATGATGATGATGATGATCCATTCAGGGGCTGCAAATCTGTATGTCCCAGTATAGTGTAGCTACAGATACCTCTCTGAGGTCCAAAATACACTGGAGAAACAATCCAGTTTCAGACCACTTTAACAGCCCTGGCTCAATGCTAGAGATTTCTGGGAACTGTAGTTTTCTGAGACATTTAGCCTTTTTTTAGATTGTAAGCCTGAGGGCAAGGAAATGTCTAATTAACAAACTGTAAGCCGCTCTGATAGCCTTGGCTGAAGAGCAGTGTATAAATAATAATAATAATAATAATAATAATAATAATAATAATAATAATCTTTCAGAGAGCTCTGGTGACACAATAAACTACAATTCCTAGGATTCCCAAGCACTGAACCAGGGCAGTTAGAGCCATCTCAAATTGGATTATTTCTGCAGGACCTGAATTTTTGCTGTTCCTTTGCCATGGCTTGTGGGAGCAATGGGGGGAATTGGAAAAGTGTCTGTCTATGTCCTTTAGAGGTCACAGTGAACATCTTTTTGCATCTGGTTGCAAGGATGTAACCTTCTCCAATCTCTCCCAACTCTCACCAGGCATAGAATGGCTGGAAGGGTTTTGCAGTGAGTCTGTGGTAGGTCGGCGGGGGGGGGGGGGGAGGCTTTGCGTCGTGTGGAGAAAGAGGATACCAACCTCCGCATTGACCAAGAAGGGAAAAACCTATGCATAAGATTATTTTATGACATAATATCTTGTTTGACCCCCAGCATTCAGAGCTACATGGGAGCTCCACTTAGTTTATCTTGGCTAAGAAATGATAATAGTCCTCTTCGATCTAATTATGGGTACCCTTTCCTGGAATTCTAGGGGATGATAGCCGGTGTGAGAGGGTGAAGTCAGTCTTGTCTTTTCCCTGCCTTTCTCATTTGTTGGAAATGATGGTCCATCCAGCAAGAACTACCATCACTGGGGTGGCTTTTAATTGCCTTCTCTTTCAGGATGGCAGCACAGCGCTCTCCATTGCACTAGAGGCAGACCAGAAGGACATTGCCATCATGCTGTACGCTCATCTGAACTTTGCCAAATCTACATCTCCGGTGAGTTCACAGAATCATAAGAACTGGGCTATCCTTTTGACCATTGAACCAGTGTGGTGTAGTGGTCTGCGTATTGGCCTATGACTCCAGAGACCAGGAGCTCCCATGTAGCTTGGCAATGAAAACTACTGGGTGACCATGGGCACATAACACTCTTTCAGCCTCAGAAGATGGCTGTGGCAAACCTCTGAACATATCTTGCCAAGATTACCCCATGATAGGCTTGCCTTAAGGTCACATAAGTCGGAAACACCTTGAATGCCCACAACAACAACAGCCCATTAATCTAGTATACCCAGTGCCAAACCACTTGCATCTGATGTAGTCCATGAAATCTTATGGCAATAGTGCTTGGTAGCTTTTTAGGTGCCTCAAGACTCTTTTCTACTTTTGAAGCATTTTTTGAATTGAATTGATTTATGTTCAGTTCTCCTCTTGGCCATGGAAACTCATTGGGTGACCTTAGGCAAGTCACACACTCTCAGCCTCAGAGACAAGCAACCCTTTCTAAACAAATCTTGTCTGGAAAATCCTATGATAGGGTTGCCATAAGTTGCAAATGACTAGAAGGCACACAGTAACAACAAATTATCATTATCTACCAAACTTTTTTCTACTAGTAATTATTTTTATCTGTACTGTCCTTCAAAAGCTACAATATTATATGAAAGATGCTTATCTATGGCTTGGTTTCACCCCATGCTATTATTATTACATGGGTGAGCATCTGGATAAAAATTAAAGGGGAGGGAAACAACAGGGACGTTATTGTGGGAGTCTATTACAGAACCCAAGTCAGACGGAGGAATTGGATGATGCCTTTCTAGAACAGATGACCACACACTCAGAAAGGAGAGATGTAGTAGTAATGGGTAACTTCAACTATCCTGATATTTGCTGGAAGTCAAACTCAGCCAAATCCTCAAGGTCTAGCAAATTCCTCACTTGCCTTAGAGACAATTTCATTGTCCAAAAGGTAGAAGAGGCAACAAGGGGATCAGCTATTTTGGATCTGATCCTAACTAACTCATCCCCACACAACTCAGTTTAAAGCCGTCCTGATCAAATTCTTGAGACTGCTGGCAAAAACGTTTCTGCCAACCCATCGCTTGCCAGAAGTCCCCCTCATGGAACCGTAGCCAATGATCAAAGAATTCAAATTGTTCTCAGTGGCACCATTTACGGACCCAGTTGTTTACATCTGCTATTTTCCTCTCACTTTCTGGACCACATCCTTCAACTGGCAGAAGAGACGAGATGACAACTTGTGGATCCATTTCTTTCAGCTTCCTACTCAGAGCCTCATAATCCCTTCTGATGTTCGGAAGGCTATGTCTTGCAGTATCATTGGTTCCCACATCGACCAAAAGGAAGGGTTATTGGTCAGTAGGCTTGATCAGTCTTGTCAGCCTCTCTGTCACATCATGGATCTTTACCCCAGGGAGACAACTCACCTCCCGATATATCTTGTCAGGCTTACAAATCACTGCTTCTGTACTCCTCAGCAAGGATCCTCCCACCACCAAAACACACCTCCTCCGAGGCTTAGCAGCAACTGTTCCCTCTGGTGTTCTCCTGTTTCCCTGCTCTGTCTCTGAACATTGTCCATGCTGCTCTTCCTTGTCCTCTTTGATAAGAGAAAGAGCTTCAAGTTGATTCTGTAGCTGCAAGTTCCCAGAAAGATCCCTTGTTTCCCTACTTCTCTCTGTGACATTCCTCCAGCTGTCTGCCTCCTGTGTATGTGAAGTGACCTCCTCCTCCCCAGCAACTTCCTCTGTGTGGTCCATGTCCAGGACCATTTGTTCTGTTCTGTCCAGGGAATCCTCTTGCTCCCTAATATGCTGAAGTGTAGCTACTCTGAGCTCCATATGCTGGACTTTCTCCTCTAAGAGTGTTACCAACTTGCACTTGGTGCATGTGAAGTTCTCCACATCTGTAGGCAAGAAGACAAACATCCCACAAGTGTTGTAGGTGACTGCAGCAGTTCCCTCAGTGTCCATACTGAGAAGTGTTAGGTAATCACTGAAACAGGACTGTGGGCTCCCTCCTCACAAAAAACCCTCCAGTAAACACCAGTGTTAGGGCCCCTGATGACCTGGCCTTTTCACCACTCTCTACCAGTAAACTCAATCTACTGGGAATATAACTTTATAGAAATGTCCTGGCTGCTACCTTGTTCTGAAGGTTTCTGACTCACTTCCTCTAAGCAAGAAACCCCTAAAAGTTCTTTTTTAAAAAGGGGAAATTTTTAAAGGAGAACCTCTAAAAACCAAAGTTCGCTCTTCCCCTGCTACATCTGCTGTAGTTTTGCTTGGATGAAAATATTCACGTACAACTCTGGGAGGAGTTATATAGAGCTAGTCTGCTTGCTCCACCCCCTAGTGACTCACAGATGTGACTCACAGATGCTCCACCCCCTCAGCAACAAGCACACTCTCCCAAGAGTTTTTAAAAAAATGCAAACACTCACCACTCAAAATAGCTGCCCAGAAACCGCTCTCCTTCTCCTCTCTGTGGCATGAACTGGTCTGGAAAGGCTCTGGGAGTAGTTTTATATATGCTAGCTCCATTCCCTTGTGACTCACAGATGCTCCATCCCCTCAGCGACAAGCACACTCTCCCAAGAGTTTTTTTAAAAAATTCAAACACTCACCACTCAAAATAGCTGCCCAGAAACCGCTCTCCTTCTCCTCTCTGTGGCATGAACTGGTCTGGAAAGGCTCTGGGAGTAGTTTTATATATAGCTAGTCTGTTAGCTCCACTCCCTTGTGACTCACAGATGCTCCATCCCCTCAGCAACAAGCACACTCTTCCAAGAGTTTTTTAAAAAATTCAAACACTCACCACTCAAAATAGCTGCCCAGAAACTGCTCTCCTTCTCCTCTCTGTGGCATGAACTGGTCTGGAAAGGCTCTGGGAGTAGTTATATATATAGCTAGTCTGCTAGGTCCACCCCCCTGTGACTCACAGAAGCTCCACCCCATCAGCAACAGTTTGTCTCAGGTCTATTTGCATCAGTTATTCACACAGCCAAGAATGCGAAACTTTTAGGAAAACTCAGAAAAAACTCCGAGACCAATTATCCCAGGTTAAGTGGGGGGGGGTGGGGGTTGGGGGTTGGTAACCCCCCCCCCCCCCCCCGAACTTACTTGGGTGCATTCAAAAGGCATGTGAACAACAATCATTTAACCCACATTCTAACAGGATTATTTTCACCATCTAAATAACCTCTAAGTGTCTAAAAACTACTTTTGGAGCAAGTAGAGGTTTTGGAGATTGCAGCAAAGAGAGGTAATCCCAGTTCCTGGAGAAGCATTGTTTTTCTGTGAGGAACTGGGGATACAAAGTCCCAAAATTCTTCACAGAAATAATCAGAGTGCTTGATCTAAAACCTTGCCGTAGATCCTTGGGCTGAATTGCTTCTGGCTATGTGCCTCTGCTTTGCATTCTGCAGACTTGGTGTAAGGTGTTACCCTAATCTATCTACAGCTGCTATAGAGCTGAAAGCGAGCAGAGTCCACGTCTGAGAACCTCACACACACATTCACACACACAAAAAGAGAGAATACAGTATTTTATTTCCCCCCAACTATTTATTTTCTCAGTATCATCAGTTATAATTAAAATACAAAAGGATGAAAACATCAACATATTGACATAAAAGTAACACAGAACATCCCTTTACTCCATAAAGAAAAGAAAAACCAAACATAATATACTTGCATACATATCTGC
This sequence comes from Sceloporus occidentalis, assembly GCA_023333645.1. Taxonomy (NCBI): domain Eukaryota; kingdom Metazoa; phylum Chordata; class Lepidosauria; order Squamata; family Phrynosomatidae; genus Sceloporus; species Sceloporus occidentalis. Next base: position 220,930,503 of record JALMGF010000001.1, read on the forward strand.
ATTTACGCAATATAACATACTATACAAATAACAGTAAAACATAACCTAACATGTAACATGTGACTTCCTTCCCAGCAGAACTATGTTGTTATTATTATCTGATTATCTGATTTATTTTAATTTGAAATATTCAATTATTCATCCTATTATTAAATCTCATTTTGCCTACACATATTTTCAAACATAAATGTCTTACATTCAAGTATGGAAGTTGTCACTTAAAACACTTGGATTAATCTAAATATACATTCCATCTATACTGATATAATTATATTTTAAATCCTTTGTTATCATCTTAATTTAGTTAATTTTCCTCTTATTCTCTAAGGTTTAACACAAATAATTTTCCCCACATTTTTTCAAAATATTTTATCATTATATTCCATTCTTTCACAAGTATTTCTTCCTATTTGTTTTTCATTTGGAATGCCAGCTTATCAGTGTACAGTATTTCAATTCAAGGTGGCTCCTGTGAGGCCAACCATAAAATCATAGAATCATAGAATTGGAAGAGTTGGAAGAGACCTCAAGGTCCATCCATTCCAACCCTATTCTGCCATGCAAGAACACACAACCAGACACTCCCAGCATATGAACATCCAGCCTCTGTTTAAAAACCTTGAAAGGAAGATACTCCACAGAATGAACTGTAAAAATATATAGCACACTAAAAAAGAGTCAGGGAAAATTGTGAAAGTGTGGAAGTAAGGACTAATCATGAAATGCCTCTTTCAGGGGACCCCAAAGCAACCGAAGCCTGACAGCGCAGCTGTGACCTCCAGTGACACTCAGTAACACAAAGGATGGTGGCGGCATTTCTCATTAGCCCTAGAGAATTTCTCACTTTGAAGAAGTACTGCAGCTTTGTCAAGGGCTGAGGAATAAAAGGAGCTCATGGTGCATATTGCAAGTTGATCCTTTCCCCAAGAAATGCTGCCCATATGCATCCTTGTTCACCACTCCATCAGCAGGAATCTCTCCCATCTGATGCACTAACTGGACTGGAGGTCTTCTAGCAGAACATTTCTTCTATCTAGTGAGCCAAAGAGAAGATTGGCAAAGGGTCTCTGGATGCAGCTTCCTGCCAATTTAGCACAGCCTTGCAGCTTCATAGAGGTACAGTGGGTCCTTGGTATCTGCTGTGGCTTTGGTTCCAGGACTCCACATGATATCAGAATCCCTGGAGGCTAAGTTCCCATTAAATACAGTAGCATAGCATAATGATGTTCTTTATATAAAATAGCAAAATCAAGGTTTGCTTTTTGAACTTTATATATTTTTGAATATTTTAAAGCTGTGGATAGTTAAATCCGTGCATCAAGAATCCGTGGATATGGAGGCCCAACTGTATACTTATTCTCCCATTCATCCCAGGCTATTAAAGGAGGATAGGAAGTGCAACCTAGTAATGCAACAAGTAACCACTGAGAGGGACAGATGCTGTTTTATTTACAGTGGGCCTTTGATATCAGCTGGAATTTGCTTCCAGGATCCCCCATGGATGCCAAAATCTATGAATGCTCAAGTCCCATTAAATATATGGCATCCCTTATATAAAATGGCAAAACCAAGGTTTGCATTTTGCAATTTATATATTTTTAAAAAATATTTTCAAGCCGTGGATGGTTGAATCCATGGGTAAAGAACCCATAGATATGGAGGGCTGACTACTAGAGTTGAGTCAAATTAGTTTAGTTTCATGGAGAGTCCAGTACCATCTATTGTGGAGTAGAAGAGTAGGCTACTAGGATACACTTCTTACAACCCTGGACATCTTGGTAATTTTGGGCCACATCTCTGGCCTTCTCTGGCCTATCTCCTCCTTCCATTGAGGCTTAATATATTTTTAAGAGGCTAATGAAGGAGTGTCTCTCTAAAGCAACTCATTGGGGAAAGTCCCTGCTTAAACATGAATTTACTTGACATAATTTTGGGAAAGCAACTTGGATACCCTGCCTTGGGTGCGATAATATTTCCTCATTTGAGGAGGGGTTAAGAAAGATTTCTAATTTTCCTTTTAGGGGGAAAAAGTGATTTTGCTATATGAGTATTCTTGCAATACAACTAAAGTGAATATCTGAGGCTAAAATCAAAGTCGGATTTTACATACTAGGGGAAATGTAAATTTTGGGTATATATATTCTGTACTCATCCAAAACCCTGGCCCTAATTTATAGCTAAGATTGGTCTAGGCCCACAGCTTGGAAAACTTACTTCTTTGGACTACAGCTCCCACAGTACCTCAGACTAAGGTATGGCCAGTGGCTATGTAGTAGTAGTCCATAAAAGTAATCTCTTTATTTTCCCTTTTGTTATTACTTTTTATTCTGCACAAAGCAAGGGTGTGAAGAGTGAAGTCTTCAGTCATTTTTTGTGGAGTTTGCACAAGAGACATTGTTCTAGTGAATTGGATCTTTTACCTGTAATGGAAGTCAGATCTGATAAGTACAATCCCATGTCAAGATCTCACGACATACACCTGAATTTGTACATGTCCAACTAGGTAAATCCACCTGCTTTCTCTTAATCATCCACTGAATTCGTTTATGAATTCTCTATAAAGAAAGTGACATGTCATGGGTTTGCAAGGTGAAAAGTCCTTTTCACTTAATTCTTTGCGGTTTTCAATGCCAAAACTTTCTTCTCTCTCCTAACAAAAAAAATGACACATCAGGGGAGGAAAAAAAGTAATGACATTGAAGCATGAAGTAGTAGTAGCTGTTCTTTTAAATTGCCAAGCATTTGAAATAATAGAAGGGTACATCTTATTTTTATATAAATATATATATGTGTGTATTTTAATATACACCAAGAAAAGGGCTATATGTAAATTATTTTAGTGCACATTGGTTTAAGGATCTTCAAGGACTTGGTGTCCAAAATGAACAGGAGGAGCTGCCATCTTAGCTGCAAATTTCCTGGCTATTATCTTTGCACACTTTATTCTCTGCTTTGTGTAAAAGCCTATAGAAACTAGTTGGGCTTAAAACAAATGTTTATTTGGAGCTGTGGCTCTGTTCTGAACACACAGGTGGTAAAAATATTTCTTCTTAAGAACTGTTTTCTGTTGCTGCCTACAAAGCTGATATTTTAAATGGGCAACAAGGTTTTTCAAAGTTGCATCGCTTTAGGGGGGAGTATCTGAGTCTTGCATTTGGAATATTGCCTCATAAACATGTAATCTCTTTTACAATTTCCGTATGATATTTCTATGCATTTAAATGAAATTAATTCAATTTATAAAAGTATAACCAAAAAATAAAATAAAATTATTCACTATGACTGTTTCTAGTGTTAATATTTAAGAGCTTTTCCATTATACCAGACTATTGTGATCCCTTCCAACTCTGTGGCTCTATGATTCTGTGACTTGTGAGCTCGATGGACCTCAGAAATGAAAAGGGGAAAGTTTATTTTTATTGCAGTATGAGAGCCAGTGTGGTTTGGGGTTTTGAGCATTGGACTACAACTCTGGAGACCAAGGTTCGATTCCCAGCTCAGCCTGAGCAAGTAACACTCTCTCAGCTTCCAGAGAAGGCAATGCCAAACTTCCTCTGAGGAAGTATTGCCAAGAAAACCCTACAATAGCCTTAGGGTCACCATATGTTGCAAACGACTTGAAGACACACAACAATAACAACATGCATCAAACATCTCTCTTTGAACCTGTTTGCTGCATTTCAACCTCCTTTCAGGTTTTTGTTTGTGTTTTGTTGTTGTTTTATTCTGTCACACTAACAGTGATCCCTCTCCTCCTGTCCTTAGGAAGGGAGAACAAGAAGTTATGGAGATTCTGGAATAAATTGGACTGCGGATTCCATCTCACCATAAAGCACCTGGCTTTCTATGTTACAGCCAAATTGACAAGCCTTGCCTCAGCTGTATATTTGGCATGCAAGAGTATCTTGAACCACATAGCAAAAGTATGTAGAGAGATCTTGTAGCACCTGAAAAAAAGAAGTTGGCAGCATGAGCTTTCATAGACTTCAGCCTACTTCCTCAGATGTATTTGGTGGAGTGGAAAGCCAGGAACAGACCTATATAAGTCATTTGTGTGAGAGAATGTCAAATGCATCTGAGGAAGTAGACTGAAGTCTACAGAAGTTCATGCTGCCAACTTCTTTCTTTCAGTGAGTCTCAAAGGTGCTACAAGATCTCTTTACATGCTGATTCTACAGACTGACATGGCTATATCTTTGAATTCTATCACTTAGCAAAAATCACATGTGTTTTGATTCAACTGAATGTTATCCAAGTTCATTATACTGAACAAGCTGACAAGGCCCTGGCCCATGAAGCATGATATCCACAGTACTGCAAGCATGGTATCCACAGTTAATGGGGTGCAAGTGGTGGGATCCTTAGGTGGGAGTGATCATGTTCTCCTGGAGTTTGTTATGCAATGGAAAGGAGAAGCCAGGCATAGTCAGACACGCCTTCTAGACTTTAGGAGAGCTGATTTTAGTAAACTTAGAGAAATACTGGGGGTATTCCCATGGTCAGGAATACTAAAAGAGAAGGGAGTTCAAGATGGATGGGAGTTTCTCAAAAGGGAGATACTGAAGGCACAATTTCAAACAGTTCCAATGAGGAAGAAAATGGGAGCCAAGTTTTAAATGGAACATGTTTAAGAAATGGAAAAACAGGGAAATCACCAAAGAGGAATTCAAACAAATAGTGAGCACATGTAGGGGTAAAATCAGAAAGCTAAAGCACAGAATGAACTCAGGCTTGCTAGAGAGGTTAAGAACAACAAAAAGGGCTTTTTTGGGTATGTCTGCAGCAAAAGGAGGAAGAAGGAAATGGTAGGGCCACTGCGGGGAGAAGATGGCAAAATGCTAACATGGGACAGAGAAAAGGCAGAATTACTCAACACCTTCTTTGCCTCAGTCTTCTCAGAAAAGGAAAAGGGTGCTCAGCCTGAGGAAAATGGAGCAGAGGACAGAACAGGGGAAATTTAGCACAGAATAAGTAAAGAGATAGTACAGGAATACCTGTTTAATCTAAATGAATATAAATCTTCAGGACCAGATGAACTACATCCAAGAGTATTAAAAGAACTGGCAAATGTAATATTGGAGGCATTGGCAATAATCTTTGAGAACTCCTGTAGAACAGGAGAAGTCCCAGTAGACTGGAGGAGGGCAAACATTGTCCCCATCTTCAAAAGGGGGAAAAAAAAAGAGGATCCCAACAATTATTGTCCAGTTAGTCTGACATCAATACCAGGAAATATTCTAGAGCAGATCATTAAAGAGAGAGTCTGTGAACACCTAGAAAACAATGCCATAATCACAAAAGGTCAACACGGGTTTCAGAAAAAGAAGTCATGCCAGACAAATCTAATCTCTTTTTTTGATAAAATTTCAGCTTGGTAGATAATAATAATAATAATAATAATAATAATAATAATAATAATAATAATATTTATTTGTATCCCACCTCTCCCTGTATTGGATTGAGGCAGGTAACAACAAACATAAGAACAATAAAAATAGAACACAACAAACCACAAGGAAAAACATAGCAAAGCATATAAAATCCAATTCCCTATCTCCCTCCCACCTTAAAATAGCATTAAAAACAATAGTTCCCAACTGGAGAGTGAACATTCCGAGGAGGTCAATTTGGGAATGCCTGCCGGAAGAGATCCGTTTTTATTGCCTTTTTAAAGGCCTCCAAAGATGTTACATAGCAGATCTCCTCCAGCAGGTCATTCCAGGCTTTTGGAGATGAAGGGAATGCTGTGGATATAGTATATCTTGATTTCAGTAAAGCTTGTGACAGGGTTCCCCATGAATTCTTGCAAACAAGCTTGTAAAATGTGGGCTAGACAAGGTAACTGTTACATGGATTTGTAATTGGTTGTCTGATCGAACACAAGGAGTGCTCAACAATAGCTTCTTTTCATCCTGGAGAGAAGTGGCCAGTGGGGTCCCACAGGGTTCTGTCCTTGGCCCAGTGCTATCCAACATCTTTATCAATGACTTGGATGACAGAATTCAGGGTATACTTATCAAATTTGAAGATGACACCAAATTAGGAGGAGTAGCTAATACCCCTGAGGACAGGATCAAAATTCAAAATGACCTGAATAGACTAGAAAGCTGGGCAAAGCTAACAAAATGAATTTCAGCATGGAGAAATGCAAGGTACTGCACTTAGGGTGAAAAAATGAAATGCACAGATATAGGATGGGGGTCACCTAACTGAACAACACTACATGTGAAAGGGATCTGGGAGTCCAAGTAGAACACAAGTTGAACATGAGTCAACAGTGCTAACAAGGCCAATGTGATTTTAGGCTGCATCAATAGAAGTATAGTGCCTAGATCAAGTAATAGTGCCACTCTATTCTGCTCTGGTCAGGCCCCACCTGGAATATTGTGTCCAGTTCTGGGCACCACAATTTAAAAAGGATGTTGAGAAACTGGAGTGTGTCCAAAGGAGGGCAACTAAAATGGTGATGGGTCTGGAAACCATGTCCTATGAGGAACGTCTTAGGGAGCTGGGTATGTTTAGCCTGGAGAAAAGAAGGTTAAGAGGTGATATGATAGCCCTGTTTAAATACTTGAAGGGATGTCATATTGAGGAGGGAGCTAACTTGTTTTCTGCTGTTCCAGAGACTAGGACCCAGAGCAATGGATGCAAGCTACAGGCAAAGAGATTCCACCTCAACATTAGGAGGAACTTCCTGACAGTAAAGGCTGTTTGACAATGGAACACATTCCCTCAGAGTGTAGTGGAGTCTCCTTCCTTGGAGGTCTTTAAACAGAGGTTGGATGGCCATCTGTCAGGGATACTTTGATTGAGATTTCCTACATGGCAGGGGTTGGACTGGATGGCCCTTGTGGTATCTTCCAATTCTATGATTCACTGGTTTCATACTGCAGAGTTTGAGAATAACATATTCTTTCCTTTCCAAAGAGAACTTGGGGCCTGCTCTCTAAATTCCCCAGTTGGCTCATGTGCCAAGGGTTATTCCAATTTGTACTGTGGATGCCCATGTGTGAATGGTGTGGATGAGGCATCTCAAAGACCCCTGTCCTCCATTGCTGTGCTTAGGTCATGTAATTTCAGACTCTTCTTATGATGATGATGTAGCCAAAGTACAACAGCCTCCATTTGATCATCTTGGCTTCCAAGGAGATTTGAGAGACCTCTGTTCTGTTCAAGGACTCATTTGTTTGCCTTTTGGGCTGTCCGTGGTCTCCTCAGCACTCCAGCACCACAGCTCAAATGCATTGATTTTCTTCTTATCTGCTTTCTTCACTGTCCAGGTCTCACATCCATACATGGTGATGGGGAATGTAATAGCTTGGACCAGTGATGGCAAACCTTTTAGAGACCAAGTGCCCAAACTCGGTGGCGTTCTACATTGGGTGTCACCCAGTAGCGAGGGGGGTGGGAGGACATCCGCCTTCTGGGGTAGAAGTTCTGAATTCCGGGGGCAGGCTTTCCGGGGGAGCCAAGGCACACTCTCTCAGGTTCAGGCTAGCAAGAGCAACCCCCCGCCCTGATGAAACTTGCCAAGAAAACTCCATGATAGTTTTTCCTTAGGGTCGCCATAAGTTGGAAGCAACTTGAAGGCACCACACATATAAGTCACGCTCTCTCAGCCTCAGAGGATGGCAATGGAAATCCCCCTCTGACGAAGCTTGCCCCATGATAGTTTCACCTTAGGGCTGCTAGGAATGACTTGAAGGTGTGTGCACGCACGCACGCACACACGCAAGGCATACTCTCTCAGCTTCAGCTAGCAATAGCAACCCCCCCCCCCCCCGAAGAAACTTGCCAAGAAAATGCCATGTTAATTTCACCTTAGGGTCGCCATAAGTCACAAATGACTTAAAGGCACCACACACACAAGTCACATTCTCTCAGACTCAAGGGATGGCAAGGTCAACCCCGCCTCTGCTCCTTCCTCTGTCCTCCTGACTTCGGGAAGCCAGTTAAAGGCATGGGAGAACAGGGGAAGCGGTGTGCTTTGGCTCTTCTTCCTCCACTCTCCCATCCCTTTAACCGTCTCCCCAGAGACCTGGCAGCAGAGAGAGCTTCACGTGCCAGAGACGGCACATGTGTCATAGGCTTGGACTACTCTAACTTTAGTGTTGAGTTGTATGTTTTCACTATTTATGCTCTTGTCTAGTTCTTTCATGGCTGCCCTTCTCATTCCTAGTCTTCTTCTGGTTTCTTGGCTGTAGTCTGCATTCTGATGTAGTTCCTCCATGGTCATTGTTTTTGTTTTCTCTATATTCAGCAAAAGCCTGCCTTTGCACTTTCTTCTTTTGCCTTCCTTAGCAACTGTTCCATGTCTCTGTCATTTTCCGCTAGCAGTACAGCAGCACGCTGTATTAACTGGTCAGAAATCACTCCTTGAAGCGTCCAATATCTGCCACATGGTGGCACTGTCAGATTGGATTTATTTGTGGTCTAAGAAATCCATGGACTGGGGTTTCCTTAAGCACCAATCTCTGTCAAGGAGATGTTGTTAGCAGGGGATGAGGGTGGGGATGGCCGTAAAATTTGCACTGAGTTGCATTCAAAAGTTTGCCTAAATACTCTAAAAGAACAAGTTAAGGTTTTTTTCTTTACCCCAATATACCATGCACTATGGTATTTTCCATTTCCCAATTGCAGGGAGACACATATGCAACTCTTTCAAGCATTGTTTTTGCTCTTACAGAATTTAATGGAAAAAGGAAGGAAGGAAGGAAGGAAGGAAGGAAGGAAGGAAGGAATCATAGAATGATAGAGTTGGAAGAAATCCCAAAGGCCATCCAGTCCAACCCTCTGCCATTCAGGAAATCACAATCAAAGCATCCTCACAGATGGCCACCCAGTCTCTGCTTAAAGACCTCCAAAGAAGGAGACTCCACCACAGTCTGAGGGAGTGTGTTCCTCTGTCAAACAGCTCTTACTGTCAGGAAGTCCCTCCTGAGGTTGAGGTGGAATCTCTTTTCCTGTAGTTTGCATCCATTGTTCTGGATCCTGTTCTCTGGAGCAGCAGAAAACAAGCTTGCTGCCTCCTCAATATGACACCTGTTCAAATACCCAAACAGGGTTATCATGTCACCTCTTAACCTTCTCTTCTCCAGGCTAAACACAGCCATCTCCCTAAGTCTCTCCTCATAGGGCTAGATGGTTTCCAGGCCCTTCACCATTTTAGTCGCCCTCCTAAGACATGATCCTGCTTCTCAGCATCTTTTCTGAAAATTGTAGTGCCCAGAACTGGACATGGTTTTATTGCAGGTGAAGCCTGACCAAAGCAGAATAGAGTGGGACTATTATTTCCCTAGATGTAGACACTGTACTTCTATTGATGCAGCCAAGAATCACATTGGCTTTTTTAGAGGCCGCATCACACTGTTGACTCATGTTCAGCTTGTGGTCTACTAGGACTCCTAGACCCCTTTCACATGTGGTCTTCTTAAGCCAGGTGTCCCCCATCCTATATCTATGCATTGTCATTTTTTCTGCCTAATTGCAGTACCTTACATTTCTCTCTGTTGAAGTTCATTTTGGAAGGAAGGAAGGAAGGAAGGATTGAATGAACATTTTACCCCAGTGCAAAGTTACTATAGGATCTCACAGTCGCCTGATCAGGTTAATATCTTTGCTTCTACTGCTGCACTTGCTTGCCTCTTCCTCTCCGTGACAGCCCTTGATGTACCGTATTTAAAAAGTGAAATCATGTCACCCTTCAGTAGGCTGACCATACGTATTGTTTTAAATGACACTGTGCCGTTTTTAAAAATATTTTCAGACTATCCCGCCATTTTAATATAAATGTCAGTTCTGTCCCGTTTTCAAGAAAAATGCTGTTAAGTTGCAGAAAGGGTTTGAAGATCCCTGTTTGAAGCTGTGGTTGTCAAACAAACAAACAAAACACAAAATTGTGTCATGGAGTGTGAGAAATTTTATGATAAGGTATTGAAAGACCAAAATTTGCTGCGTAAGATTACCCCATCGGAGAAATATTCATGGTACAATCATGGTGAAATACCTTCCCCTTCTAAGTCTATCTAATTTTTTATATGAGTTCTGTCACTGAAGAATAATTGTTAGCTGAATAGGTTCACATAATAAAACTTTTGTTATCATCTTACTTTTTCATGAATACAGAATATCACATAACCCCATCCCAGTTTTGCCATCCCAGTGTCCCATTTTGGTTTCTAGTAAATATGGTCAGCCTACTTCTCAGTCTTCTCATCACCAAGATGAGCATGCCCAGGTCTCTCAACCTCTCCTCATATGTTTATTACTTAATATATCTTGTCATTCTCATTGTCCTTCTCTGAACCTGCTCCAACTTGCCTATATTCTTACACTGTGGCACCCAGAACTGAAGATGGGACTCCAGATGACACCTGACCAGCGCAGAATATAATGGGACTATTACTTTCCTCAACTTGGAATATTATGCTGAGTTAAAAGGTGTTTAAGTGTTTATCTAGTGGTTTAAGTGTTGGATAAGGACTCTGGAGAGCAGAGTTCAATTCCCAGCTTGGCCATAAAACCCATTGGGTGTCTTCAGGCAAGTAAATAATAATAATAATAATAATAATAATAATAATAATAAATATTTATTTATTTATATCCCACCTATTCCGCTTTGAGGATCGAGGCAGGTAACAGCAAAGTTAATACAATATACAACAATAAAAACAACCAGCCCCACAAGTCCCCAACCCAACCCTCTCTCCCAATTATAAAATTAAACAGTAAAAGATGGTTAAAAAGTACATAACAATACATCAAAATTAAAAAACAAACCACAAATAAGAAAAATAATAAAAGGAGGAGGATTCAATTAGTTCTGGACATTATCAATCGGGGAAGGTCTGCTGGAAGAGAAAGTCATTCCAAGTTTTTGGAGCGGTGACAGAGAAGGACCTCTGGGAGGTCACCGCCAGTCTGGTCTTTCTAGATTGTAAGAGGTTTTTCCTGGAGGATCAGAGTGTACGGAAAGGATTGTATTGGAGGAGGCGTTCCTTCAAGTAGACTGGACCCAGGCCATGTAGGGCTTTATAGGTAATAACCAACACCTTGTACTGAGCCCGGAAGCTAATAGGCAGTCAATGTAGTGATTTTAAAATAGGTGTAATATGGTCGAACTTGGATTTTCCGGCAACCAGTTTGGGTGCCATGTTTTGTATCAATTGGAGCTTCCGGACATGGCACAAAGGTTGCCCCATTTAGAGCGCACTGCAGAAATCAAGGTGAGAGGTTACTAGAGTATGTACGACCGTTTCTAGGTCCCGCTGCTCCAGGTAGGGGTGCAACTGGCGTATCAGCCAAAGCTGATAGCAGGCACTCCTGGCTGTCACATCAATCTGAGAAGACAGTTGAAGTGACGAATCCAGGAGCACCCCCAAGCTGCAGACGCAGTCTTTCAGGGAAAGTGTGACCCCATCTAGAACTGGCAAACTTATCTCCATACTTGGATTGGGGTTACCTATCACGAGTACCTCCGTTTTATTTAGATTCAGCTTAAGTCTATTTTCCCTCATCCAATCCATTACCGACTTCAGGCGGTCATGCAGGGGGGAGATGTCCTCCTTGGTCACCGAAACAGTCTGAGACATAGAGAAATAAATTTGGGTGCCATCAGCGTACTGATAACACCCTGCCCCATGTCTCAGATGATCTCACCCAGTGGCTTCATGTAAATGTTAAACAGCATGGGGACAGAATGGCACCCTGAGGGATGCCAGATGTCAGCTCTCTTGTAGAGGAGCAGCTGTCCCCCAGCATCACCATCTGGAATCTGCCTGAGAGGTAGGAACGTAGCCACTGCAAGGCAGAGCCAGCGATTCCCAACTCTCTCAGGCATTTCAGAAGGATACCATGGTCTATGGTATCGAAGGCCGCTGAGATGTCCAAGAGCACCAACAGGGCCACACTTCCCCTGTCAATGCACAGTCGGAGATCATCGACCAAGGTGACCAGGGCAGTCTCCACTACGTATCCCGACTTGAAGCCAGTTTGAAATGGATCAAGATAATTGGTGTCATCCAAGACTGCTTGGAGCTGGTTTGCAACTGCCCTCTCGATCACCTTACCCAAAAAGGGAAAAAGAGATACTGGCCGATAATTGTTTTTGTACAGAGGATCAAGGGAAGGTTTCTTTAGAATGGGGTTCACTACTGCTAATTTCAGACTCTGTGGAAAACAACATTCCCTGAGGGAGGCATTGACTATGGATTGTAACAACTTCAGAGTTGCCTCACCTCCCTGAATGGCCAGCCAAGATGGACAGGGATCGAGAGGGCAGGTGGTCTTTTTTGCCTTACCAAGCAGCTTGTCTGCGTCATCAGTAGTCATATACTGAAACTGATCCAAGATAACCTCATTAACGGAGTCACTAGACACCTCTCTCGTTGACTCTGTACTAATGCCAGCGTCTCAGTCGGCCCTTATCTGAGAGATTTTATCCCCAAAGTGGTCATTAAAGGCATCACAGCAGGCTCTCGTAGATTGAAAAAGAGGATTCAAGGTGGAAGGAGTTTGAGTCAACTTCTTAACCACCTTGAATAGCTCTGCTGGACAAGACTTTGCAGACGCAATAGATGCAGAGTAGAAAGACTTCTTCGCTGCAGCTATTGCCACTCGATAGGCTTTGAGAAAAGTCCTGTGATGTGTCTTGTCAGATAGACGTCGAGTCTTCTGCCAGCGACGCTCTAGTCGTTGTCCAGCCCGCTTCATCCTTCTGAGATCTCTCTCAGCCTCAGGGGAAGGCCATGGCAAATCTCCTCTGAACAAATCTTGCCAAGAAAAACCCATGATAGGATTGTTTTAGGGTTAACATAAGTCAGGAATGACTTGAAGGCACACAACAACAGTGCCAAGTCAGGGACGATATCTGCTACTCATTTGTTTCCCAGCTTCATTTTAATTCAGTCTAAAGGTAATAGTTTGTTCCTGCTCAGACCTAAAGTAAAATAAAAGAGCTGGAGGCAGTGGAGCATATAATAATAATAATAATAATAATAATAATAATAATAATAATAATATCTTTATTTATATTTCCTGCCTCTCCACATGGATCGAGGCAGGAGTACAACACATAAAATCAGAATTACAACAAGCACAAATTATCCAAAATTTCATCAATTAATGAACAAGACAAATTCATAAAATTAATACAGTCCATACCTATATAAAATTAGTGGAAGATAGGGTATTACTGAGGTTCCATTATGGTGGATCAAATGGATAAGCCCGCCAGAAGAGATCCATCTTAAGTGCTTTCTTAAAAGCATCAAGGGTGTTGATGCGACGGATCTCCTCTGGGAAGTTGTTCCAAAGTCTGGGAGCAGCAGCAGTAAATGTCCTGTCATAGGTCAATTTCAGTCTGATTTTTGGGTACTCTAGTAATATCTTTCAGATGTTCTGAGTGTATGGGGTGGATTGTGTAGGGACAGGCGTTCTTTCAAGTAACTTGGGCCTGAGTATTTGCTTGGGATTTGGAAGAACCATTGGGCACACACAGTTAGTCAGCAAGCTCACTGCTCTCAGCTGAATCTACAGCTGCATCCACACTGCAGAAATAATCTAGTTTGATACCACTTTAAGTACCATGGCTCAGTACTATGGAATTCTGGGAAGTCTACATTCCAGATATCTCCAGATATGAGATATAAAAGCATGAGGACCCCAGAATACAGCACAGGGTATGCAAAGATGTTTAATGGGTAGAATCTGCTGTTGTCAGGATTAGAATCAATCAATCAATCAATCAATCAATCAATCAATGGTTATTCATTCCTGCCAGAATTAGTTAAAAATGGAAATAAAGTTATAAATGGGCTTATGGTGGTTAAGGTTGTTTTATAAAGAGATATTATTGCTAAGGGTGTTATTGTTATTCTTAGGTTATTGTTATTGATATTATTGTTGTTGTTAAATCTGAGGTAGTGGTTTAGTTTACTTTCCTAGTATGAGCTGAGAGGGTTAACTCTGGGGCAGAGGAAAGGAATGTGGAGCTTGGTTCCAAGAGAGAAGGAGGGGTAAAGGTGGAAAGGAATGGTTGCCCTGACAGTCAAGACAAGCCCTACAGTTTAAACTTAGAAAGGCTAGAGACAGCCATAATACGAATGGGTTAGCTATAAAATAGCCAATTGGGGGAATATGTAATATTGGCCTGTTACAGACTGCCAAAATAAAGCTGCTTCGGGTCTCTTTGGAGGTATGCTATTTAAATGATGCATGGGTCCTAAGAGTCCAGAGGTTGCGCCAAAGCCACACTCAGTTCCTAAGCACTGGAGTGCAGCTTTGGTGCAGCTTCCGGATTCTTAGGGTGCATGCATCATTTAAACAGCATACCTCCAAAGAGGCCCGAAGCAGCTTTATTTTGGCAGTCTGTAACAGGCCTCAGTAACTAATTTTTTTTTAATAACCTTACAAAGTTATATTAATAAAACGATAAGGATAATTTCTGTCAACAGGATGTTAATAGCAGGTGGGGAGATAGCTTTGTGTTTTGGTTAGGTTGGGGAGAACTTTGTTGAGTTCCCAAAACAGTGGACAACTGGGAGATTCTGGATTATTCGCTATTACATCACTAATTATTATTCGGGCGGGAATCTTGGATCCTATCATCAGAGTTAATTGTTGTTTTAGGAGGAGTTATTAATTTTACTATAAAAGGGTGTGATTTATGTATTTAGTCAGACTTGACAAAAAATTCATGATTGTTTCCTGTTTCTTTTAATAAAGTTTTTTTTTAGTTTAGACACGCTAAAATAAATAATAAATAAAACTTTTATTTGTATCCCGCTTTTCTGTGACGAGACAATCAAAGCGGCTCACAACACATTAAAATCCACATTTACAACACTGTGTCCCAAATTCCCCCCCCCTTAAAACAGGATTAAACATGTTACAATTAAAATATCTATTTAAACAGAATTAAATATATATCTATAACAAGGACAGAGCAGTGGGCTGATACATGATGTGAGGGGCAGTCATTCCGTGGCGGGGCACTTTATTCAGGAAAGGCCTGCCGGAAGAGATCCGTCTTGACAGCTTTTTAAAAGCTGTCTAAGCTGGCAATTTGTCGGATCTCATCCGGCAGACCGTTCCATAATTTGGGAGCAATTGCAGAGAAGGCCCTCTGGGAGGGAGCAGTTAGTCTGGTTTTTAAAGGCTGCAATAGATTCCTCCCAGAGGACCTGAGGGTGCGGGGCAGATTATATGGGAGCAGGCGATCCCTCAAATAGGTTGGGCCCTGAATCTAGGCTTTATTTTAAAAGAACTTGGTGGGAGACTGTTTCTGACAGCTGTCCCCTCAAGGGCCAGAACACCCTGAGCCAGCTCAGTCTGAGACGAAAGGGTTCCTAAGGTCCAAAACATGCTGCTGAAATAATCCAGTTTGAGACCATTTTAACTGCCCTGGCTCAGTGTTACATAATCCTGGGAATTGTAGTTTGTCTTATCACCTGAGCTCTCTGACAGAGAAGGGCTCAATGTCTCAGAAAACTCCCATGTCGAGAATTTCAAAGAATTGAGCCAGGGCAGTCAAAGTGTCTCAAACTGGATTATTTCTGCAGCATGTTTTGGGACCTAAGCCAAAGTGCTGCAGAGACCAACTTGCCACCAACAAGCAGACTTTCTGCCAAGTCTGATAACACTTTTGCTGGGAAGTCCCCAGGCAGAGCCCCAGTCCCTTTTAGCCAAGCTGAGGGCCATGTACTGCCACACAGTCAAAAGAGTGCTATGGACAAAATGCACAAAAGAGAAAAGGCTTAGTCACAAAAGCAGCCATTTCTCTTATTAAAAAGCCAGCACAAACTGCTTAGTGCCTCTTTGGGCTATCTGCTTAAGCAGACTCCTGCTTTCCAGTTATAAGCCTTGGTCGGGCTACAGACCGCCGCTTTGCAGCGGTCTGCCGCCGCCGCCGCTTGCTCCGTGCGGGAGCCGTAGCAATCACACCGCGTGGAGCAAAAAAGGAGCTCCAAAATGGAGCTCCTTCTTGCAGTGCCTCTGTGATGTCGCGAGGCGCCGCTGGCGCATTCGCGACGTCATAGGCGCCACAACACGTCTGGACGCTATGCGTCCGATACGTAAAGATGTCGGCGCCCGTATGAACAGGGCGCCGCCATCTTGTCCGTATTCTATACGTACTAGGGTTAGGGGGGTGCGGAAGCACCGCCCCTTCCTAACCCTAGTACGTATAGAATACGTACTAAATTGCGGTGTGTAACCCGCCTTGGCAAGAGCCGAATCAATATTAATTGTCTCTGGCCTTGACCAATGGCAAGGATGGGGCATTGCTGGCAGCTGAGCTTGGGATGCTTTGCCATGGAGTTCTCTCACTTCGAGAGAGCGCTCAATGCAGAAACATGAGACTCAAGAATAAGGCTGTATGTGCTGTCGGTGCTATTACCTGGATAGGATGCAGGCATAGCCTACAAAGAACTTTGTCTTTTTAAATAAAATCAGTGTAATTTTATTTGTTGTTGTTGTTGTTGTGTGCCTTCAAATCATTTCTGACTTATGGCGACCCTAAAGCAACACTGTCACAGTGTTCTTTGGCAAGTTTCTTCAGAGAGCGTTTGCCATTTCCATCCTCTGGGGCTGAGAGTGTGTGACTTGTCCAAGGTTACACAGTAAGTTTCCATAGCCAAGCTGGGATTCGAACCCTGGTCTCCCAGTGTCCTAGTCCAATGCTCAAGCCACTACACCACTATGGCCTCTGTAATTGGATACTGTTTAGAAAATCCTCCCCAAATGCAGAGGAAGTGCAGCACGGCAGAGGAAAGAATAACATTGCTAGCATGGGAAAAACATGGGGAAAGTTTTTTTAAAACCATAATTCCCAGGATCCCCCAGCCATCC
The DNA here is from genome assembly GCA_023333645.1 of Sceloporus occidentalis. Lineage (NCBI taxonomy): Eukaryota > Metazoa > Chordata > Lepidosauria > Squamata > Phrynosomatidae > Sceloporus > Sceloporus occidentalis. Next base: position 220,947,351 of record JALMGF010000001.1, read on the forward strand.
TTCCACGGTGGACAAAGGAAAGAAAATTAAGAGCATAACCAAGTGTGGTGCACTAGTTAAAAGTGTTGGAGAAGGACTCTGGAGACTGGTGTTTACAGTTCGGCCATGAAACTCACTGGGTAACCTTAGGTAAGTCACACACTTTCAACGGCAAACCTCCTCTGAACAAATCTTGCCAAGAAAATCCTATAATGGCTTCACCTTAGGGTCACCCTAAATCCAAAACTACTTGAAGGCACACAACAACATGGTAGAGAGACCTGCTTCTAGCATGCAGAATTGGAGAGCCAGGCCAGGTACTTCATTTTTGTAAGTTAATATCTTTGGGCACCTGCTATGCTTTATCCTGTAGATTCCCTCCTCATGCAGGATCATAAGGATCAGCTTTTTCATCTGGATATACAACCCAGTCAAGCTGCCTTTAAATTTTCCTCAGCTTAGCAGCTTTTTGTGCATCTACAAGACTTTAGTTTCTTGAAATCCTTTGTGGTGATCTGGGGGTGATCCCTATGCACTCATTCTCACATTAGTTAGATTGGATTTTCTAGCTGCGACTTCACATCTGCTTATTTGCACATGAGTAAATCTTCAAACTGATAGGGAAGTTGAGTGGAAAAACAACAAGCAGAACAAAATGGAGCTAAAATATCAAAGTTATTGGTACACAGAACTATATTGGATTTATCTGCATTTGCTATAATGTTGCTAGAGCTAACATCCTTAATTCAAGGTAGTAAAGAGAGCACAACTGGAATACTGAGAGCAATTTCATTTCTGAAAAAGGACTGGTTTTGTAAAGTTGTTAAAACCAGAAATGTATTTTGTGACATAAAATATATGAATTATAGTTACATACCAACATAGCTATGTTTACAAGTAGCCTTAATGTTTAGGAAACCACATTACAAATGGTTTATAAAAAATACTCTGTGCAAAATACCAGCATAAATTCCCAATATGGCACCATTTATAGTAACAATAATGGCAGTATTAAAATAGTCATTCTCCTTGTGTAAAAAACATCATTGTGTCAAAATATTGGATGTACAGTGGTACCCCGGGATACGAATTCACCGCGTTACGAAATTTCCGGGGTACGAAAAAGTTAGATTTAAAAAAACTGTTCCGGGTTACGAAAGATTTTTCGGGTTACGAAAATCATTTCGGCGCGTTTCGGCGCGAAATTCAAAGCGCGGCTAGCGGCTAGCGGCTTTCCAGCGGCTTTCCAGCGCCTTTTCGGGTTGCGAAATGTATCGGGTTACGAACGGCGCCGCGGAACGAATTAAATTCGTAACCCGAGGTAGCACTGTAGTTATATCCACACTCAAAGCCATTTCCTTTTTCAGCAATAGATCTGCATTATTAAAGATAAGGGGTAAAAAGCAAGACAGGATGACTTTTTATTCTGATAATAACAGGAACAAGTAAGAATATATAAATGCAGAGCGTGAATGGAGCCACATTAATGAAAATTAATCATGCTAATAAGGCTTTGCAATGAAAAGTGAACCATTAACTTTGTTTGAATGAAACATGCTTTATGTGAGAATGCTACAATAACTTTCAGACTGGTGCAGTTTGAGAGAGCATGCAATGATGAATGTTGTTGTCCTCTATTTTTAAATTTCTTTGCTAGCTTGAGGAACAAGAACCATGGTGTCCCTTGGGAGTCCCTGCTAACCACGTGACTTTATGCAGCACAACTGCCAAGCCATTAAGCCACTTTCAATCCACACTTCAAGTTCAGACAGGTGTTAGCACAGTGGGTTCTGGGAGAGAGCTACAGAAAGTGCTGGCATCTGCAAAGATAGATACTTTGCATGTCACATTATGAGAGGCCTACTGCAGGCTTCCATACAGCTGAGCCATGTTGCTGCCAGCCATTGATTTAGTGCCTGAATACACCAATTTTTACTAATTCAAAGCAGCAAGGTCATTTTAATTCACTTCATCTGGTCTTTCCATTATAGCAGCAAAGTGTTCCAAGGAAACCTTGAAGAATGTTAAGTACAGTGGTACCCCGGGATACGAATTCACCGCGTTACGAAATTTCCGGGGTACGAAAAAGTTAGATTTAAAAAAACTGTTCCGGGTTACGAAGGATTTTTCGGGTTACGAAAATCTTTTCGGCGCGAAATTCAAAGCGCGGCTAGCGGCTAGCGGCTTTCCAGCGGCTTTTCGGGTTGCGAAATGTATCGGGTTACGAACGGCGCCGCGGAACGAATTAAATTCGTAACCCGAGGTACCACTGTATTGTTGTTACCTCTTGGCCTATCTCAAGCAAATTGGGAGCACAGATTTCCTAATACAGCAGCTGTTCCAGGCAAGCCCTTTTGCTTGTGAAGCCATTGACATCATTACAAATTTGATTAAATAAGGATTTCTCTCTAATGCACTAAGATGTGAAAATAGATTCATTCTTCCTGCGCTAGCAGTACTCAGGAGCTTTACAGTCTAAGCTCATTTGCTTTGCCATTTTTGTTAGAACATTTCCTTAGGCATATTTATGGATTAGTTTGATGTTCACAAGCAAGAAAATTTGTTAAAAGTCCTGTGAGCTGGGCAGAGTGAAATAGAGCACTACACAGGTTGCTTCTTCAAACTTCCCAGCCAAAGCATATGTCTTGCTATGTAAAGGTCACGTCTCTTCCAATAACAAGCAGAAAGAAAGTGTGGTGCAAGGGATATAGATTGAGGGGACATAAAGGAAAAATCAGTCCATCTGTCCTAAATGGACATAATCACCTGTATTCCATAGAAGTTTCATAAGATGGCTTTGTTAAACAGAGGAATTAGTTCATGTAATGCACATTTCATTCACACACCTACAGCATCTTTCTCATATACAATGATTCTAATCTGACTAAAGTTAGTTGTATGAAAATCTCACTGGGTTTGATCCTGAGTTCACCTGCATAAACAGAAAAGCTCCTGTCATCCACACAGAAGGAGTTTTGACCCAGGAGAGTCTTTGGTTGCAGGAATCATTCAGAGAACCAATTTTCATCAATTTCCCTTCCCACCTGCAGTTCTCTTTGCAGCTTTCATGCTGTTCCATACCCCTCACATTCTTGAGAAGATATTCATGGGTGCAAGGGGTTAGACACAAGGAATTCAGTGCACCTGCCTTTTCCTTTTCCCACTGAGCAGGATTCCACTGAGATGATATTATTACTGAGGTCACTTCCAAGCCTTTGAAATCAATTAAACTCTTTTTAGTGTTAATGAAAGTGACCTGAGCTGCTCTGGAGCCAGAAAGTTTCTTGCTAAGCAGTTCTGATCATTTTCAGCCATATATACACCATGAGATATCTTGGAATCGGGAACCATGGTATTTAAGCCTGGAGCAATATCCCTAAGAAAGGTCACAGTTTCCCCACTGCAATCACAGGAAGTGCTGCCATCTGTTCAACAAAAATAGATTATATGGATTCAAAATATGGCCACTAACTGAATTAAATGATAAGTGGATAATGGGATGTATGTTGAACTAGATGTTTTCTTAACATCTGAAACATATAAGTTGTGGGTCAGATCCTGGGTGCAATGATGGGTTGAATGAGGACCAATGAATTCAGCTTGAATCCTGGCAAGATTCATGATCTGAGAAGGTGTGGTTTGCATGTCCACAGTATAGGTCAACTGCCTGTTCTTAATGGGGCTGTGCTCCCATTGAAAGAGTGGGTACTTAACCTGGGTATCTCACGGGTTCATTTTGTCATGAGGAACTAAGTTGCCTCAGTGGCTAGGGACATCTTTTACTAGCATCACTGATAATCAGCTATGGACCATTCTAGAATGACTTTGATGACAGTAATCTAGGAATTCGTAACTTTGCTGTGCCCCTTTCTGTGAGAGTTTGGCTTCTGAAGATGAAACAGACCTACCGCAGCTGTGCCCTCCTCCAGCTCAATCTGACAGTCACTTGAGTGCTCCACAGGAGGAGGAGGAGAGGTAGCTCCATGTCCTCAGGAAAAGCATCTTGCACAAACCCACTCCCTCCCTCTCAGGCAAAGTGAGAGGCTGTGTGCACACAGTGGGGAAATGCCCTTTTGAAATATGGTCTGCAAATTGGATAGGATTGAATCAGTGTGTTTTATAAGTCAAAGGCCTTTCCCTTTTTGATTTCTGGAACCAAACTGGGTTTCTCTCTCTCTCAGTTGACTCTAATGTGAGATCTGACTCTGATTTATGACCCTGGACTGTTTCTGTTTTTGCTACATGTGGACTTTGGCCCTGTGCAGACTGGCACTTTGGGCCAGCCTGGGGGCAGACTCGGGGCATAGCATCTATACAACACACACCCCAGCTCTGCCCCCAGGATACCATGATGCTGCACGCTGCATCACAGAATGTGCTGCATCATGGCGCTGTATGCACATGACGCAGAACCAAAGGAGTGCTGTATAGTTGCAGTTGTCGCAGCCCTGATCTGGCTGAAAAAGGGGCGACTGAAGGCCACCCCCAGGGCTGTTTGCACAGCCCCTTTCTTTGGAATTACAGCTTTTGACCATGGACTGTTTGTTATCAGATACTGCTTGTTCCTTAGGCTTCAGAATTTCTGGTACTCTGGTCCAATGTGACAGCAGGACAAACCTTGAGATTGGGCATTCTATATAAATTTCCTCTCAAGGATGGTCCAGATGGTGCAGAATAAAACTCTTCCTGATGAAAGCATTGTATGACTCCAACATGCTACCAAATCAGCACTTTGCTATGGATATACAGTGGACCCTTGTTATACACTGGGGTTTGGTTCCAAGATCCCCTGTGTATAACAAAATCCGTGCATGTTCAAGTCCCATTAAATATAATGACATAGGAAAATGGTGTCCCTTATAAAAAAATAGAAAATCAAGGTTTGATATTTGAAATTTATACTTTTTTTGAACATTTACAAACTGTGTATGCTTGAATCCGTGTATAAAAAAATCTGTATTTAAGAAGAGCCAACTGTATAAAGCCCTAAGCCTTGGGACCAAATTATTTCAAGGATTGTTTGTCTACCTATACCCTCACAAGGTCAATACATTCCTCAAAAGGTCAATACATTCCTCAAAACAAATTGTGATGCCATGTGGTCCAAAGGTCAGTCTTAAGGCTACCAAAGAACAGATCATTTAAGGCTGCATTCCCTGTCCTATGGAACCCTTTTCTGATTAGTATTAGACAAGGACAGATAATTTTAACTTTGAGGCTTAAGTTGCATCTTTTTAGTGAAGCTTTCTTTGAAGTGTTATCCAGGCATTCTCTGAAGTATTATCCAGCTTTGTGATTTTCAGAATGGTGTTTTTTTGTTGTTGTTTGATTTATTTATTGAGGAGGTTTATGCAGCACCTTGCTGCAGTATTTTTATGTTCAGAGATAAATAAAAACTGTATAATAAATAAATAATAAATAAAAGTTAATATAACTCCAGTCTTATAGTGCAGAATGCTGTCTATCAAGCTAAAGTTCAGTAAACCTCCTTTCCCACTCTCACAATTGGTGGATGTGATGAGTCTTAGTTCTGAGCACCAGGTCAGGCTACAACTGATATTTCCCACTGCCTCTGCACCTAATGGAGCATTGAAGATGCTTTTAGAGCATTATCACCTCTGTGCCAGTGAGCTTTAAAGCCAATAAGGCTATCAGGTCACCAGCTTGCCTTCATTCTCCACTTGAGCAGGTAGCTGGAAGGGTTGGTGACCCTAGGTAAGTCTCCCTTTATCTTTATGGTGCTATGGGATTTTCAACATTATGCCTTCCATATCTTTTTTCTGCTTTCATATTCTGAATAAGTGCAATCGGTAACTATAACCAAGCCAGACCATTGAACAATACAAAATTGAGAAAAGCAAAAGGAATTGTTGCACCAGCTAATGCTGAAATGGAATCAAAGCAACCTCATCTCTGCCTCCTGTTGCAACCTGTTCTATAGATAGCTGAGCGAGTAGCTCATAGGCCTGTTCCGCACGGGCAAAAAGTACATACTAGGTACGTACTAGGGTTACAGAAGAGCGTCCCTTCTGGATGCCCTAACCCTAGTATGTACCTAGTATGTACAAAATGGTGGCGCCCTATACACATGGGCGCCGCCATTTTGACGTCACGGACACTTAGCATCTGCACGTCGCGACTCACTCATGACACAGCAAGTGCACTATTGGCACCTTGTGGCGTCATAAGCGCGCCGCCAAAAGAAGCCTCTTTTTGGGGCTTCTTTTTCGGCTGTCGGGAAGCCTCGCCATTTGGAGGCTGAGGCTTCCTGGTGGCGGAAATGGAGGTGCCGGCAGACCGCCCTTTTTGGGTGGTCTGTAAAGCGCCATAGGCTGATGTTGACTCAGATCTTGGGAAAGTTTTTTTTCCCCTTCAGTACAGCTTCCAGAATCTTCTAGCCACTAGACCTGAAGTTTGGGGTATTCTAGAAGTTGCAGTCCAAAAAGTAAAATTTCTAATTTTACTCTGGACCTATTATACCAACAGAAGGAAAATCTAGTTTATAAGGGACAGATAGTTTATCACCCAGTGGGTTTCCATGGTGGAGTGGGGATTCAAACCCTGGTTTCTGGGGCTTGTAGTCCAATGTTCAAACCACTACACCAAGCTGTCTCTCATAATATTTCTTTATTTGACTAAAAAGTCAAGGACTCCTTGCACAAACATGTAAAGAAATGCCATAAAGCAGCTCAAAAAGTATTATTCCAAATTCACTAACTCGACGGCACTGTTAAATTATCAGAACCAAGCAATCTAAACCAGCATTCTTTTGTGGCAAACCATAGATAACTATACCCTTTACCCACAGATGTATAGGATCTTGATCTTAACTGATTACCATGAATATAGGCCCTTGACGCAGAACAAGAAGGAAAAAGAAGATATGGCCATATTTTTCAGCACAAAAAGATGCAGCCATGAATTTTACTGGTAGGTCTCAGCTAGCACAGACCCAATGAATCAATGCAAGAATTATGAGTCAAAAGATAGATAAATCCCATTGACTCAAGGGATGTACTCTAATTGGGGCTGCTAATAGAACTGAAGGTGCAGCTTCATCTCTTGGGTTCATTTTTATATGCATTTCATGTTAAATAATCTGAGTGTCTAGTTAAACAACTCCAGTATAAAGAAAGAAATGACTGCATTTTACATGAAACAAGGCTTTAAATGCTGACCCATTTATAGCTATTCTGATCTAAATCTATCTAAATCTAGATTGCCAAATCATTCAATTTATTGGGGGGGGGGGGAGGTCATAACATAATGCAAAATAAATACCCACATAAAAGAAGTAACCATCCCTTCAGTCTGAAACATTTAACATATTTGAAATGTCTTTAAAAATAAAGGAATTTTGTGCAGGTGCTGAAAGGGCATGCTTTCCTAAGAGACGTTTAGGTAGATTACCTTAAAATTTGGATTAATATAAAAAGAAGTACACTGAGGCTCAGAGCCACAAATGAAATAGAAGCCAGTATAGGTAAGGATAGGTATAATAGATCATAATGGCCGGTCCCCATTAATATTGTTTCAGCCATATTTTGTGCTAGTTGGAGTTTCCTAAGTTTATCCATCTTCCAAGACAGCCCCACCTGAAACTCATAGGGAATGAAGGCAACAAAAATGGCAAATAAGTCTGAAGTTGCTTCCCTCACACAATTTGGAGAATGTTTTTTTTCTTTTTTAAAAAAAAAAGACTATACAGCACTTTGAGTTTAGGAATCCTTTGTGGTCAATACATTCTGTCCTTGACATTCAGTTGTTTCAGTCAGAAAAAGTGGGTCAGGGTTTCTAAGGTTATCTGAAATTCAAGTCCAATTGAACTGAAAGGGGCTCTCTTCAGTTGTGCCTCTTAACTTTTTCCTTTTTCGGTATGCAATTTTTCCATTTTAAGATCAGTTTGTGCAGCCACACAAGCTTGTAGAAATAATATGTTATTCTCACTTCATTATATTTCAGCATCTTTTTACGTCCAGTTGCAGAAGTGATACAAGCTCATTCTAACATGAGAAGGTTTAAGTTTTTAAGGTTATCATACAGACAAATGGGCTTACCAACAAGTAGAAATGTATGGGATAACACTGACAAGCAATCATTTAATCCACTGGCTTCTGCCATTTGTACCCTTTCTTTGTAAGAGTCAGACATTCACATTTCCCCAGCTCCACATTGTAGAAGATGTGAAACATGAAGATATGATAAATCACAGATGCACTGGGAATCCTTATATTAAATTGCTTAAAATATATCTATCAAAGGTCAAAGATGGTGAAGATATGGGGAATTGAAGGAGCAAAGTTCTGGGCATTATCTGCCGAGCTAGAACTGCAAAATACCATAGGATTCTATTAAAACCATGCGTTAAAAAACTATTCTTATATTTGAAACCCAGACAGGACTCTCTCAAGTATACAATGCAGACAATCTGGCAGACAAATGACATTGCAATTATCAGCAAAGATGACTGGTGAATACATTCTTCTTGTCATTTAATTTTACTCCTTTTTTACTTATTCCTTATGCTTGCATCATTACAAGCATTTTGTACATTTTTGAAGATATATTTCTATATAAGAAACATTGTATGTTATTTTGGGCAGCACACTGATATTTCTTGAAGCTTTGCAACTCTCATTTTCTGTTTGTTTGACTGGCACTTTTGAACTTATCATTGCCTTATCATTGCAGCATGATATTTTTGTTCTTACTTTCTGCTATACCTCTCTTTTTTACTCTACAGCATCCCTGCCATCCAGGCTCCTGACTTGAAAAAAAGCCTTTTGGAAGGAACTATATCAAGATTCCTGTATTTTAACTAAAGAACAGAAACTGAGGGTGCTACAATCTGGTGGAGAAATGGTTGTACAGTGGATGATAGGATATTCACACACATTCCCTGGTCACTTCAAAAGTAAAATCAATGTAAAATAAACAATTCTCCAAATTATTTCTGAATGTTTCTCCTCCCCTGTACATTAATTGAAAGCATTTTTTTCCAGGATGAAATGGAATGTTAACAAAAATGACCAAAAATATGGAATACATTTTTAGTATACTATTACCGTATAGACTTGATTATAAGTAAGGAAATTTATGCCCCAACATTGACCCTAAAATCCTGGGTCGACTTATATATGGGTCAATACACTAGTACTGTCAGAAACAAGCAAGCCTGATGCCCATGTTTCTCTCTGTGTGAAAGAGGTTCCTAGTCTGATCTGCAAGCCTCCTATTCCCAGGGGGAAAAACCTTCCTCATTTAACTCCATTTGCTTCTCTCCCCAGTCCAATCTGTAAGCCTCCTCTTTCCATGGAAGAAAATCTCCACTTGCTTCCCTTCTCAATCTGATGTTAAAACCTCTCCTCCAGCACCTGGGAATCAGTGTTAAGTGGTCAGGAGAAGTCCAGAGGAGAAGGAGGGATAGAAGTGGCGTTTCCCCCTTTCCATCCTTCATTATAGCCCCCAAAGTTTTACCTTTGACGTATCAAAATCCATGATTTTAACAGTGAAACTTTCCCTCAACCTATACATGAAGTCGACTTGTTCATGAGTATATACAGTAGGTGAAATCTCATCACTTTGCAAATAAGCCCTAACAATGCTAACACATGGGATAAAATGAATTATTGGTAGTTTAGCTCTTACAGTGAACTAGAACACACTATGGAACACCCACAGATGTTTTCTGTTGAATCTGGACTGATCAAAACTTTTCCATGAAAAGAGTTAAAGTTCACAGAAGGAGAAAAAAAATATCACGAGAGATATCCACATTTTGTCTCGCTGTGTGGTGACAATATTCCATGACTAGAGGCTGTTTCCTACCAAGACATTGGATTGGGCAGTTTGTAAATTACCTCAAAGACTGCTTAGATAGTAACTTAGAAGTTAGAAAGGCATTTATTTGAATGTTTCCAAAGTTGTAGTTACTTTTCTACTCATGTGACAACAGTGGCATTTATTCAGTTATAACAGTTTTCCTTGTTGTCTCCTCCACCCTCTGGACAATGACATTATCAATAGGAAAAGTGAGGAATTTGTTGGGCCTTACCTTCTTGGCAGAGTTTAACTTCCAACAAACATCAGATCGGTTGAAGTTTCCTATGATTTCTCCTGCTTTCTCTCTCTCCAACATATATATATAAGTAATTTGTTTCTGTGAAAGGGACCTTTCCCCTAAATGCAATTAGTAAGCAAGGATAATTACCACTGTTGACATGTGCTAAAGAATTATTGATGTAAAATTCTATAATTTGACCACCATTTAAAAAGAGAGACGTATAAGATAACAACAGACTTTAGGGCGAGAAGAGAGTTTTTGTCCTGTTTTCCTGAACTGTCAATGAATGTAAATTATCTACAATGCTGAGAAGATTCACAGATGCCTCAGGGGAAAAAAAATACAGTGGTACCCCGGGTTACGAAAGTAATTCGTTCCGCCGCCGCTTTCGTAACCCGGAAACTTTCGCTAGCCGAAAAAGCCCATAGGCTTTAATAGCGAAAGCCGCGATTTCGTGCGAAATCGCGCCGAAAAGCACCAAAATTTCTTTCGCAACCCGGAATAACCTTCGCAACCCGGAAACAATTAATTAAGTGAATTTCTTTCGTAACCCGGAAATTTCGTAAGGCGACGCATTCGTATCCCGGGGTACCACTGTAGCAGAAAAAGGAGTTTATTCCCCTAAGGAAAAGATGAGACTATGTATACTTTCATATTTTCTTTCAGTTATAAATAAAAGCAAGTCAAATGATAAATAGATGTATTTAAAAACAAGATTGTTTTTCAGATTACAACCAAGTGTAGGAAGTCAGGATATGATAGTTAACATGCTAACTAAAAGGATAGGAACATAGTAGGTCATAAACAGAAATGAGCAAGATGTCACATGTTTGGAATATATCTTTTGTCCGCTATAGACATTTATAAAGCAGGCTTCTAGTGGTGGAGGAAAGATTTGGAGTATAAACATTGACTTACGTGAATGACAGAGTTAACCACACCATCTAGTCAGGAACAGCAATCCAGACCACAAAAGAGCAATGCTACAATTCAATTTGTTCTTCAATTGCAATTGCAACATGTACTTCTTAACATATTTATTTTGCCCAAAAAGCTATCACCCATAACTTTAGCCCACAACAGGGTCATGTTACCAAATAAAATGGCTTTTGTAACCTAGGCTGTGTACAAACAGGCAGGAAAGGGTGGTGAGATGTCACCCTTTTTTGCCATGGCAAATGCATGCCACGGCATCAATCTGGCCTCTGCAGAGCACAAAAAGGATCCAGTTTTTCCGGCTCCTTTTTGTGCCTGCGAAGCAGTGCCATAGCTGCTGCCGGGCAGCTTGATTACACTCCTTTGGCGCAGCTTCATTTGGGTGCTGCACCAAACAGATGTCATTATGGTATGTACCATCTGAATGAGTGTGCACCAAGATGGTGCCTGGGTAGTGCAGGGAGGGCTGTGAGCATGGGGACACTTAGCCCTCACCCCGCCCGCAGGATGGCACTTTTTGCCCATCTGTACCAGGCCCTAGTGTCATCTTTAATAACAGAAATGATCAGTTCTGCAACTTTTGGATGGAAATGAGACCTGGATCTTTTCCAGTTGATGTGATGCAAGATTCTATGGATGGAATAGACAGACTGATCATGGATGCTACAGACTAAGGAAGATACTAATTGCAGTACTTGTTGAATTTTTGAATTTGGACTTGAATCACTACTACAGGAGATGATTGAGTTGTATTATCCTTACTTAACTTCCCTTCCAGATTCAACTCTTGACTTCTACTAAAGAATATAGTAGAAGCAGGACGATAAGGAGGAGGCAACTTTTGCTTTTCCACTCCATGCATGTCCACAACTGGGGGGGGGGGGGTTTGAGGGGGGGATTAAAAACCCACTGGTACTAATCTTCTAGTAGCTCTAACAGCTGTAGTAGAGTTCATAGATGCAAGACATGGAGAGGAAGAAGATTCCTTTGCATTCACAATGGAAGTAAGGTCCAAAACACTGCAGAAAAAATCCATTTTGATTGTCTTGGCTCAGTGTTGGGGAATTCAGGGAACTGTAGTTTTGTGAGATATTTAGCCTTCTTTGTCAGCGAGTGCTGGTGCCACAACAAACTACATATCCCAGAACTCCACAGCATGGAACCATAGCATTTAAAACAGTGTCAAATTGTATTAATTCTGCAGCCTGGCAACATCTGAGGGCTCAAGAGGCATGGCACCAGCCTGACTTGCTTTGTGGGGGAGATCCAGTGACAGAGTCCTACACAGAGAGAGCCTGGTCATATGTGCTCAGCATCAGATCTGTTGTATATGTGACACAGGCTCTTCTGCAGTTCTCAAATTTTGGACAAACTCATATAGTAAGAGAGATCCTGGCTCCAAGGCAAGACTTGGTATTTGCATAGTGTTTCACACAACACTTGGCTTCTCTCTTGCCAAGCAAGAGCTGTTGTGAGCCAAATAAAGCCCTAGAGAAATCCTTATGATAAACTGTTTATAAGGTCATTCATTTTAGGATATATTTAATGGTTGTGACCCACACAGAGTCAAGAATTCAAAGATACAACAGTGTTTGTCTGGAAAATCCGTATGCAAAAGGATCTTGCAGCACCTTTGAGATTAACAGAAAGAATGAAGTTGGTAGCAGGAGCTTTTGTAGTCTTTAGCCCATCTGAGGGAGTAGACTAAAGTTTAGGAAAGCTTATGCTATCAACTTCTTTATTTTAGTTAGTCTCAAATGTGCTACAAGATTATTTTGCATACAGCCAAGAGCTTATGGTTGGAGAGGTGTATTTTACAGACATGTTTTTGTAGAGGCTGTCTGATGACCCCAAGACAGCTGTACTACTTTTTAAAAGAGTGACTTCCCCCTCCCTTCAATTAAGTCTTAATCAGGAAATTAACTCTTGTCCATTAAGGTCTCCCAAGGTAGAAAGAAACCTAAGCCTTTTAGCACAGGTTTTCTCATCCAATACGCTGTTTTCTACAGTTGCAGCTTTCTCTTCTGACACCTAAATGGAAGACCTTTCACAGCCAAAGAAACACCGCCTCATTCTTTGAAAACAGTTTTGTTCTTTTTAAATCATGCTTCAATTATCATTATGACTTTCAGTTCCATGGCCTATAATGTCAGTCACTGCAATTTATATAATGGTTTCTTATCACAATTCAGAGGGAAGTGCTAATATTCTCATTAGGCACATTGCAATATTATTTTATCTACCATAATCACTCAAGGAGATTCTCTTTAAATGAACTCCTAAACTGCTATGTCTTGTCCACTATACAGTGCTACCTCGGGTTACGAAATTAATTCGTTCCGCGGCGCCGTTCGTAACCCGATAAATTTCGCAACCCGAAAAGGCGCTGGAAAGCCGCTGGAAAGCCGCTAGCCGCGCTTCCGATTTAAATTTCGCGCCGAAACGCGCCGAAATGAATTTCGTAACCCGAAAAATCTTTCGTTACCAGAACAGTTTTTTTAAATCTAACTTTTTCGTACCCCGGAAATTTCGTAACGCGGTCAATTCGTATCCCGGGGTACCACTGTATTCTATTTTTCATATCTCAGAATGTGAGCGCTTAAGTAATACTGTGCTGCAAATGCACAATGCTTTATCATGACATTGTGTATTATGAATAAAAGTGTTTAAAAGGTAAGCAGGAAAGAGCAGACATTCAGGAAAGGTGCTCTGGAAATGTACTTTCACCACAGTGAAACTGAAAGTTAGTACAATGATAGCTAAGATCTCTGTGGAAGTGCAGATTTGTCATTGTCTTACCTATTTTATTTTAGAACTCCCTTCATCCACCAACCAACCCAGGTAATCTTTATTTCTTGTAACACATGTGCCTGGTCTTCTATTTTTCAATCCCATGAGGTAAACAGTGTTTATCTTTCTTAACATTTAGGTGCTTTCCCTCTCCTTTAATTCACACCCTCTTTTGCCTTACCCACCCACAATTGGCCATTGTTTCCTCTCTTTTATCTTTGTCTCCCCTGTCTTGTTTTCTCTCCTCACCCCTCCATTCAAGGGAGCCTTGGTGGCACAGTGGTTAAATGCCTATACTGCAAGCCACAAGGTTGTGAGTTCGATCCCAGGGACTTCAAGGTCCACTCAGCCTTGCATCCTTCTGTAGGTCACTAAAATGGGTACCCATCTTGTTGGGGGCAATTGGCTTACACATTGTAAACCACTTCAGGAGTGCTTAGTTCACTGCTAAGCAGTATAGAAATGTACTTGTTATTGCTATTGCTTTTGCTTTTCTTTCTCTATAGTCTTTCCCTGCAACCTTATACTTCTTCAGCTTTTCCTCTGCTCATTGACTGAAGCTTTATCTCTACTGATCAAGAGTTAGGGACTGAAGATGTGGCTGCAGGCTGCTCCCAAATTTAAATTAATTAACATTAATTAAATTGAAATTAATTAAATGAAAACAAGCAGCCCTAAAATGCTCACCCTTAGGTGTCCCTTCAGTGTGCACACCAGATTTCAGGTTTCTTGGTGTCACAGTTTTGGAGCTGTGGCTAAGAGGAACAGATGCATTGGGCCCTATAAACACTATACAATTATAGCACTATATTCCACTTTAACTGCCATGGCACTATCCCATGGGCGTGTTACAGATGCGCCTAAAAGTACGTGCTGAGCACGTACTAGGGTTAGAAAGGGGCGTCCCTTCCGGCTGCGCCCAACGACGCAGAAGAGAAAGGGGCCAAGCGGCCCCTTTCTCCTCCTCCACACCACTGCCGGGTGTCCTTGGGGCTTCAAGCCCCAAGGACACCCCTTTCCAGGCCGCGGGTAAACGGCCTTTTGCATCTTCCCTGCGGCCTGGAAAGCGGCAGATTGGGGCCTTGGAGGCTACCGTTCTGGCAGCTGAGGCCCTGATACAGCGGGGAAAGGGGCGGGTGCAGGCCGCCCCAAACGGGCGGTCTGTAACCCACCTTGGAATGGCAGTGGCAGTTTAGGGACATTTATAATTTTCTACCAGTGGCTCACCAAACTACAAACTACAAAATTCCTAAGGGCAGAATCATGGCATTTGCAGCAGAATTACAGTGTTATATTTATGTTATATTTGTGCCCATATATATTCAATTATTTCTCATATTATAATATTTTATCTCAGTCTACAATATGAAGACTTTCAGAATAGATAGCAATTGACAAATTTAAATAATATAAGTAATACATTTGAAGAGGTACGGATTTAAAGAGGATGCTGTATTTTAGCCACACTATGCTAAAACATCATTCATTAGAAAAGGGAATAATGCCAGGAAAGGTAGAAGGTAGTAGAAAGAGAGGAAGACCACGTGCCAAATGGCTGGACTCAATTAGGGAGGTGATGGGCCTGAACCTGCAGGACCTGAGCAGAGGGGTTGAGAACAGAGTTGAAGATGTCTTGTCCACAGGGTTGCCATGAGTCGAGGTCAACTTGAAGGCAGTTAACAAGAAACAGATTCAATATGGTTATTGACTGGCCTACGAGAGAGGTGATTCTCATCTTCTTGAACTCTCAACACTTGTGGCAGATGGAGAGGAATAAAATTGTATTGTACAATAAGGCACAAGCAAAACAGTGGATTTGGAATCCAGTTTCTTTTTTAAAAAGAAAAGAAAAGAAAATCACAGCAATAAAACCAGATCACTGGGAAAAAAATAGATTAAAAGTTTCAGGCAAATCAGAAAATAAAATAAATTGAATTGAATGAAAGGGGGGAAAGATAACAGATAACACCTCTTAGGGAGGGGGTTGCAAAGCCTGGGAGCAGGCACTAAGAAAGCCCTATCCTGAGTTCCCACCAGAGGCATGTTCCTAAAATTTTAATATTTATTCTGCAGTATAAGCTGCTTTGGTTTACCTATTAAGAGAAAGAAAGAAAGAAAGAAAGGGAGGGAGGGAGGGAGGGGTTCATTACCTTCTTATTCAAGTCACAACTCAGCACAGTGACTACCCTGCGAGCACTCCACTCAGCTTGTAAAATGTGGGCTAGAGAAGGTAACTGTTACATAAATTTGTAATTGGTTGACTGGCCAAACCCAAAGGGTGCTCAACAATGGCTCCTTTTCATCCTGGAGAGAAGT
Organism: Sceloporus occidentalis; assembly: GCA_023333645.1. Taxonomy (NCBI): domain Eukaryota; kingdom Metazoa; phylum Chordata; class Lepidosauria; order Squamata; family Phrynosomatidae; genus Sceloporus; species Sceloporus occidentalis. The sequence continues at coordinate 220,963,435 of JALMGF010000001.1, forward strand.
GACCAGTGGGGTCCCACAGGGCTCTGTCCTGGACGCAGTGTTATTCAACCTCTTTATCAATGACTTGGATGACAGTATTGGGAGCATAGTTATCAAATTTGCAGATGACACCAAATTAGGAGGAGTAACTAATACCCCAGAGGACAGGATCTGAATAGACTAAAAAGCTGGGCCAAAGCTAACAAAATGAAATTCAACACAGAGAAATGTAAGGTATTGCACTTAGGGTGGAAAAATGAAATGCACAGATATAGGATGGGGGACACCTGGGTGAACAAGACTACATGTGAAAGGGATCTAGGAGTCCAATAGACCACAAGTTGAACATGATGCAACAGTGTGATGCGGCAGCTAAAATGGCCATCAATAGGAGTATAGTGTCTAGATCAAGGGAAATAATAGTGCTGTTCTATTCTGCTTTGGTCAGGCCCCACCTGGAATATTGTGTCCAGTTCTGGGCACCACAATTCAAAAAGGATGTTGAGAAACTGGAGCGTGCCCAAAGGAGGGTGACTAAAATAGTGAAGGGTCTGGAAACCATGCCCTATGAGGAACAACTTAGCGAGCTGGATATGTTTAGCCTGGAGAAGAAAAAGTTAAGAGGTGATATGATAGCCTTGTTTAAATATTTGAAAGCATGTCATATTGAGGAAGGAGCAATTTTTTCCTGCTGCTCCAGAAACTAGAACGCAGAACAATGGATGCAAGCTACAGGAAAAGAGATTCCACATCAACATTAGGAGGAACTTCCTGAAAGTAAGGGCTGTTCGGCAGTGGAACAAAACTCCCTCGGAGTGTAGTGGAGTCTCCTTCCTTATAGGTTTTTAAAGAGAGGCTGGATGGCCATCTGTCAGGGATGCTTTGATTGAGAGTTCCTGCATGGCAGGGTGTTGGACTGGATGGCCCTTGTGGTCTCTTCCAACTCTATGATTCTATGATCTTCTCAATAGGAAATTTAAAACAAAACAAAACAAAACACTTCATATTAAAATGATAAGGTCTGTTCTTTTGGCAACCCAGCTTATTTTGATACCCTTGTTTATAATAACAGTTAGCACCCAGTTGACATTAAAACAATTCTGTTGATTTCACACCAAAGTATATGGGAGTCCTCCAGCATACCTTGAAGGTAGGGGTTTTGGCAAACTGCTTGAATTCATAAATGGATTCCAAAAGTCAGTCCTCTCACACTTTGCAATTCAACAGTAAAAGGAGAGAGAGAAAACAAAGAATCAAGACAACTCAACTTTGGTTGGCTAATCATGCATCAAAAGTGTTAGGAGGCTTGTATACCCTGGAGGTGCAATGAGAATGTTATTATCCCCTGACAAGTACAGTATCTGGGATTGGTTTTGTATTGCTCTGAAAAGATTTTATTTGGAAGTGAATAAAATATGAGTTTGTACACAATACACAAAAGTGCTATTGGCCATGTTAGCTGGAGCATATATAGAAGTTCAACCGGCTGGATATTAGGTGGAATGTTTGCCACAAAAGCTAAACAAACAAACAAGAGAAAAGGTGCCAAAACTGGTGTTGGTTCATATGAACAGTGTCTATCACTCTATCAGAAATTGCCCACCCCTCTCTGCTGTTGGCATAAAAAGGAAGGACCTGAAAATTCAAACAATTTTACAATTATTTTCAAGTTATTGAAACAAAACAATATTTTGGGTCTTCCACACCCAACGTAGTATACATCATTATGCACCCCTCTTCTCATCTTTTGTATTACTCTAAAAACATTTGTTATTTAATTTCCCTTTTACTTGCAGTACCAAGCAGAGAAATGACCATCAGCTGTAAGCACATTGCATTTGCCAGAAATTAATCCATAGTAAATGCATCAGGAATGGGTTCAGTTTCTAAGAAAGCACATGCTGATGTGTATGTTACAGCTCTTCTTACATTTCTTATCAGCCTCCCATAGCCATCTCAAACTAATAAGTAGAGAGGACATTGATCTAAGTGGTACCATGACTTGCTATTGATGGGAAAATGGATATTATGAAACACGTCTTACTTCTGTGATCATGCTTCACATTTTATAGAACTAATGTTTATTACCTGAAACTCTTTCAGGCTAAAAGATTATTTAAAAAATAAAATGGCAATGCATAATCCATTTGCATTGGTCAGACAAATAAAACTCGACATTAAATAAAAAAATCTAGGGTTAGAGGTATTATTTGGATCTCAATCTCTAACTATGCAATCTAATATGTGTCTAAAGAACAAAATCCAAAGTACACATTGTGGTGATAACAATTCAATATTTATTATGCTAGCTTTCACATGCCACTGTCTTCTTCATCAAGCAAAGATGCATTTTTTAAAAAAATGTGCAGGTGAATAAAATTGATGGTGTTTGAGATGGACGAATATCCACTGGGTATCTATTTGTTTCTATTGCAATTGGCTATGTGCTCCTTTCCTTTATATTTTTTTTCTCAAATAATGTTCTTTTGTGTTCTGCATTTACGCTGCTTAGGCGAGTGTCAGAGAGTAAGAAAACATTTCAGGCATGTGAGCTCAGGGTGTAAGACCACAACATTCCCCTATCATTTCTATACCAAAAGTAATGGTCTCCTTCATCCATATATATATATAGGTCTCTGCATTTTTTTAAAAAAAATAAATCTTTTTCACTCCCCTATTAATTTGTCCTTTCTGTTTCTCTATTTCCCCTCTTCTATGTGATATACTAAGAACTTGGAAAAGTTCCATTTCTGGAGTACATCTCCCAAAATCCCCATCCAGTAGGGGATTTTGGTTCAACTCCTGCTCCCCAGGGTCATAGACTAATACTAGTTATGCTTTCTCAGCCTCAGTGAATGGCAATTACAAACCCTCTCTGAAGAAACATGCTAAGAAAACCCCATGAGAGGTTTGCCTGAGGGTCTCCATAAGTCAGAAATGACTTGAAGGCACACAAAAACAAGAAATCTAAAAAAGCAATGCTTCCACCCTCTGAATAGATTCACAACAATTTACAGCTGTTTTCCAAATGGATCAGATGATCAGCACAAAGCCAAACCAGGGGGACAAATATTGAAAATATTTAAAAAGTGACTCTCTTTTTGGTGATTTTTGGAGGTAAGTGTTCTAGAAAGCATGCCAAAGTATTCATGGCAGAAGGATCCCCTTGGTTCCTTTGACAGAAACTGTTTTGTCATGCTACACTGTGGTAGGGAACTTGACATAGTATAGTACACTCGTCCCCCGGGATACGAACGCGCCGCGTTACGAATTTTTCGGGTTACGAAAAAAAAATTATTAATTAATTATTTCCGGGTTACGAAGGTTTCCCCGGCTTCCGAAAAAAGTTTTGGTGCTTTTCGGCGCTATTTCGCACCAAAACGCGGCTTTTCCCCATTAGCGCCTATGGGGATTCGGCTAACGAAAGACTTCCGGGTTACGAAAATGGCGCCGGAACGAATTAATTTCGTAACCCGGGGGACGAGTGTACAGTAAAACAGTTCACATTGGAACTCTTTTGATTGTGTATCTGAATGCACAGATGTGTGCCTAGTCAAACAGGCATCCCATGTACACAATATAATATTCATTTAAATGTCTCCCAAAATGTGGAGAAGGGAAGATGAAACTCATCTCTGTGGTGTGTGCACTGGAAAATGTATCACTTTTGATTTCTCCTCCATTTGATTTTTTTAGTCAAGATTCATTTGTTGTTGTTTGCCTTCAAGTTGTTTTTATGGCAATCCTCAGGCAAACCTATCACAGGGTTTTTTGAGGATGAAGGTGTGACTGGCTGTCCTATCCTCATGCTGCACTAGCAGGCAAGGTGCCAGGAGACCAGAAGACAAAGGAGCAAAAGGAATCTGATGTCAGTCACTCCAAAGGTCAGAAGTTGTAAATCATATGCACAATTTACAGAAAGCAAGGTCAAGGAGCAGTCCAGGATTATAAATTGTAGAGTCATGCCTTGTAAATGCAGGCTTTAGGAAGAAATGCAATTGTTTCCAAAAACCAGGAGGGGGAAAGCCCATGCCTTATAAAGCATGCTGACTAAGCGCCACCCTTCTTGCAGGCCGTATTTTAGGAGGGCATATCCCTGCTGTGTCCACAAAGCCCCTCATTTCACCTGTTTGAAAGGGCTGAGTCTGCACAAGAAGCCTATGCCTTCTCCTTTCTTGGGTGTTATCTCTTCCACCTCCTTCTGTGGATCACTCAAGTGGCTGTCAGGCATTGCTGGACGAGGGCCTGGCTGTGGTAAGCCAGCTTCATCTGCAAAGTCTGAACTTCAGGGGGCAGGGCTGCTCAGAAGCCTCAGAAGGCAAAACCTCAAAGAGGAGCATAACATTTGACTAAGGTCACCCAGTAGGTTTCAACTGCAGAGCAGAGATTCAAGTCCTGGTCTCTTTGTCCAAGTTCAGTTTCTGAACTACACCCTGCTGGCTCTAAGGCGTGTACATACTGCATATTTTCTAAAATGTAAATTTTGTTGGCTTCTTGAGAAATGGACTGAAGCAAAATTCTCCCTTGTTTACACCAGATAAAGTAAATAAATGCAAATGTTTACAACATAGAAGGGGACACACTGCACTTTCCTGCTGTACAAATGATAACAACAAAAAGCCTCTGTGAAAGAAGAGATAAGCCTCAAGCAGATGGGTGCTTGGAGCGGCCTTTGTCAGCTCCAGCTTCAAGCATGTCCTGAGTGGTGCAGGACTATGGCAACCAGACATCATGGCCTGGTGGCCATCACCATGGTCCAAAACAGATCACAAGCAAGGAGCTTTTTTTGGGGGGAGGGGGGTTGCTCCATTTTCAGCTGGGTTTGGGCTGCCTTAGGCAGCCATGGTGTGATCAGCCCAATCCGAGGGCATGCATCATCTTAACGCCATGACCCCAGGTTGGATCAAAGGTGAAACATTTGGCCTGTCTGTTTCGGGCCCTGTGAAGTTCTTCAGCACCATAAACATGGTTGAACCCACAAAAGTACAAATGCAAACTTTTAAGAACTCTGGGGTTCTTACCCGATGTTCTAAGAGTGCAGGGGCGGATTATATAGGGATATGCAGTCCTGTAAGTAACTCGGGCCCAAGCCATGTAGGGCTTTATAGGTAATAACCAACACCTTGTACTGTGCCCGGAAGCAAATAGGGAGCCAGTGAAGATCTTTTAAGATAGGTGTAATATGGTCGAACCTTGATGAGCCGGTGACCAATCTGGCTGCCATATTTTGCACTAACTGAAGCTTCCGAGCTTGGTACAAGTGTAGCCCCATGTAAAGCGCATTAAAGAAATCTAGAGAGGTTACTAGAGCGTGTACCACCATTTCAAGGTCCCTTTGGTCTAGGTAGGGTCTCAGTTGGCATATCAACCGAAGTTGATAGCAAGCACTTCTGGACATCGCATCTACCTGAGATGTCAATTGCAGGGACAAGTCCAGAGGTACTCCTACACTGCAAACTTTGTCCTTCAGGGGAAGTGTGACCCCGTCCAAGACAGGTTGGCAAATTTCCTTCCTTAGGTCCGAGGAACCTATCACAAGTACTTCCACTTTCTCTGGATTTAGTCTGAGTTTGTTTTCCTTCATCCAGCCCATTACCGACTCTAGGCAGGCATTCAGAGGAGAGATGCCATCCTTAGTCCCTGTATCAGTCGAAGACATAGAGAAACATATTTGGGTGTCATCAGCGTACTGATAATACCGTGCCTCATATCACCGGATGATCTCTCCCAGCAGTTTCATGTAAATGTTGATCAGCATGGAGGACAGAATAGCTCCTTGAGGGACACAAGATGTCAATTCCCTCTTAGCGGAGCAAATGTCCCCCAGCTTCACCATCTGGAATCTGCCTGAGAGGTAGGATCGGAACCACTGGAGTGCAGTGCCCCCGATACCCAGCTCCCTCAGGCGCTCCAGAAGGATACCATGGTCAATGGTATCAAAAGCTGCTGAGGTGTCCAAGAGCACCAACAAGGCCACACTTCCCCTGTCAATGCCCAGACGTAGATCATCGACTAAGGCGACCATGGCAGTCTCAACTCCGTATCCTGCCCTGAAGCCAGATTGGAATGGGTCCAGATAATCAGTTTCATCCAAGACAGCTTGGAGTTGGAAGGCGACCGCTCTCTCGATTACCTTACCCAAGAATGGCAGCAGGGAGACTGGTCTATAATTGTTTCTCACCAGGGGGTCCAGGGAGGATTTTTCCAGCAGTGATTTAACCACTGCTAATTTCAATTTAGATAGAAATTTGCCCTCCCGGAAGGATGCATTGATTATTAATTGTAACAATGTAGTTGCAGCATCTCCTCCCTGGGTGGTCAACCAAGAAGGGCATGGATTGAGAATGCATGTCGTCTTCTTCACGCGTCCAAGGAGCTTGTCCACTTTATCGGTATTTACAAACTCAAAGTGATCCAGCTTAATAGAGTTCACGGACGCTCTGGATACCTCTCCTATTGTTTCTATTTTAATGCCAGCATCAAGATCAGCTCATATTCAAGAGATTTTATCTGCGAAGAAGTTATTAAAGTCATCACAGCAGGCTTTTGTTGGTTCTAATATAGGGTTCAGGGCGGGCGGTAGCTGGGTCATCTCCCTCACCACCCTGAACAGCTCTGCCGGACGTGACCCTGCAGACGCAATGCGTGCAGCATAGAAAGAATTCTTTGCTGCACTTATTGCCATTCCAAAGGATTTCAAAAGACTCTGATGGAGTGTCTTGTTGGATAGGCGCTGATGTCTCTCCCAGCAGCACTCTAGTCATTGCGCAGCCTGCTTCCTTTCCCAAAGATCTTCCGTGTACCAGGCTTTTCTGTTAGGAGCGGGCTGGAAAGGACACTTGGGAGCATTGCTGTCTATAGCCCTGGTAAGATTGTTGTCCCAGGTATCCATCAAGGCATCAACAGAATCACCATCAGATCCAACCATAAATCCCTCCAAGGCTTCTTGGAACCTTTTCTGGATTCCATCTGCCTTCAAGAGCAGACCATTCTAATAGGTCTTCCACCCCCAGGGGGGAGTTGAGTGGTTGCCTTCAGTTGCACCTTGACTAGGAAATGGTCCGTCCGTGACAGAGCAGAGGTCCCCAGGACCTCTGCCCATGGACTTCCCTGATCCGTACTAAAGACCACATTGAGCGTATTACCTGCACAATGTGTTGGACCCGAGACTAACTGGGGGAGGCCCATGGCCGTCATGGAAGCCATGAACTCCGGAGCTGCACCTGTTAGTTCTTGTGAGCTGGCCTCGAAGGGGATGTTGAGGTCCCCCAGCACAAGAAGCCTGGAAGACTCCAACACCAGCTCCGAGACCAGCTGTGTCAGCTCGGCCAGGGAGTCTGTTAGGCTACAGGGTGGACGGTAGACCAACAGAATCCCCAGACTGTCCCTAGCCTTCAGGGTCAGGTAAATACATTCAATGTGGTCTGTTTTCTGGACAGGTTCCCTAGTCAAGGTAGGAGAGCTTTTATGGAGTAAGGCAACCCCTCCCCCTCACCCACAATCTCTGACCTGCTCCTTAACAGTATACCTGGCTTGGAGGGCCTGGGCCCAGACTGCGTTGCTCTCGTCTCCCAGCCAGGTTTCTGTGATGCAAGCCATCACACGGGGTTGTTTTCCTCTAGGAGATCTTGAATGATGTGGGCTTTATTCTTAATTGACCTGACATTGTATAGGAGCAGAGAAAGAGATTGTGGTACGGTTGGGCTGACCCTCGGTTCTCTAGGGTTAGCAGGGTGGCAGGATATGGATTTATCTGGGGATGGATGGTAATTATGTGAAACATTCTGGTTGTTTGGAAGGTTGAATTTAAATGTAATGATAAATAAAATAATATTGACCAGGGATGAATTCCATTCTGTTGGATTTAGGTCTTCAGACAAGCTAGAAGGGAAATGTTAGCTCAGGAAAATTTGATATAAATCTGACAAACATAAGATAAAATTGTCCCAGAAGAATATTTCCTGGGGAATAGCACAGTTGATACTGAGACATGATTTTATGTTTAAAGCTGGCCATGTCCATGACAACACAAATGAGGATATGGGTGAGTTATGTAAAATGATTTCTCCAAAAAGCTGTTGGAACCAGTTAGAAACCTAGGCATAGAAACCTCCTGGATGCTCTGGACCACAGATGATAGGTGATAGGATTCTGTACAGCTACGTAGCAAGACATCTCTCAGACTTATTTTCAGAAGGATCACCTTCATGCTTCTTCATGCTTCAAACGTAACTTCCTGAGATCTCTGCGTTGCTATAAATTTCATTTAGCATGCTAAGGATTGTTAAGGTTAGTGCTGGCATAGACCCAGCAGTTGGGCCCCATATCAGGATGTGTCCTCAGGACTGGAAGCAAATCTTGCTGGGAATGGGGCATTTCAATTCTATTGCTTATTTTTCAGCTTCCTGGATTGTCACTCCACCCTATCCTCTCAGGCAGATGGGTTTTGGCAATCCCTTTTAAAACTATTCAGTGTTTTTAAAATGCCAGTGGCTATTTGTTGATGTTGGTGATATGAATGCTTTGCTTCCTTTGTTCTCTTCAGGAATTGGTTGTCACCATTCCTGAAAGATTTGCTTATCTTTCCAAGCAAATCTTTCCTCTCCTTTTATCATTTTCCCTTTCCCTCTCTGTTCTCCAAATTCTTTTCTCTGGTCTCATATTTTTCCCTCCCTCCTTCACCTCTTTCTTTCTACTCATCCTTACCCCCTCCCAAAGTGCTCAAGTGAGCATTCTTCCATTCCCTAATCACCTTCTTCTTTTCTCTTGCTCCCTATTTTCCCTGACTGGCTTAAACAGGCTCTGTTCTCACTTTGCTTTTGCTATTATCCACAGTGATAGCTTCACCTGGCATGCTGAGCATGCCACTAGGTATAACCTGGCATCAATGTTTACAGCCTGCCTGCTCCACTTCTTGCCTTGACTGGGAAAAGGGAAGATGTTTGGCAAGCCCTTGTGGACTTCTATAGAAGCATTAAGGATTTGGAACTGGCACGCCTTCATCATGGTTCCCCCAGGAAGAAGAATATTGACTCCTTTGAATAGCTGTATTCCAATGAATAATGAATATGTTGTATGCAGCCGGTATTTTATATCCAAATGTGTCCCCACACTCACAGAAGGCCCTTTGATCTTGATGAGGCATCTGTGATCAGTAAGTGGTATATGCATTTTTGTATGTAAAATTTCAATTCCTTCTTCCTTCTGTCACCCTGCACAGCATATACTACATTGATTCAAAGTGTCCTCCAGCACTGAAAATCAACACTGGGACATAGGTGCCTATGGGGAAATTAGTAAAATATTACCTCTTTCTCTGTCTATTTCTGGAAGTCTTTGCTGAATCAAAGTTCTTGGTGAACAGATGGTCACAATGAATACAAATGATGAGCCTGCCTTTAAGATAACTTGCATTTTTTTTTGTTTATTACAGGCCTTTAAAATGTTATAGTATGTTTTTTCCTCAAACAGTGAGCAACAAACACAGCTTTTATTACTTACTTTAAAAGGAAAAATTTCACGTCTGTCTGAAACTCTTCCAAATTCACCTTTAATTTCTCTTTAAATGAAAGCTAGTGGCACATCTCATCACACTCTTCTACTGCACTGAACGGTGGGAATTAGGCCCTCACATCCTCACAAACTCTTTATATTCTCTATCTGTCTTTATCTTTATCTATAATCTTCCATGAGCTTTTAACCTTTCTGCCAGAAAAAGCCCAAGAGATGGTCAGAGAGGAACTTTGTTTAAATATCTCATCTAATAATGCCTCCAGGCATCTGGCATGTGATCTTCAATCTGCAGGCATTCAGCAGTTTGCCCTTTTCCCACTACACTGCACGCTCAGCCAAAACTGGGTACAAGTCAAAGTATTGGATGCAGGAATTTGCCCTCATGACCTACTGTCCCAAAACTTAAAATAGTTTGATCTGAGTGAAGGAGACAATGAGCTCAAGAGAAGAGTGAAGACAGATTTGAGCTTTGATGAAATCTCTGGGGAATTCATCTTGCCATGTCAATCAAATTATCTGCAAATAGGAATGAATGGTCACAGGGGATTATAGTTTAGCCATGGAAATTGCTTCTGAAGCCAGGACGATAAATATGGCTGGAAATAAAAGAACGGGAGTCCTCTGGGAGTCAATGAATTGAATGCACACATGGAGAGGAATGAAATTTTGCCAGCATAAGCTTCGATCCTAATTTAAGGTCCACTGAAGATAACTGTTGTAATTCATACCACTTGCATATATTAATTTATTAGTGATGCCTTGCAGTTCTTTACAAATAGTAATGAGGAAGATTTTTATTGTGCAAAAAGCATCGGATTGTTTTCATTTGTTAGACAAGGAAATGGGGAGAGAGGAACCAATAATGTAATTCCAACTAGAATATCCAGCACATTTAGCCCATGATCCTTAGAAAGATTTGCCATTTGAAGATGCAGAATAAAAAAAATCTTCAACCACTGCAGGCAAAAGAGTATATGGGAAAAGAAGCTCTAGAATAAGAGCCCTATCACCAAGTCACATTTTGCTATATAAAGAATGTACACATAAACATCATTTTTAAAAAAAGCAAAATTGAATAAGCAAGAGGCCTTCTCTATTAGGAATGTTTTACAATAATGTATGCACCAAAGGCTATAGTCCTATATGTACAAAGTTGTCTGGGAGTTGGCCCCATTGACAATAGAAGGATTTATCTCTGCCCTTAATGCCAGACTGATTCTCAACAGAATACTAAGATGTATATTTTAAGAAATGTTGGTGTCAAGGAATGAAAATAGTCCCTTTGACAGTTTTCAGAAAGGACAGACCAAACTCTTGTTATGGGTGCAGGGAGATGTATCGATTACTTCTGAACTTAAACTTACACTAAAAATAAAATGGATTTTTAAATAGTTTAACTGTGAGTTGTAAATTTTAACTGTGAATTGTAAATTTTACACTTTGGTATATTTATGAAAGGTATGCATTCTTAACATTTACTTAAACATTTGTTGCCTGCATAATTTGCATTAGGGGATGTAAGTCTTTAGATAGTTCATTTTCACACGCGAAAAGGAAAGATTTCTATTTTTTCCCCCACTGGGAGAATCTTCAAAAGGTTGTTATTGTTGCTTTCCACATTTTGAAGATTATCGCACCGGGGTTAAAACGTTCCCCTTTGCGTTCTAACGGGGGTGAGCATGGAGCGTGACGGGAACCTGATGGGCCCAAGAACGCTAATTTACTGCACAGTGGAACGCCACCGCCGCTGCCACCGAGCATTCCCATTGGGTTCCCATCGGATTCCAGGGGATGCCATTTCTGGGGACGGTTTCAAAGCGTGAACCTGATGAGAATGCTTGGCAGCGCTGGCGTTGGCGTTCCGCTGTGCAGTAAACTAGCATTCTGGGCCCCATCGGGTTCGCGTCACGTTTTTACCCCGGTGCGATAATCTTCACTGTGTTGATCTTGTTGTTGCTGCTGCTGTTGCATTTCAGTATTTCTTTGTATAATTTTTTCTTTGCATGTGTCAAATGAAAAATTTTGCACAAAATGAAATTTTTAATGAAAATATAACAGTTTCTGTGAAATATAATGCAACTTGTACAAACACATGTATTACTATTATTATTGTTGTTGTTGTCACTGATAATACTGGAGGGGAAATGCTAGTCTTTTCATGCTTCTTATGGAGGAAAACCTTAGTGTAGGCTGACTTTTTTTCTTCCAGGAGGGGAGATCTAGACAAGTCGAGACACCACATCTCATCAAGGAGGAGCGGACAAGTAAATACTTTTTCCATTCCATTTTCAGATTACACATGGAGCTGTTATCTTCTTTTCTCCAAGAATACAGTCTTATATATTTTTATTCAGAGGAAAATTCCAGAATGTTCAATGCAGCATCATTTCAGCATGTAGAGAACCGCAGACTATTACATATCTTACTCTTTGCCAACTGATGAACTCAGAACAGTTTATACCGAGTGCATAAATAACAACTATGGCTGAATCCACACTGTAGAAATAATCCAGTTTGATACCTTTTTAACTGCCATAACTCAATAATGGAATTCTGGGAACTGTCATTTATTGTGGCAGCAGAGCTCTCTGACAGAGAAGGCTAAACATCTCACAAAACTACAGTTCCCATAATTCCATACCATTGAGCCATGGCAGTTAAAGTGGTATCAAACTGGATTATTTCTACAGTGCAGATGTTGCCTATATGTTCTTTATGTGATATTTTATTACTATTAGGGAGCATTGATCAGGATCAGTCAAAAGCTGCACAGGTCTCTGTGGAAAATAAAATATCTAAAACCACTTTTTTATTGGTGAGAGTTGATGTTCCCTAAGGAAGGAGACAACAGCTCTGCATACATAGCATGTCAGCAAGCCCTTAGATCAGTGGTTCTTAAACTTTGGTCCTGCTTTGGACTTCATCTCCCAGAATTCCTGACTTTTGGCCATGCTGGCTGGGGCTTCTGGCAGTTGAAGTCCAACACCTGGAGGACCAAAGTTTGGGAATCACTGCCCTAGATGATACAGAACAGTAAAGACAAATGTTGCAGGACACTGTAACATGTGGAGGCACAAAATGAGATTGTTGCTGTTAAATCTTCCTTCCATTTTACTTTTTGGTGCAGGACGGGTGTGCAGTCAAACATAGGTATCGATTGGTACTTTAGTTATTCCAGCAAGGATTTAGCATGCTGACTGATGTAAAATAAGGTGCAATTGCTTGATATTGATTGGGAAGCACATCAATTGGTAATGCCAAATCCTTGACACTATCCCAAGTTATAGCCATCCTTAATCATTCTGTGAAATATTTCACTTCCCTCTCGAATTACAGCACTTTAAAAGTTTTAAAGTTTGAGATATACATACTGTGCCAGCTATGCTGCTTCTTCACACTCACATTTATCATTTTCATCCTTTTACACATGTGAAATTGGAGTCTCAGAAAATGTTATCATTGTCAGATAATGATGAATATTTTAAGAGGCCCAAAAGCCTATTTAAGTATCAGTTTCTTCTGTTAATTCATTGGCCTGTTACAGACAGCCAAAGTAAAGCTGCTTCGAGTCACAGTGGAGGAATGGTGTTTCAATGATGCATGCATCCTAAGAGTCCAGAAGTCGCACCAAAGCCACGCTCCAGCCCTAAGGACTGGATCATGGCTTTGGTGTGGCTTCTGGACTCTTAGGACGCATGCATCATTGAAACACCATTCCTCCACTGTGACTTGAAGCAGCTTTATTTTGGCTGTCTGTAACAGGCCATAATGTTCTTAAATTCAAGCGTACCTTTCTGTATGATGTTCTACCTGAGAGCTAATTCACTTGAATTTGCATGATAGAACAAATGAATACACACTAAGAGACACATATTGGGGAGTCATGATTAGGCAGAGTCCTCTGGTTTATATTTAATGTTTATAGATGTTTGTGTTTCTTTAAAACTTGAAGGTGATATTTGGAAAACAATGATGGCATGTTGGAATAAGGGCTGCTTTTCCAGATCCTGTCAGGTCCTGGAAGCTAAGCAGGGTCAGTTCTGTTTTGTACTTGGATGGGAAACCACTAATGAATTCCAGGTGCTGTATACTATATATCAGAGGAAGGAACTGGCAAAACCAATTCTGAGAATTTCTTGACTAAAAAATATTATAAAATTCCTGGGATTGCCATAAATCAGCAGGTAATTTGAAAGCACACACACACAAATACATACAACAGCTTTTAGATAATTATTTTGTCAGAGAAAATAGGTACCATGGGAGGCAGATGGTGCCATAAGTAGTCCTTAACTGAGGAAGTCCCTGCTCTAACAAGAAACTGGGGAGAAGCGGGTCCATCTCTGATCCAGAGCTAAGCAGAGTAATGGCATTTGTCTAAGTGCAACAGTGGTGAGATACAGAGGTTTCAGAATGTTGGACAGATCAATGGAAGTTTATTTCTTCTTCCATAAGAACTGCAACTTCAGCTAAGCCTTGCAATGCTTCATGGCTCTAATTATATCTGGCAGGCTGCACAGAGATAAATAAATAAAAATTGATGGGTAAGAACTGGGGAGCTGAAGGTTCTGGTAAGGAAGAACCTGGTTATTCTGCGGTGCTGGCTCAGGAGTAATGTTTGGAGTGAATCCAGTTTGGGGTCATAGGTTCCATATACTCTTGGCTGTCAACTTTCATGTTCACTGTTAGTGCTTCATTCTAGTGCCTCACTCACTGTTGCTGCCTTATCCACATATGTTTGAGTTCTTTAATTTCAAGGTCTAGGCCATGATATCCTGAACTAATGAACCAGTGAAAATTTTTGCAATCTAGTCTCCAAATAACAGTAAGATCTATTGTTTAATAAACAGAGCAGAGTAGCTCAAGCAATGTTTGTAAATGGACAAACTGAAGGCTTGGGCTTCCACAAAGCCATAATAATAATAATAATAATAATAATAATAATAATAATAATAATAATAATAGACTTTTCATACTGTAAGTTCTTTTTTAGGGGGCATTGGTCAGGTTCAGTCAAAAGCTGCACAGACACACACACACACACACACACACACACACACAGAGTTGGCCCTTGGACGTTGCGGGGGATGTGTTCCAGATGCCTCATGAGTTCCAAAACCCTATAAGCTTGAATGGGGTACATATATGTGGGGCATATGCCATGGGTGTGTGCTCCATTGACGTTAATGACGTTCTCTCCTCTGCAGATTTTCAGGTTTGCAGATTTCAAGTCCATGGACTTGGAGGGCTGACTGTATATAAAATCTTGCTTCAGTGCTGTTGCTATGGGACAAACTAGATAAGACTAAATACATTATCTGTGTATAAAGATAACTTCCCTCCAACATGGCAGCATCAGAGAAAGGGGGGGATGGTTGTAGTGATGCTTGTTATATGTATTTATCACACATCTTTCCCCCCAGTTTGAGTTAAACCTCACTTCATCATCAGTACTGGTTGAGTGGCACAGTGGGTATTTGTTTATATTTAGTTTGATCCGGAAATGACTGTATGTTTTTTATGGATGCTAGAACGATGATGAAGTTAATCTCTAGCTTCTTCCTTATAGATTTGGTGAGCTATTTCACACTCTTGTGGCAGTTTCCAACATGCATGTTCATTGTGCTGCCTGACTGCCACATCATGGGAAGCTGCATGTTGTATGGTCATCCAACATGAAATCTTATAGATACCATTTCCTGTAGTCTATACAGGAAAAACAATACACCTCCAATATTATGAATCTGGGCCAAATCATTTAAGCACCCCTAGAAAGCATAATAATTTGTGATGTAGGAATGCAACACTAGTTTGCATACCCTAGACTAGTTTAATTTGCCCTTCTGTCTCATGATCAAACAGTGTGCAAACCATAACCTATTTCAAAGAGGGAAATTATTTCAAAGTTAGCATGTTCAAGTTTTCACCTTAAATCCAATATAACAATAAACCGGAAATCTTGGTGATTCCCCCATAAAAGTCTCAAATTCTCTGTCAGGTTCTTCAAAGGATAATAATGCATGAGAAACAAATAAGGTACAAAGTAATAACAAGATAAATACTTGTTCACACATTTTGAACATTATACAAAACATTCATATGTACTAAAATTATATTATTTAGACATACTAAATATTTAATTTCACTGGTTTGCAGGAGTAGTGTTGTTATTTGTCTTTCTGCAAACATAGAGGGAAAACAACAAGGGAAATTCCATCCATATAGCTTTCTGTTAAATGAATCCAAATCTGTTAAGACTTCTCTCCATAGCAGGAATGTGGCAAAGAGTCTTAAACATTTGAGCCAAAAATGTGTTCATTATGTGTCTGAGAATATTTAAACAGCAAAGGTGAATCACACAAGCATGCACATCACTTGATTTTTCATAACATTATTATAGAAAACAATAGACACTCTCCCAGTTACTCAGTGTTCAAGGCTTAGGTCTGTATTATGTTACCCAAGCCTTCATGCATTCATCACGCATTCTGAGTGAAGTGTCTACGCACAGTTGGATGAATGTACACTTTCTTCAGAAATTATCAGGAATATATGAAGGCATGGAAAATGAGGACAAAATGAATCACATTTTATGCATTCACATCACCAAAAATCATTTTAAGAGGTTTATATCACCTTCAACTAAATGAATTAATTAACATATTTGAAAATGCATTGAAATAATGTGGGGTGACCCTGCATTCCTATATCATAGATTATTGTGTTGTTTAATGTGTTTTCAGGGGTGCTTAAATGATCTGGACCAGATTCTTAAATTGGGTTGTGTAAGGATCTAGAGATTCCTAGAGTGAACACTCCACTAGGCATTTGTAGCTCCTCCAGCTTAATTCTGTGGTCAAGGTCTAGCAGATGTTGACCAGAGAGTTGCACTGGAGGACCTAGAGATTCTTAGATAGGTGTTCTCTCAGGTAAAAACAAGTGTTTTTGTTATTTGCAGTTTTTCTGCATTCACGGGGGTCCTGTGCCTCTAACCTCAGCAAATGTGGAGTGATGAGTATATTTACACACACACCCCGCTACTTATAATTTTGGGGTGAGGAGATCACTGTCATGGATCTCCATTATCATATGTAATTTAGACCTCAGTGGTGAAGAAAATTCTTTCTGTACAAATATTCTCTTCATTATTTGTTTGAAAATGAGATCTGAGTTGGCTCAAGGATGCTGTTGGGAGACAACACTGAGACTGTATCATCATGGGTTCCTGGAGTGTTTAGAGCCAATCTGTGAGATCTTAGCTGCTCGTCTGCTGTGAGTTTCCATGAAAGAAGCAAAGAGTTGTAGTCAATGGGCACAACTAGGGGACTGGTCTCTGGCACACTGGGGGGAAATACCCCATCTTTCCAGTTCCCTGCATCAGACACAATTATTGCTTTAGAGCAGTCTCCTCAAACCTGTTGTGTGATGGAGCTGGGCATTGGTAAGAGATGTCAACCTTTAAAAGTGAGGACATTTTGAAGCAAATTTGATCCGCCTTTAAGAACTCTTCACAGTGTTCCTGCTTTTATTTCTTCACAGAATGTCTGTACCTTTTACAAGAGAAAAAAGAAGGGGGAAAAGGTGGCTTTCTCCCTATCACACAAATTTTAGAGGGGGAGTGGGAATAGGTTGCCCTCTAGATACATTTGGACTACAAGTCAGAGCAGCCATACTCAGCATAAGCAATTGTGAGACATGTTGGGAGTTGCAGTCTATCGACATTGTTTCTTCTTAAAGGCCATCAGGTCAACTTTGTTTTATGACAACCCTATGAACGAGAGACTGCCAAATCCCATGATCATCTACTGCCCTGCTCTAGTGTTGCTGTCATGGCTTCACCTATCCATCTGGAATGTGGTTTTCCTCTTTTTCTGCTGCCTTCTATCTTGCCATCTAATTCCCTTCTCTCTTTTGGATGCACAGGAAGCCAGTTTTGTGATTGCCCTTTTATACTTTCAGTCTCAAGAATCTGTTACTGGAAATAAGTGTTCACCAAAATGATCAACATCCTTCTCGATGGGCAATTGGTTAATCCTTCCTGCCAAAGACTACAGGACACTGTGGCATTTTAAAAATAGTCTGCTAGCCACAGAATTTTATTTGTTTTTCACCTTTTAATGCCATCTTTTCACCAAGGAGTTCAAAGCGGTGCTTTGCCCTCCACCTTCAACCAGCCAAGGGCTGTTAAGTTGCCAGACAGTGAAGCCCACGGCCACCTAGCTAGTTTCACAGCTGAATGGGGATCTAAACAGGGACAGAGTTTTCCATTCTCCTTTCTCTCATGCAGAGACTCCCAAAATGGCATTTTTAAAATGGTACTTAGAACTTCTGTGACTAAGATTTTCAATTTATAACAATTTTTCTCCTGGATGATTTTCAACAACTTTGTCTAATGAAGAATTCAGGGGAGCGTTGAAAGCCAGTTACATGTACAATGTGCATTTGGGTTGCCCAAATAAAGTTATCATTAGCTCCATACAGACAGACCAAAATAAAGCTGCTTCTAGTCACTTTGGAGTAAATGATGCATGCGTCCTAAGAGTCCAGAAGCTGCACCAAAGCTGCACTCCAGTCCTTTGGACTGGAGCGTGTCTTTGGCACGGCTTCTGGCCTCCTAGGACGCATGCATCTTTAAACATCATACCTCCAAGGTGACCCGAAGCAGCTTTACTTTGGCCTGTTTGCATGGGGCCATTGTTTTGAACGTTATTGTATTAGAACAGAATCTTTACTATAGTCATAGTTCAGCACAGTATTTTGGTCTAGGGCCTACATGGCAACCCGAATATTTTTCATGAACCATTTGTAAGTCGCCTTGGATGCCTTCACTGAATTGAGACACTAACTTCCAGCTGAATTCAGTTATTAAGTAAGGGTTCGTATAATAATGAAATGCCGGTCCCTTTTAGGTTAGTAAGGCCCCACCTCTGTCAGCTAAATACTAATTTGGAATTGCCTTCTTTTTATGATTTAACAGGTAATTTTGCCTTGTTTTACTTTGTTATGATTTTAAATGTTCAGATGTTTGTAATCATATTGTAATCAGCTATCATATACTGGCCTATTACCACAATAAAACATTTACTTACTTATTAGGAGACACATAAATAAAATAATTATTTCAAGGTGTGGGTAGTTTCAGGGTTGCACTAGGATGCTGATGGCCAGAATTCAAATCCAGCTTGGCCATGGAAACCCACTGGGTTCCTCTCAGCCTCAGAGGATGGCTGTGCCAAACCCAGTCTGAACAAATCTTGCCAAGAAAACCCCATGATACCTTTGACTTAGGGTTGCCATAAGTCAGAAACACTTTGAAGGCACACAACAACAATAACAAACAAGGTGACACATAAATAAAATAATTATTTCGGTAGGCATGTGTGTAGAAACCACTCTTTCTGAACTCTCCAGGTGCCTGTTCCCAGGAGAAGTAAAACAAAGCTTGCAGCTGAGCCGCACCATCCTAATACTTCGATGCCAGTCCCAGCCAGTTGAAGGCAAGCACGCCTGCAGAGTGGGAAGTCAGCCCTGCTTTCTCTACATGCTTTTTGAGTGCCAGAGTGGTTTGAGTGTTGGCCTATGACTCTGGAGACCAGGGTTCAGTTCCCCGCTTGTCCTTGGATTCCATGGGTGACCTTAGACAAGTCACACTCTCTCAGCCTCGGGGCAGGGCCATGGCAAACCTATTCTGAACAAATCTCATAGAAGCATAGAGCTGGAAGAGACCTCAAGGGCCATTATTACATCTAGTCCAACCCCCTGCCATGCAGGAAGACATGAATAAAGCACTCCCGACTGATGGCCATCCAACCTCTGGTTAACAAGGCTGTTAGAAAAAAAGATTATTCACACTACCGATGATGCGGATCTTTTTAAAAAAAAACTCGGGAGCTATTCACACTGTGAAAATAATCCAGGAGGAATCTGAGTTGAATCTCCATTGTTCACTCGCATCCTGAACACACTAGATGAAGTTGGGCTACCATAACCCCCTCTTTATCCAGATAATCAATATTGGGTTTCCTTCTGAGTTTTTTTTTTCTAAAGCTCCACATCATCATTAGTGTGAATAACTGATGCAAACGGACCTGAACAGACCTGGGATGAAACTCTGCATCACTGTTTGGTGGATTGTTTGAATTTACTAGCCCTGTGAGTCATATGGATGGAGATCTTGTGGCACCGTTTGAGACTGACTGAAAGAAAGCAGTTGGCAGCATGAGCTTTCCCAGGCATTCCTTTGCATGTATTTGGTGGAGTGGAAAACCAGGGATAGGCCTATACAGCGCCGCGTGGGGGAAAGCGATGGCGTGTGTGCTCATGGCACGTGCACCGCACCACACCATGAGCTCACGCCCCATTATTTTCAATGGGGCTTCAGCACACACACTTTTTCTCTTACTCAGGGGTCCGGAAGAGATCCCCCACGTAAGGGAAGGACCCCTAACAACAACAATAACAACAACAACAACAACTGGAACTCCATTTTAACAGACCAGTCTGTTTCTGTAACAGAAAGGGTGGTAAACAAAGACGAAAACGAGTAAATAAACAGGTCCTTTAAAAGTCTTCACTGATGTTAATATCCATCCATTTGTGTTTTTGGCGATGAATGACTGTGCTTATAAAAATTAAAAATTTGGCACATCAGCAGTAGTAGTTCAGTAGACCCATCAGTACAGTTGTGGCAAATCGGATGTCTATATCAGGCCTGCACAACATACGGCCCCTAAGGGTCCTATAGGCCGGCCCTTTTCGGCCGTGCAGGAATACATAGGATCTGAGAGCTGGAAGTTACTACTAAGGGGCATATAGGCTGAACCTCTTAGGCCGTGCAGGAATACATAGGATCTGAGAGCTGGAAGTTACTACTAAGGGGCATATAGGCTGAACCTCTTAGGCCGTGCAGGAATACATAGGATCCTAGAGCTGAAAGTTACTACTAAGGGTATTATAAGCCAACCCTCTTCGGCCATGCAGGAATACAGATAATTCAAGATAGTGGGAAGGGAAAGGATTAACTGGGATAATTGGAGAGTTTGCAATGGAAGGAAGCTGAGGATGAAGGGGAAAAGGGAAAGAGAAACTGGTACATTATTAAAAGCAGCTGAGAAATTGGGAGGTCAGAAGGTCTGAAGAAAAAACAAAGCAAAGTGCATGAACACATAAATTACTATTTAACATAACCATTTTTTATTATAAAATAACCATACTAGAACTGTCTTTTGCCAGCCTTTTTGGACTCTCTGCTGCTGGTTTTGCCTCTTTGGCCTGCTGCTGGGCTCATCAACAGGGAGCTGGTTCATCATCATCCTCCCATTCTCTGCTGCAGATGGCAGGCAGGCAGGCAGGTGGGCGGGCGGGTGGGCGGGCGGACGGACGGACGGATGGAAGGAAGGAAGGAAGGGAAAAAGGAGATTTCCCCCTGAGACTGGAGCTGCCTCCTGGATAGAGAAGAGGATGGGAGCAGCAGAAGGGCCATGCCAGTCTCATGCTCCAGCAGAGACCCATCATCATCCTCTGGCTCTGGCTCCCAGAGTCTAGTTCTGTATTATTGGGAGCCCTCCTCTTTCATGGGAAGAGAGGGAGGGAGAGGGGAAGGGGAAAGGGGGAAAAGGGGAAGAAGGGAAGGAAGGAGGGGAAGGGGAAGAAGGGAAGGAAGGAGGTATGGGGGAAGGAGTGAAGGAAGGAGGGGAAGGGGGAAGGAGGGAAGGACAGAGGGAATGAAAGAAAGACAGAAAAACGGAAGGAGGGAATGAAAAGGAAGGAAGGAAGGAAGAAGGAAATAAAGAAAGAAGGAAGGAAAGCATGGAAGGAAGAAGGAAGGAAAGAAAGAAGGAGAAAAGAAAGGAGAGAGGGAGGGAGTAAAAAAGGAGGAAACGAAGGAGGGAGGGAGGTAGGAAGGAAGGAAGGGACTAGAACTTCGTTTTGGATGGTATGGATATCTATTTTATACTAAATTAAATTCTAAGAAGGGATTAAGAGTATTGGTTGAATATTAAACCTAAATGTTGTTCAGTCCTTCCGAAATGGGCATCCATAAAGGAAGTGTTTTGTAACTGTGTCCAGCTAAGCCAAGAAAAATGGGTAAGGTATGAAGATCTGATTGATCAAAAAGGCAAAAGACATACAAATAAAGTCACAAAGCAATTGATATTATAAGGTCTTAGCTGTACCTGGTTTACTTATAGACAGATTAGGGAAAGGTTTATAATGGATGTTAAGACTTTAGCAATTGGCAAAGCGGATATGGAATAAGAAAAAAAATTGTTCATTAAGAAGATAATCATAGAATCAACATTTTTTATAAAATGTTATTAAAAATTGAATTAGAGAATGAACAAGTCAAAACCCAGATGGTGAAATGGGTGCAAAATTTGGGACAAAATATAGATTTTGATCAGTGGGAGAAAACAGGAGCGAAGAGATTAAAGTATACTTTAAGTGTTAATTACAAAGAAAAATATTGTAAGATACATTAACGTTGGTATAGCCCCTTTAAAAGGCAAAAATGTTGAAAAACACAAAGAAAATTTGTTGGAAATGTGAGAAAAAAACACGGTATGTGCTGGGAATGTGTTGAAACAAAAAAAATACTGGAATGAAATACATAAGTCAATACAAATTATATTAGAAGATAGAAAAGGACCCCAAAATATATTTATTTAATATTATCTCAGATGATAAATTAGAAAAAAAATATGGGAAACTACTATTTTATATGATTTCAGCTGGCAGAATGGTTTATACTCAGAAATGGAAAATGAAGACAATACCTAATGTAAAGGACTGGTTGATAAAATTGTATGATGTTATAGAAACTGATGAATTAAGACATTTATTAAAGAAGAATTCAATGAATACGTCTGAAAAGCAATGGGAGCCTTTGATAAAAATTTTAAAAACAGAATGAGGAAAAGACTTTACTTTTGGACTGGAGTGATAAAAATATTTGTAAAATAGTATACTTTAAAGCAACCACAGATAGATGGACTTTACAATCATTTATGCGATTGTAGATACTTCTTGAAAATGGAGTATGTTTACTTTTAGATTTTAAGTAATATATTTCACTGTTAATAATGTCTGGAGACCTCATTTAATACTAGAAGGCAGGAGATCTCAAGTAAAAAGAAGGAAGAGTTGATATGGTTTAGACATATAATTAGATTTCTCTATGGTTTGTTATGAAAGAAAATGAATTGTATGTGTGTGTTTAAATTTTATATATTATATCTATTTAAAAATTTAATAATGAATATAATTTTAAAAAAGAAAGAAAGGAAGAAGATGACGAAGAAGAAGAGGAAAGAGGAGGAAGGAAAGCAAGAAGAGGAAGGAAGAGGAAGGAGAGAAAAGAGAAGAAAGAAGAGGAAAGAGGAGGAAGGAGATGAAGGGAAGGAATGAGGGAGAGGAAAGAGGGAGAGGAAAGAGGAAAAGGAAAGAGGGAGAGGAAAGAGGAAAAGGAAGGAGGGAGAGGAAAGAGGGAGAGGAAAGAGGAGGAAGGGGTGGAAGGAAGGAAGGAAAGAAGAGAGAACTATATCCCTCGGCAGCCCCTGCCCACCATGCCCTTCCAACCTGCCACTGCTGGTCAGTTGGCTGGGCTCCCCTAAGCGCCAGCCAACTGACCAGCAGTGGCAGGATAGAAGGGCATAGTGGGCAGGGGCTGCTGGGAGATATAGTTCTCTCTTCCTTCCTTCCTTCCACCCCTTCCTCCTCTTGGTTACTTCCTACTTTGGTTAAGCCGAGGTTTGAATCCAGCCAGAGCTCAAAGCACCTGGCTGGACTCTGAGAGTTGAAGCCCCAGAGTTCAATCCAGACCGGGGTTGGGGTGTTAGTGCTCCCCTCGTCTTCCCCGTTGGTGCAGAGCTGCGTCCCGTCACTTGAACCCGGCAAAGGCAGCTCGACCTGAATGGCACATTTTAAGCCTGGGTGGAACCGGTGGGATTGTCCTGCCCCAAATGGGGAAATGTCCACACCCAACGTCTGAGTGGCACAGCTTGGAAAGGTATGATGGCATGCTTCTCCTGCCATGCCCTCCTGCCGCTGCCTGGCCTCTGCTGCCTTCTGTGCCCCTGGTGGAGTTGGGGAAAGAGGGAAGGCTTGCTTCTGGCTTGGCTGCTGGTCTTCCTGAGGGCTGGAGGAATAGCTTTTGAAGCTTTCCACTCCTGCCATGCCCTCCTGCTGCTGCCTGGCCTCTGCTGCCTTCTATGCCCCTGGCGGAGTTGGGTGAAGAGGGAAGGCTTGCTTCTGGCTTGGCTGCTTCTCTTCCTGAGGGCTGGAGGAATAGCTTTTGAAGCTTCCCATTCCTGCCATGCCCTCCTGCTTCTGCCTGGCCTCTGCTGCCTTCTGTGCCCCTGGTGGAGTTGGGGGAAGAAGGAAGGCTTGCTCCTGGCTTGCCTGCTGGTCTTCCTGAGGGCTGGAGGAGTGGCTTTTGAAGCTTACCACTGCTGCCATGCCCTCCTGCTGCTGCCTGGCCTCTGCTGCCTTCTGTGCCCCTGGTGGAGTTGGGGGAAGA
The DNA here is from genome assembly GCA_023333645.1 of Sceloporus occidentalis. Lineage (NCBI taxonomy): Eukaryota > Metazoa > Chordata > Lepidosauria > Squamata > Phrynosomatidae > Sceloporus > Sceloporus occidentalis. Next base: position 220,987,445 of record JALMGF010000001.1, read on the forward strand.
AGGAAGGCTTGCTACTGGCTTGTCTGCTGGTCTTCCTGGGGACTGGAGGAGTGCCTTTTGAAGCTTACCACTGCTGCCACACCCTCCTTCTGCTACCTGGCCTCTGCTCCCTTCTGTGTCCCTGGTGAAGATGGAAACCTTGTTTTTGGCTTGGCTGCTGGTCATCCAGAGGGCTGCAGGAGTGGCTTTTAAAGCTTACCACTCCTGCCATGCCCTCCTGCTGCTACCTGGCCTCTGCTGCCTTCTGGATTATTGGGAGCGCTCCTCTCTCATGGGAAGGGAGGGATCGAGAGGGGAAGGGGAAGAAGGGAAGGAAGCAGGGGAAGGGGAAGAAAGGAAGGAAAGAGGGGAAGGGGGAAGGAGGGAAGGAAGGAGGGGAATTGGGAAGGAGGGAAGGAAAGGGATGTAGGAAAGGAGGGAAAAAAAGAAGGAAGGAAGGAAGGAAGGACAGAGGGAATGAAAGAAATAAAGAAAAATGGAAGGAGGGAAAGAAAAGTAAGGAATGAAGAAGGAAATAAAGAAAGAAGGAAGGAAGGCATGAAAGAAAGAAAGGAAATGGAGAAGGGAGGGAGGAAGTGATAGAAGGAAGGAAGGGGAAAAGAAAGGAAGGAAAAAAAGAAAGAAAGAAAAGAGGGAAGGGGGGAGGAATAAGGGAAAGAGGGAGTGAAGTAAGAGGAGGGAAGGTAAGGAGTGGGAGGAAGGGAGGGAGGAAGAAGAAAAGAGGTAGAAAGGAAGGAAGGAGGAAAGAAAGAAAGAAAGAGGGAGGGAAGGAAAAAAGGACAAAAGGAAGGGAGGGAGGGAAAGAGAGAGGGAGCAGAAAGGGAGGAAGTAGAAAAAAGAAAAGAGGGAAGGAGGGAAGGAGGTAGAAACAGAAGGGAAAGGAGGGAAGAAAGAAGAGAGGAGGAAAGGGAGGGAGGAAGCAAAGAAAGAAAGAAAGAAAGAAAGAAAGAAAGAAAGAAAGAAAGAAGAGAGGGAGGGAAGGAAGGAAGGAAGGAAGGGAGTAAAGAAGGAGAATAGAAAGGAGAGAGGGAGGGAGTAAAAAAAGAGGAAAGAGGAGGAAGGAGTTGAAGGGAAGGAAAGAGGGACAGGAAAGAGGTAGAGGAAGGAGGGAGAGGAAAGAGGTAGAGGAAGGAGGGAGAGGAAAGTAGGAGAGGAAAGAGGAGGAAGGGGTGGAAGGAAGGAAGGAAAGAAGAGAGAACTATATTTCCCAGCAGCCCCTGCCCACCATGCCCTTCAATCCTGCCACTGCTAGTCAGTTGGTTGTCGCTTAGGGGAGCCCAGCCAACAGACCAGCAGTGGCAGGATGGAAGGGCATAGTGGGCAGCGGCTGCTGGGAAATATAGTTCTCTCTTCCTTCCTTCCTTCCACCTCTTCCTCCTCTTCGCTACTTCCTTCTTTGGTTAAGCCGAGGTTTGAATCCAGCCAGAGCTCAAAGCACCTGGCTGGCCTCTGAGAGTTGAAGCCCCAGAGTTCAATCCAGACTCGGTTTTGGGTGCTAGTGTTCCCCTAGTCTTCCCCATTGGTGCAGATCTGTGTCCCGTCACTTGAACCCGGCAAAGGCAGCTCAACCTGGATGGCACATTTTAAGCTTGGGTGGAACCGGTGGGGTTGTACAGCCCCAAATGGAGAAATGTCCACACCCAACGTCCGAGTGGCACAGCTTGGAAAGGCATAATGGCATCCTTTTCCTGCCACACCCTCCTGCTGCTGCCTGGCCTCTGCTGCCTTCTGTGCCCCTGGTGGAGTCGGCGAAAGAAGGAAGGCTTTATTCTGGCTTGGCTGCTGGTCTTCCTAAGGGCTGGAGGAGTGGCTTTTGAAGCTTGCCACTCCTGCCTGCTGCTGCTGCCTGGCCTCTGCTGCCTTCTGTGCCCCTGGTGGAGTTGGGGGAAGAGGGAAGGCTTGCTTCTGGCTTGGCTGCTGGTCTCCCTGAGGGCTAGAGGAGTGGCTTGTAAAGCTTGCCACTCTTGCCACGCTCTCCTGCTGCTGCCTGGCCTCTGCTGCCTTCTGGACCCCTGGTGGAGTTGGGGAAAGAGGGAAGGCTTGATTCTGGCTCGACTGCTGGTCTTCCTGAGGGCTGAAGGAATGGCTTTTGAAGCTTACCACTGCTGCCATGCCCTCCAGCTGCTGCCTGGCCTCTGTTGCCTTCTTTGTCCCTGGTGGAGTTGGTGGAAGAGGGAAGGCTTGCTTCCGCTTTGGATGCTGGTCTTCATGAGGTCTGGAGGAATGGCTTTTGAAGCTTCCCACTCCTGCCACAACCTCTTTCTCCTGCCTGGCCTCTGCTGCCTTCTGTGCCCCTGGTGGAGTTGGTCAAAGAAGGAAGGCTTGCTTCTGGCTTGGCGGCTGGTCTTCCTGAGGGCTGGAGGAGTGGCTTTTGAAGCTTACCACTCCTGCCATGCTCTCCTGCTGCTTCCTGGCCTCTGCTGCCTTCTGTGCTCCTGAAGGAATTGGGGGAAGACGGAAGGCTTGCTTCTGGCTTGGTTGCTGGTCTCCCTGAGTGTTGGAGGAGTGGCTTTTGAAGCTTACCACTGCTGCCATGCCCTCCTGCTGCTGCCTGGCCTCTGCTGCCGTCTGTGCCCCTGGTGGAGTTGGTCAAAGAGGTAAGGCTTGCTTCTGGCTTGGCTGCTCGGCTTCCTGAGGGCTGGAGGAATGGCTTTTGAACCTTGCCACTCCTGCCATGCCCTCCTGCTTCTGCCTGGCCTCTGCTGCCTTCTGTACCCCTGGTGGAGTTGAGGGAAGAGGGAAGGCTTGCTTCTGGCTTGGCTGCTTGGCTTCCTGAGGGCTGGAGGAATGACTTTTGAAGCTTACCACTGCTGCCGTGCCCTCCTGCTGCTGCCTGGCCTCTGCTGCCTTCTGTGCCCCTGGTGGAGTTGGGCAAAGAGGGAAGGCTTGCTTCTGGCTTGGCTGTTTGGCTTCCAGAGGACTGGAGGAATGACTTTTGAAGCTTACCACTACTGCCGTGCCCTCCTGCTGCTGCCTGGCCTCTGCTGCCTTCTGTGCTCATGGTGGAGTTGGGCAAAGACGGAAGGCTTGCTTCTGGCTTGGCTGCTTGGCTTCCTGAGGGCTGGAGGAATGGCATGTGAAGCTTACCACTGCTGCCATGCCCTCCTGCTCCTGCCTGGCCTCTGCTGCCTTCTTTGTCCCTTGTGTAGTTGGTGGAAGAGGGAAGGCTTGCTTCTGGCTTGGCTGCTGGTCTTTCTTAGTGCTGGAGGACTGGACTTTGATGCTTACAACTCCTCCCACCCCCTCCTGCTTCTCCCTGGCTTCTGCTGCCTTCTTTGTCCCTTGTGGAGTTGGTGGAAGAGGGAAGGCTTGCTTCTGGCTTGGCTGCTGGTCTTCTTGAGGTCTGGAGGAATGGCTTTTGAAGCTTCCAACTCCTGCCACAACCTCCTGCTGCTGCCTGGCCTCTGCTGCCTTCTGTGCTCCTGGTGGAGTTGTGGGAAGACGGAAGGCTAGCTTCTTCCTTGGCTGCTGGTCTTCCTGAGGGCTGGAGGAGTGGCTTTTAAAGCTTGCCACTCTTGCCACGCTCTGCTGCTGCTGCCTGGCCTCTGCTGCCTTCTGTGTCCCTGGTGGAGTTCGGGGAAGAGGGAAGGCTTGCTTCTGGCTTGGCTGCTTGGCTTCCTGAGGGCTGGAGGAGTGGCTTTTAAAGCTTACCACTCCTGCCATGCCCTCCTGCTTCTGCCTGGCCTCTGCTGCCTTCTGTGCCCCTGGTGGAGTTGGGGAAAGACGGAAGCCTTGCTTCTGGCTTGGCTGCTGGTCTTCCTGAGGACTGGAGGAGTAGCTTTTGAAGCTTACCACTCCTGCCATGCCCTCCTTCTGCTGCCTGGCCAATGCTGCCTTTTGTGCCCCTGGTGGAGTTTGGAGAAGAGGGAAGGCTTGCTTCTGGCTTGGCTGCTTGTCTTATTGAGGGCTGGAGGAGTGGCTTTTAAAGCTTACCACTCCTGCCATGCCCTCCTGCTTCTGCCTGGCCTCTGCTGCCTTCTGTGCCCCTGGTGGAGTTGGAGGAAGACGGAAGGCTTGCTTCTGGCTTGGCTGCTGGTCTTCCTGAGGACTGGAGGAGTCGCTTTTGAAGCTTACCACTCCTGCCACAACCTCCTGCTGCTGCCTGCCCTTTGCTGCCTTCTTTGCCCCTGGTGGTGTTGGGGGAACAGGGAAGGCTTGCTTCTGGCTTGGCTGCTGGTCTTCCTGAGGGCTGGAGGAGTGGCTTTTTAAAGCTTACCACTCCTGCCATGCCCTCCTGCTTCTGCCTGGCCTCTGCTGCCTTCTGTGCCCCTGGTGAAGTTGGGGGAAGAGGGAAGGCTTGCTTCTGGCTTGGCTGCTGGTGTTCCTGAGGGTTGGAGGAGTGGCTTTTTAAAGCTTACCATTCTTGCCACTCTCTCCTGCTCCTGCCTGGCTTCTGCTGCATTCTGTGCCCCTGCTGAAGTTTGGGGAAGAGGGAAGGCTTGCTTCTGGCTTGGCTGCTGGTCTTCCTGAGGTCTGGAGGAGTGGCTTTTGAAGCTTCCCACTCCTGCCACAACCTCCTGCTGCTGGCTGGCCTCTGCTGTCTTCTGCTCCCCCATTGCTTAGCCACTCACATTCACGAACACCAAAGTCCACATCCACAAAAAGACTCGAGGGCCCCATGGCAGATCTGTAGACAGAATGATTCTTCTTCTACAGTGGGGGCTTCTTGACCTCTCAGGCTGAAGACCAACAACGGCAGAAACAGCAGGAGAAGTAGACTATATCCAGCCATGTTCGGTTCTCAAAGCCCTAGTGCCCAACTGGATGCATTCTGGAACCTTTTGAGCCATGTAACTGAACTCCCATTGTGAGTTCAAATGACATCAGGGTTCTGCTGTGCTGTCATGGTTGACTCAAAGATATATGCCCTTGTTACTCTGTAAAATCAGTGTCTCACAGCACCTTTGAGACTGAAAGAGATAATTAGGCAGGAGGAGCTTTCCTAAAGTCGAATTTCATGAGGCCACTATGACCACGATGTGGATATCTGGTCTTATAGGATAAGACCGTAACATTTATTTTATTGTATTGATAAAATCAGTTCCACCTCCTTCTCCATGGATTCTCCAAAACAAACCACCTGATTTTTATTTTTATGTGTTTATGTTATTTCTAGCCTGCTTTTCTCCTGGATCAGGCTATTGGCTAGGATGGGCTGATCTGAGGCAGAGAACATGGGAAACTCTCTTTCTCTGTGTCCATCAGGGGCACAAGATGCGAGTCCCTTGCCATTTATCAGGATTTGCGGAATTAGCAAAACATCCTTCCTCCAGACTTTAAAGCAGAGCACTCCTTAACGCTGTGTCTACATCACACGACATCCCATTATTAGATCAGTTTCGTAGCAGCTGAGCCTCCATCCTATGGAATCCTGGGAGTTTCAGTTTTCTATGATATTTTAGCCTTCTCCCTCAGAGAGTTCTGGTGCCACAGCAAACTACTGCACATCCCAAGATTTCTATCAGATGGAGCCACGGCACTGTCAAGCTGCATTATTTCTACAGTGCAGACGCACCCAAAGTTAAACCTACACTGGAAACGTGGGCTGTAGCTACACTGTGGAAATGAATGCAGTTTGACGCTGCTTCAAGCACCGTGGCTCAGCGCTACAGAAAGCCTGAGATGTGTAGTTTTTGTGAGATGGCTTTGGTGCCACAGCAAACTGGGCATCCCAGGATTTCCATAGGATGGAGCCGTGGCAGTTAAAGCGGTGTCAGGCTACACTGATTCTGCAGTGTGGCAGCAGCGTGGGCTTGAAATGGAATTGCTGCTGTGAGGGCATTTCCCATTGTCAGCTCAGTTCCCAAAGAGGGATTCCGGCCGGCCAGAGCCGCTGGGGCTCTTAAACGGCTGGTCTGATCTGGAAGCTGAAATGGATGAAGGCACTTCAGATGTCAGGCAGAGGTTGTTCACCCCTCCCTCGGATTCAGCACATGGCCAGGGGCCTCTTTGCACCTCTATTGTGGTTCCATCCAATTTTAGACCAAGTGCTTTGAAGTCGTTTCCAACTTATCAGGGGGCTTCCTTGGCATCTTTCTTCGGGGGGCAGGGGGTCTTTGCCATGGCTATTCTCTGAGACTGAGAGAGTGTGCCTTGCCCAGGGTCACCCACTGAGTTTTCATGGCCGAGGCAAGATTGGAACCCTTGCCTCCCAACTTCCTAGTGCAACACCACATTGGCAGCCTGAATCCTCTTTCTCCTTCTGCTTTGCGCAGATATCTCCTTTATTTTGGGAGTGATTTCCCCACTTGCGACAGATGGTTTGGACTTCCAGAATTCTTGACCATTTGTCATAAACTTTGCAAAGCAGCATTGCCAAGAGGTAGTTGGCGGTCCTTCAGGTCCAATCGTGTGGTTGAGTCAAACCCTCACCCCCAAAGGCTTACTGGCAGTCAAAGTTCAGAAACGTGAAAACACCTTTGATTTCAATAGTAAAATCTCAGCGTTTTATTCTTGGCAGCTGACTGGTTGCTTTGGAATTTCATGTGAAAGGGATCTAGGAGTCTTAGAAGACCGTCAGTGTGATGCCTCAGCTAAGAAAGCCAAAGCAATTCTTGTTTGCATCAACAGAAGTGTGGTATCTAGATTGAGGCAAATGATAGTACAGTGGGCCCTTATTATCCGCTGGGGTTTGGTTCCAGGATCCCCTGCGGATAACAAAGTCCATGGGTGCTCAAGCCCCACTGAATAAAATGGCATAGCAAAATTGTGTCTCTTATATAAAATGGAAAATCAAGGTTTGCTGTTTAAATCTGTGGATAAAAATCCATGGATAAGGAGGGCCGAGAGTATTCTTCTTTCGTCAGGCTTCATCTGGAATAATCCTGTGTCCAGGTCTGGGCCCCACAATTCAAAAAGCATGTTGAGAAGCTGGAACGGTGTCCAAAGGGCAGCGACTAAAATGGTGAAGGGTCTTGAAACCATGAAGCCCTATGAGGAAAGACTTAGGGAGCTGGGGATGTTTAGCCTGGAGAAGAGACGATTAAGAGGTGATATGATAGCCCTGTTTAAATATTTGAAGGGATGTCATATTGAGGAGGGAGTAAGCTTGTTTTCTGCTGCTCCAGAGAACAGGATACAGAACAATGGATGCAAGTTACAGGAAAAGAGGTTCTAACTCAACATTAGGAGGCAGTTCCTGACAGTAAGAGCTGTTTGACAGTGGAATATGCTGCTGCCTTGGAGAGTGGTGTAGTCTCCTTCTTTGGAGGTCTTGAGACAGAGGCTGGATGGCCATCTGTCTCAGGTAGGGCTTGGATAGTGGTTTCCTGCATGGCAGAATGGGGTTAGATTGGATGGTCCTTGCGATTTCCCCCAACTCTATGATTTTAGGATTACAAAAAGACAATAATTAAATAGCAGCAAGACTGAGAATCCACATTAGGCATTCCTTTTACATTCTGGCACCTCCTAGCCAGCGTCTGGAAGACCATCAGGATTACCTCAATGCCCATCAGTGCCTGTTGCACATTGGGTCCATGGTGCATGAGTCACTCCACCGTCAACTATTGCACAGCGGTTGTCTCGATGTTGTAATGTCACAGTAGCCCCTGAGGTGAAGACGGATATTGCAAAAGTACTTAATTATGTTCTCCACACATGTAAGTACCATTACAAAGACCCAAGTCCCATGCCAGATTGCAGCCATATTCTTAGAAACTGGGAGCAGCCATAGAGAAGGCCCTGCCCCTCATTCTGATTAAGTGTGAAGGTGGTGGGATCCAGAGTAGTTCCTCCCCTGAGGATCACAGCGGCCTTGGATGTTTTATGAGATCAAAATCCTAACATCTGATCACAAGTACTTAATACATGAGAAGAAATCTGTTAGGAAGGCCATGGTACCCAAGTGACCAGATATTCTAAACAGAAAGGAGGACAGGCACCGTGAAATGTAGGGCCTTCAAAATGCAAAATGCAAGCTAAAAACACTAATACGGTCAGCCCTCGATATCCACAGATTTTTTTAATCCACAGATTCAAGTATCCATGGATTGAAAATAGTCCAAAAAATATAAATTCCAAATAGCAAATGTCCATTTTGCCATTTTATATAAGGGACACCATTTCAGTATGCCATTGTATTTAATGGGACTTGAGGATCCACAGATTTTGCTATCCATAGGGGATCCTGGAACCAAACCCCAGCAGGTAACAAGGACCCACAGTAATAATAATAATAATAATAATAATAATTACACATAATGCAAGGTGACACATAAATAAAGTAATTATTTTGGTAGGCAGGTGTGTAGAAACCACTATTTCTGAACTCTCCAGGTGCCTGTTCCCAGGAGAAGTAAAACAAAGCTTGCAGCTGAGCCGCACCATCCTAATACTTCGATGCCAGTCCCAGTCAGTTGAAGGCAAGCACGCCTGCAGAGTGGGAAGTCAGCCCTGCTTTCTCTACATGCTTTTTGAGTGCCATAGTGGTTTGAGTGTTGGCCTATGACTCTGGAGACCAGGGTTCAGTTCCCCGCTTGGCCTTGGATTCAATGGGTGACCTTAGACAAGTCACACTCTCTCAGCCTCGGGGCAGGGCCATGGCAAACCTATTCTGAACAAATCTCATAGAAGCATAGAGCTGGAAGAGACCTCAAGGGCCATTATTACATCTAGTCCAACCCCCTGCCATGCAGGAAGACATGAACAAAGCACTCCCGACTGATGGCCATCCAACCTCTGGTTAACAAGGCTGTTAGAAAAAAAGATTATTCACACTACCGATGATGCGGATCTTTTAAAAAAAAACTCGGGAGCTATTCACACTGTGAAAATAATCCAGGAGGAATCTGAGTTGAATCTCCATTGTTCACTCGCATCCTGAACACACTAGATTAAGTTGGGCTGGGGCTACCAAAACCCCCTCTTTATCCAGATAATCAATATTGGCTTTCCCTCTTGAGGTTTTTTTTTTCTAAAGCTCCACATCACAATTAGTGTGAATAATTGATCCAAACGGACCTGAACAGACCTGGGATGAAACTCTGCATGACTGTTTGGTGGATTTTTTGTTTGAATTTACTAGCCCTGTGAGTCATATGGATGGAGATCTTGTGGCACCGTTTGAGACTGACTGAAAGAAAGCAGTTGGCAGCATGAGCTTTCCCAGGCTTTCCTTTGCATGTATTTGGTGGAGTGGAAAACCAGGGATAGGCCTATACAGCGCCGCGTGGGGGAAAGCGATGGCGTGTGTGCTCATGGCACGTGCACCGCACCACACCGTGAGCTCACGCCCCATTATTTTCAATGGGGCTTCAGCACACACACTTTTTCTCTTACTCAGGGGTCCGGAAGAGATCCCCCACATAAGGGAAGGACCCCTAACAACAACAACAACAACAACTGGAACTCCATTTTAACAGACCAGTCTGTTTCTGTAACAGAAAGGGTGGTAAACAAAGACGAAAACGAGTAAATAAACATGTCCTTTAAAAGTCTTCACTGATGTTGATATCCATCCATTTGTGTTTTTGGCGATGAATGACTGTGCTTATAAAAATTAAAAATTTGGCACATCAGCAGTAGTAGTTCATTAGACCCATCAGTGCAGTTGTGGCAAATCGGATGTCTATATCAGGCCTGCACAACATACGGCCCCTAAGGGTCCTATAGGCCGGCCCTTTTCGGCCGTGCAGGAATACATAGGATCTGAGAGCTGGAAGTTACTACTAAGGGGCATATAGGCTGAACCTCTTAGGCCGTGCAGGAATACATAGGATCCTAGAGCTGAAAGTTACTACTAAGGGTATTATAAGCCAACCCTCTTCGGCCATGCAGGAATACAGATAATTCAAGATACAGTGGTACCTCGTTATACGAAATACCCAGGTTACGAAATTTTCAGGATACGAAAAAAAATAATTTAAAAAAAATTTTCCGGGTTAAGAAAGTTTTTTCGGGTTACGAAAAAACTTTTGGTGCTTTTCGGCGCGATTTCACACGGAATCGCGGCTTTTCCCCATTAGCGCCTATGGGGATTCGGCTTGCGAAAGCCTTTCGGGTTACGAAATTGACAGCGGAACGAATTAATTTCGTAACCCGAGGCACCACTGTAGTGGGAAGGGAAAGGATTAACTGGGATAATTGGAGAGTTTGCAATGGAAGGAAGCTGAGGATGAAGGGGAAAAGGGAAAGAGAAACTGGTACATTATTAAAAGCAGCTGAGAAATTGGGAGGTCAGAAGGTCTGAAGAAAAAACAAAGCAAAGTGCATGAACACATAAATTACTATTTAACATAACCATTTTTTATTATAAAATAACCATACTAGAACTGTCTTTTGCCAGCCTTTTTGGACTCTCTGCTGCTGGTTTTGCCTCTTTGGCCTGCTGCTGGGCTCATCAACAGGGAGCTGGTTCATCATCATCCTCCCATTCTCTGCTGCAGATGGCAGGCAGGCAGGCAGGTGGGCGGGCGGGCGGGCGGGCGGGCGGACGGACGGACGGAAGGAAGGAAGGAAGGAAGGGAAAAAGGAGATTTCCCCCTGAGGCTGGAGCTGCCTCCTGGATAGAGAAGAGGATGGGAGCAGCAGAAGGGCCATGCCAGTCTCATGCTCCAGCAGAGACCCATCATCATCCTCTGGCTCTGGCTCCCAGAGTCTAGTTCTGTATTATTGGGAGCCCTCCTCTTTCATGGGAAGAGAGGGAGGGAGAGGGGAAGGGGAAAGGGGGAAAAGGGGAAGAAGGGAAGGAAGGAGGGGAAGGGGAAGAAGGGAAGGAAGGAGGTATGGGGGAAGGAGTGAAGGAAGGAGGGGAAGGGGGAAGGAGGGAAGGACAGAGGGAATGAAAGAAAGACAGAAAAACGGAAGGAGGGAATGAAAAGGAAGGAAGGAAGGAAGGAAGAAGGAAATAAAGAAAGAAGGAAGGAAAGCATGGAAGGAAGAAGGAAGGAAAGAAAGAAGGAGAAAAGAAAGGAGAGAGGGAGGGAGTAAAAAAGGAGGAAACGAAGGAGGGAGGGAGGTAGGAAGGAAGGAAGGGACTAGAACTTCGTTTTGGATGGTATGGATATCTATTTTATACTAAATTAAATTCTAAGAAGGGATTAAGAGTATTGGTTGAATATTAAACCTAAATGTTGTTCAGTCCTTCCGAAATGGGCATCCATAAAGGAAGTGTTTTGTAACTGTGTCCAGCTAAGCCAAGAAAAATGGGTAAGGTATGAAGATCTGATTGATCAAAAAGGCAAAAGACATACAAATAAAGTCACAAAGCAATTGATATTATAAGGTCTTAACTGTACCTGGTTTACTTATAGACAGATTAGGGAAAGGTTTATAATGGATGTTAAGACTTTAGCAATTGGCAAAGCGGATATGGAATAAGAAAAAAATTGTTCATTAAGAAGATAATCATAGAATCAACATTTTTTATAAAATGTTATTAAAAATTGAATTAGAGAATGAACAAGTCAAAACCCAGATGGTGAAATGGGTGCAAAATTTGGGACAAAATATAGATTTTGATCAGTGGGAGAAAACAGGAGCGAAGAGATTAAAGTATACTTTAAGTGTTAATTACAAAGAAAAATATTGTAAGATACATTAACGTTGGTATAGCCCCTTTAAAAGGCAAAAATGTTGAAAAACACAACTAAAATTTGTTGGAAATGTGAGAAAAAAACACGGTATGTGCTGGGAATGTGTTGAAACAAAAAATATATATATATACTGGAATGAAATACATAAGTCAATACAAATTATATTAGAAGATAGAAAAGGACCCCAAAATATATTTATTTAATATTATCTCAGATGATAAATTAGAAAAAAAATATGGGAAACTACTATTTTATATGATTTCAGCTGGCAGAATGGTTTATACTCAGAAATGGAAAATGAAGACAATACCTAATGTAAAGGACTGGTTGATAAAATTGTATGATGTTATAGAAACTGATGAATTAAGACATTTATTAAAGAAGAATTCAATGAATACGTCTGAAAAGCAATGGGAGCCTTTGATAAAAATTTTAAAAACAGAATGAGGAAAAGACTTTACTTTTGGACTGGAGTGATAAAAATAATTGTAAAATAGTATACTTTAAAGCAACCACAGATAGATGGACTTTACAATCATTTATGCGATTGTAGATACTTCTTGAAAATGGAGTATGTTTAATTTTAGATAGTAAGTAATATATTTCACCGTTAATAATGTCTGGAGACCTCATTTAATACTAGAAGGCAGGAGATCTCAAGTAAAAAGAAGGAAGAGTTGATATGGTTTAGACATATAATTAGATTTCTCTGTGGTTTGTTATGAAAGAAAATGAATTGTATGTGTGTGTTTAAATTTTATATATTATATCTATATAAAAATTTAATAATGAATATAATTTTAAAAAAGAAAGAAAGGAAGAAGATGACGAAGGAGAAGAGGAAAGAGGAGGAAGGAAAGCAAGAGGAGGAAGAAGAGGAAGGAGAGAAAAGAGAAGAAAGAAGAGGAAAGAGGAGGAAGGAGATGAAGGGAAGGAAAGAGGGAGAGGAAAGAGGAAAAGGAAAGAGGGAGAGGAAAGAGGGAGAGGAAAGAGGAAAAGGAAGGAGGGAGAGGAAAGAGGGAGAGGAAAGAGGAGGAAGGGGTGGAAGGAAGGAAGGAAAGAAGAGAGAACTATATCCCTCGGCAGCCCCTGCCCACCATGCCCTTCCAACCTGCCACTGCTGGTCAGTTGGCTGGGCTCCCCTAAGCGCCAGCCAACTGACCAGCAGTGGCAGGATGGAAGGGCATAGTGGGCAGGGGCTGCTGGGAGATATAGTTCTCTCTTCCTTCCTTCCTTCCACCCCTTCCTCCTCTTGGTTACTTCCTACTTTGGTTAAGCCGAGGTTTGAATCCAGCCAGAGCTCAAAGCACCTGGCTGGACTCTGAGAGTTGAAGCCCCAGAGTTCAATCCAGACCGGGGTTGGGGTGTTAGTGCTCCCCTCGTCTTCCCCATTGGTGCAGAGCTGCGTCCCGTCACTTGAGCCCGGCAAAGGCAGCTCGACCTGGATGGCACATTTTAAGCCTGGGTGGAACCGGTGGGATTGTCCTGCCCCAAATGGGGAAATGTCCACACCCAACGTCTGAGTGGCACAGCTTGGAAAGGTATGATGGCATCCTTCTACTGCCACGCCCTCCTGCCGCTGCCTGGCCTCTTCTGCCTTCTGTGCCCCTGGTGGAGTTGGGGAAAGAGGGAAGGCTTGCTTCTGGCTTGGCTGCTGGTCTTCCTGAGGGCTGGAGGAATAGCTTTTGAAGCTTCCCACTCCTGCCATGCCCTCCTAATGCTGTCTCGCCTCTGCTGCCTTCTGTGCCCCTGGTGGAGTTGGGTGAAGAGGGAAGGCTTGCTCCTGGCTTGCCTGCTGGTCTTCCTGAGGGCTGGAGGAGTGGCTTTTGAAGCTTACCACTGCTGCCATGCCCTCCTGCTGCTGCCTGGCCTCTGCTGCCTTCTGTGCCCCTGGTGGAGTTGGGGGAAGAAGGAAGGCTTGCTACTGGCTTGTCTGCCGGTCTTCCTGGGGACTGGAGGAGTGCCTTTTGAAGCTTACCACTGCTGCCACACCCTCCTTCTGCTACCTGGCCTCTGCTCCCTTCTGTGTCCCTGGTGAAGATGGAAACCTTGTTTTTGGCTTGGCTGCTGGTCATCCAGAGGGCTGCAGGAGTGGCTTTTAAAGCTTACCACTCCTGCCATGCCCTCCTGCTGCTACCTGGCCTCTGCCTTCTGGATTATTGGGAGCCCTCCTCTCTCATGGGAAGGGAGGGATCGATAGGGGAAGGGGAAGAAGGGAAGGAAGGAGGGGAAGGGAAAGAAAGGAAGGAAAGAGGGGAAGGGGGAAGGAGGGAAGGAAGGAGGGGAATTGGGAAGGAGGGAAGGAAAGGGATGTAGGAAAGGAGGGAAAAAAGAAGGAAGGAAGGAAGGAAGGACAGAGGGAATGAAAGAAATAAAGAAAAATGGAAGGAGGGAAAGAAAAGTAAGGAATGAAGAAGGAAATAAAGAAAGAAGGAAGGAAGGCATGAAAGAAAGAAAGGAAACGGAGAAGGGAGGGAGGAAGTGATAGAAGGAAGGAAGGGGAAAAGAAAGGAAGGAACAAAAGAAAGAAAGGAAAGAGGGAAGGGGGGAGGAATAAGGGAAAGAGGGAGTGAAGTAAGAGGAGGGAAGGTAAGGAGTGGGAGGGAGGGAGGGAGGAAGAAGAAAAGAGGTAGAAAGGAAGGAAGGAGGAAAGAAAGAAAGAAGGAGGGAGGGAGGGAAGGAAAAAAGGACAAAAGGAAGGTAGGGAGGGAAAGAGAGAGGGAGCAGAAAGGGAGGAAGTAGAAAAAAGAAAAGAGGGAAGGAGGGAAGGAGGTAGAAACAGAAGGGAAAGGAGGGAAGAAAGAAGAGAGGAGGAAAGGGAGGGAGGAAGCAAAGAAAGAAAGAAAGAAGAGAGAGAGGGAAGGAAGGAAGGAAGGAAGGAAGGAAGGAAGGGAGTAAAGAAGGAGCATAGAAAGGAGAGAGGGAGGGAGTAAAAAAAGAGGAAAGAGGAGGAAGGAGATGAAGGGAAGGAAAGAGGGACAGGAAAGAGGCAGAGGAAGGAGGGAGAGGAAAAAGGTAGAGGAAGGAGGGAGAGGAAAGTGGGAGAGGAAAGAGGAGGAAGGGGTGGAAGGAAGGAAGGAAAGAAGAGAGAACTATATTTCCCAGCAGCCCCTGCCCACCATGCCCTTCAATCCTGCCACTGCTGGTCAGTTGGTTGTCGCTTAGGGGAGCCCAGCCAACAGACCAGCAGTGGCAGGATGGAAGGGCATAGTGGGCAGCGGCTGCTGGGAAATATAGTTCTCTCTTCCTTCCTTCCTTCCACCTCTTCCTCCTCTTCGCTACTTCCTTCTTTGGTTAAGCCGAGGTTTGAATCCAGCCAGAGCTCAAAGCACCCGGCTGGCCTCTGAGAGTTGAAGCCCCAGAGTTCAATCCAGACCCGGTTTTGGGTGCTAGTGTTCCCCTAGTCTTCCCCATTGGTGCAGATCTGTGTCCCGTCACTTGAACCCGGCAAAGGCAGCTCAACCTGGATGGCACATTTTAAGCTTGGGTGGAACCGGTGGGGTTGTACAGCCCCAAATGGAGAAATGTCCACACCCAACGTCCGAGTGGCACAGCTTGGAAAGGCATAATGGCATCCTTTTCCTGCCACACCCTCCTGCTGCTGCCTGGCCTCTGCTGCCTTCTGTGCCCCTGGTGGAGTCGGCGAAAGAAGGAAGGCTTTATTCTGGCTTGGCTGCTGGACTTCCTAAGGGCTGGAGGAGTGGCTTTTGAAGCTTGCCACTCCTGCCTGCTGCTGCTGCCTGGCTTATGCTGCCTTCTGTGCCCCTGGTGGAGTTGGGGGAAGAGGGAAGGCTTGCTTCTGGCTTGGCTGCTGGTCTCCCTGAGGGCTAGAGGAGTGCCTTGTAAGGCTTGCCACTCTTGCCACGCTCTCCTGCTGCTGCCTGGCCTCTGCTGCCTTCTGGACCCCTGGTGGAGTTGGGGAAAGAGGGAAGGCTTGATTCTGGCTCGACTGCTGGTCTTGCTGAGGGCTGAAGGAATGGCTTTTGAAGCTTACCACTGCTGCCATGCCCTCCGGCTGCTGCCTGGCCTCTGCTACCTTCTTTGCCCCTGGTGGAGGTTGGAGAAGAGGGAAGGCTTGATTCTGGCTTGGCTGCTGGTCTTCCTGAGGGCTAGAGCAGTGGTTTTGAAGCTTACAACTCCTCCCACCCCTTCTGCTTCTGCCTGGCCTCTGTTGCCTTCTTTGTCCCTGGTGGAGTTGGTGGAAGAGGGAAGGCTTGCTTCCGGTTTGGATGCTGGTCTTCATGAGGTCTGGAGGAATGGCTTTTGAAGCTTCCCACTCCTGCCACAACCTCCTCCTTCTGCCTGGCCTCTGCTGCCTTCTGTGCCCCTGGTGGAGTTGGTCAAAGAAGGAAGGCTTGCTTCTGGCTTGGCGGCTGGTCTTCCTGAGGGCTGGAGGAGTGGCTTTTGAAGCTTACCACTCCTGCCATGCTCTCCTGCGGCTGCCTGGCCTCTGCTGCCTTCTGTGCTCCTGAAGGAATTGGGGGAAGACGGAAGGCTTGCTTCTGGCTTGGTTGCTGGTCTCCCTGAGTGTTGGAGGACTGGCTTTTGAAGCTTACCACTGCTGCCATGCCCTCCTTCTGCTGCCTGGCCAATGCTGACTTTTGTGCCCCTGGTGGAGTTGGGGGAAGAGGGAAGGCTTGCTTCTGGCTTGGTTGCTTGTCTTATTGAAGGCTGGAGGAGTGGCTTTTAAAGCTTACCACTCCTGCCATGCCCTCCTGCTTCTGCCTGGCCTCTGCTGCCTTCAGTGCCCCTGGTGGAGTTGGAGGAAGACGGAAGGCTTGCTTCTGGCTTGGCTGCTGGTCTTCCTGAGGACTGGAGGAGTCGCTTTTGAAGCTTACCACTGCTGCCACAACCTCCTGCTGTTGCCTGGCCTCTGCTGTCTTCTGTGCCCCTGGTGAAGTTGGGGGAAGAGGGAAGGCTTGCTTCTGGCTTGGCTGCTTGGCTTCCTGAGGGCTGGAGGAATGGCTTTTGAACCTTGCCACTCCTGCCATGCCCTCCTGCTGCTGCCTGGCCTCTGCTGCCTTCTGTACCCCTGGTGGAGTTGAGGGAAGAGGGAAGGCTTGCTTCTGGCTTGGCTGCTGGTTTTCCTGAGGCCTGGAGGAATGGCTTTTGAAGTTTGCCACTCCTGCCTCGCCCTCCGGCTGCTGCCTGACCTCTTCTGCCTTAAGTGCCCCTGGTGGAGATGGGGGAAGACGGAAGCCTTGGTTCTGGCTTTGCTGCTTGGCTTCCTGAGGGCTGGAGGAATGGCTTTTGAAGCTTACCACTGCTGCCGTGCCCTCCTGCTTCTGCCTGGCCTCTTTTGCCTTCTTTTCCCCTGGTGGAATTGGGGGAAGAGGGAAGGCTTGCTTCTGGCTTGGCTGCTGGTCTTCCTGAGGGCTGGAGGAATGGCTTTTGCAGTTTCCCACTCCTGCCGTGCCCTCCTGCTTCTGCCTGTCCTCTGTTGCCTTCTTTGCCCCTGGTGGAGTTGGGGGAAGAGGGAAGGCTTGCTTCTGGCTTGGCTGCTCGTCTTCCTGAGTGCTGGAGGAGTGACTTTTGAAGCTTACAATTCCTCCCACCACGTGCTGCTTCTGCTTGGCTTCTGATGCCTTCTTTGTCCCTTGTGGAGTTGGGGGAAGACGGAAGGCTTGCTTCTCCCTTGGCTGATGGTCTTTCTTAGTGCTGGAGGACTGGACTTTGATGCTTACAACTCCTCCCACCCCCTCCTGCTTCTGCCTGGCTTCTGCTGCCTTCTTTGTCCCTTGTGGAGTTGGTGGAAGAGAGAAGGCTTGCTTCTGGCTTGGCTGCTGGTCTTCCTGAGGTCTGGAGGAATGGCTTTTGAAGCTTCCAACTCCTGCCACAACCTCCTGCTGCTGCCTGGCCTCTGCTGCCTTCTGTGCTCCTGGTGGAGTTGTGGGAAGACGGAAGGCTAGCTTCTTCCTTGGCTGCTGGTCTTCCTTAGGGCTGGAGGAGTGGCTTTTAAAGCTTGCCACTCTTGCCACGCTCTGCTGCTGCTGCCTGGCCTCTGCTGCCTTCTGTGCCCCTGGTGGAGTTCGGGGAAGAGGGAAGGCTTGCTTCTGGCTTGGCTGCTTGGCTTCCTGAGGGCTGGAGGAGTGGCTTTTAAAGCTTACCACTCCTGCCATGCCCTCCTGCTTCTGCCTGGCCTCTGCTGCCTTCTGTGCCCATGGTGGAGTTGGGGGAAGACGGAAGGCTTGCTTCTGGCTTGGCTGCTGGTCTTCCTGAGGACTGGAGGAGTAGCTTTTGAAGCTTACCACTGCTGCCATGCCCTCCTTCTGCTGCCTGGCCAATGCTGCCTTTTGTGCCCCTGGTGGAGTTTGGAGAAGAGGGAAGGCTTGCTTCTGGCTTGGCTGCTTGTCTTATTGAGGGCTGGAGGAGTGGCTTTTAAAGCTTACCACTCCTGCCATGCCCTCCTGCTTCTGCCTGGCCTCTGCTGCCTTCTGTGCCCCTGGTGGAGTTGGAGGAAGACGGAAGGCTTGCTTCTGGCTTGGCTGCTGGTCTTCCTGAGGACTGGAGGAGTCGCTTTTGAAGCTTACCACTGCTGCCACAACCTCCTGCTGTTGCCTGGCCTCTGCTGTCTTCTGTGCCCCTGGTGAAGTTGGGGTAAGAGGGAAGGCTTGCTTCTGGCTTGGCTGCTGGTCTTCCTGAGGGCTGGAGGAGTGGCTTTTTAAAGCTTACCACTCCTGCCATGCCCTCCTGCTTCTGCCTGGCCTCTGCTGCCTTCTGTGCCCCTGGTGAAGTTGGGGGAAGAGGGAAGGCTTGCTTCTGGCTTGGCTGCTGGTGTTCCTGAGGGCTGGAGGAGTGGCTTTTTAAAGCTTACCATTCTTGCCACTCTCTCCTGCTCCTGCCTGGCTTCTGCTGCATTCTGTGCCCCTGCTGAAGTTTGGGGAAGAGGGAAGGCTTGCTTCTGGCTTGGCTGCTGGTCTTCCTGAGGTCTGGAGGAATGGCTTTTGAAGCTTCCCACTCCTGCCACAACCTCCTGCTGCTGGCTGGCCTCTGCTGTCTTCTGCTCCCCCATTGCTTAGCCACCCACATTCACGAACACCAAAGTCCACATCCACAAAAAGACTCGAGGGCCCCATGGCAGATCTGTAGACAGAATGATTCTTCTTCTACAGTGGGGGCTTCTTGACCTCTCAGGCTGAAGACCAACAACGGCAGAAACAGCAGGAGAAGTAGACTATATCCAGCCATGTTCGGTTCTCAAAGCCCTAGTGCCCAACTGGATGCATTCTGGAACCTTTTGAGCCATGTAGCTGAACTCCCATTGTGAGTTCAAATGACCTCAGGGTTCTGCTGTGCTGTCATGGTTGACTCAAAGATATATGCCCTTGTTACTCTGTAAAATCAGTGTCTCACAACACCTTTGAGACTGAAAGAGATAATTAGGCAGGAGGAGCTTTCCTAAAGTCTAATTTCATGACGCCACTATGACCACGATATGGATATCTGGTCTTATAGGATAAGACCGTAACATTTATTTTATTGTATTGATAAAATCAGTTCCCCCTCCTTCTCCATGGATTCTCCAAAACAAACCACCTGATTTTTATTTTTATGTGTTTATGTTATTTCTAGCCTGCTTTTCTCCTGGATCAGGCTATTGGCTAGGATGGGCTGATCTGAGGCAGAGAACATGGGAAACTCTCTTTCTCTGTGTCCATCAGGGGCACAAGATGCGAGTCCCTTGCCATTTATCAGGATTTGCGGAATTAGCAAAACATCCTTCCTCCAGACTTTAAAGCAGAGCACTCCTTAACGCTGTGTCTACATCACACGACATCCCATTATTAGATCAGTTTCGTAGCAGCTGAGCCTCCATCCTATGGAATCCTGGGAGTTTCAGTTTTCTATGATATTTTAGCCTTCTCCCTCAGAGAGTTCTGGTGCCACAGCAAACTACTGCACATCCCAAGATTTCTATCAGATGGAGCCACGGCACTGTCAAGCTGCATTATTTCTACAGTGCAGACGCACCCAAAGTTAAACCTACACTGGAAACGTGGGCTGTAGCTACACTGTGGAAATGAATGCAGTTTGACGCTGCTTCAAGCACCGTGGCTCAGCGCTACAGAAAGCCTGAGATGTGTAGTTTTTGTGAGATGGCTTTGGTGCCACAGCAAACTGGGCATCCCAGGATTTCCATAGGATGGAGCCGTGGCAGTTAAAGCGGTGTCAGGCTACACTGATTCTGCAGTGTGGCAGCAGCGTGGGCTTGAAATGGAATTGCTGCTGTGAGGGCATTTCCCATTGTCAGCTCAGTTCCCAAAGAGGGATTCCGGCCGGCCAGAGCCGCTGGGGCTCTTAAACGGCTGGTCTGATCTGGAAGCTGAAATGGATGAAGGCACTTCAGATGTCAGGCAGAGGTTGTTCACCCCTCCCTCGGATTCAGCACATGGCCAGGGGCCTCTTTGCACCTCTATTGTGGTTCCATCCAATTTTAGACCAAGTGCTTTGAAGTCGTTTCCAACTTATCAGGGGGCTTCCTTGGCATCTTTCTTCGGGGGGCAGGGGGTCTTTGCCATGGCTATTCTCTGAGACTGAGAGAGTGTGCCTTGCCCAGGGTCACCCACTGAGTTTTCATGGCCGAGGCAAGATTGGAACCCTTGCCTCCCAACTTCCTAGTGCAACACCACATTGGCAGCCTGAATCCTCTTTCTCCTTCTGCTTTGCGCAGATATCTCCTTTATTTTGGGAGTGATTTCCCCACTTGCGACAGATGGTTTGGACTTCCAGAATTCTTGACCATTTGTCATAAACTTTGCAAAGCAGCATTGCCAAGAGGTAGTTGGCGGTCCTTCAGGTCCAATCGTGTGGTTGAGTCAAACCCTCACCCCCAAAGGCTTACTGGCAGTCAAAGTTCAGAAACGTGAAAACACCTTTGATTTCAATAGTAAAATCTCAGCGTTTTATTCTTGGCAGCTGACTGGTTGCTTTGGAATTTCATGTGAAAGGGATCTAGGAGTCTTAGAAGACCGTCAGTGTGATGCCTCAGCTAAGAAAGCCAAAGCAATTCTTGTTTGCATCAACAGAAGTGTGGTATCTAGATTGAGGCAAATGATAGTACAGTGGGCCCTTATTATCCGCTGGGGTTTGGTTCCAGGATCCCCTGCGGATAACAAAGTCCATGGGTGCTCAAGCCCCACTGAATAAAATGGCATAGCAAAATTGTGTCTCTTATATAAAATGGAAAATCAAGGTTTGCTGTTTAAATCTGTGGATAAAAATCCATGGATAAGGAGGGCCGAGAGTATTCTTCTTTCGTCAGGCTTCATCTGGAATAATCCTGTGTCCAGGTCTGGGCCCCACAATTCAAAAAGCATGTTGAGAAGCTGGAACGGTGTCCAAAGGGCAGCGACTAAAATGGTGAAGGGTCTTGAAACCATGAAGCCCTATGAGGAAAGACTTAGGGAGCTGGGGATGTTTAGCCTGGAGAAGAGACGATTAAGAGGTGATATGATAGCCCTGTTTAAATATTTGAAGGGATGTCATATTGAGGAGGGAGTAAGCTTGTTTTCTGCTGCTCCAGAGAACAGGATACAGAACAATGGATGCAAGTTACAGGAAAAGAGGTTCTAACTCAACATTAGGAGGCAGTTCCTGACAGTAAGAGCTGTTTGACAGTGGAATATGCTGCTGCCTTGGAGAGTGGTGTAGTCTCCTTCTTTGGAGGTCTTGAGACAGAGGCTGGATGGCCATCTGTCTCAGGTAGGGCTTGGATAGTGGTTTCCTGCATGGCAGAATGGGGTTAGATTGGATGGTCCTTGCGATTTCCCCCAACTCTATGATTTTAGGATTACAAAAAGACAATAATTAAATAGCAGCAAGACTGAGAATCCACATTAGGCATTCCTTTTACATTCTGGCACCTCCTAGCCAGCGTCTGGAAGACCATCAGGATTACCTCAATGCCCATCAGTGCCTGTTGCACATTGGGTCCATGGTGCATGAGTCACTCCACCGTCAACTATTGCACAGCGGTTGTCTCGATGTTGTAATGTCACAGTAGCCCCTGAGGTGAAGACGGATATTGCAAAAGTACTTAATTATGTTCTCCACACATGTAAGTACCATTACAAAGACCCAAGTCCCATGCCAGATTGCAGCCATATTCTTAGAAACTGGGAGCAGCCATAGAGAAGGCCCTGCCCCTCATTCTGATTAAGTGTGAAGGTGGTGGGATCCAGAGTAGTTCCTCCCCTGAGGATCACAGCGGCCTTGGATGTTTTATGAGATCAAAATCCTAACATCTGATCACAAGTACTTAATACATGAGAAGAAATCTGTTAGGAAGGCCATGGTACCCAAGTGACCAGATATTCTAAACAGAAAGGAGGACAGGCACCGTGAAATGTAGGGCCTTCAAAATGCAAAATGCAAGCTAAAAACACTAATACGGTCAGCCCTCGATATCCACAGATTTTTTTAATCCACAGATTCAAGTATCCATGGATTGAAAATAGTCCAAAAAATATAAATTCCAAATAGCAAATGTCCATTTTGCCATTTTATATAAGGGACACCATTTCAGTATGCCATTGTATTTAATGGGACTTGAGGATCCACAGATTTTGCTATCCATAGGGGATCCTGGAACCAAACCCCAGCAGGTAACAAGGACCCACAGTAATAATAATAATAATAATAATAATTACACATAATGCAAGGTGACACATAAATAAAGTAATTATTTTGGTAGGCAGGTGTGTAGAAACCACTATTTCTGAACTCTCCAGGTGCCTGTTCCCAGGAGAAGTAAAACAAAGCTTGCAGCTGAGCCGCACCATCCTAATACTTCGATGCCAGTCCCAGTCAGTTGAAGGCAAGCACGCCTGCAGAGTGGGAAGTCAGCCCTGCTTTCTCTACATGCTTTTTGAGTGCCATAGTGGTTTGAGTGTTGGCCTATGACTCTGGAGACCAGGGTTCAGTTCCCCGCTTGGCCTTGGATTCAATGGGTGACCTTAGACAAGTCACACTCTCTCAGCCTCGGGGCAGGGCCATGGCAAACCTATTCTGAACAAATCTCATAGAAGCATAGAGCTGGAAGAGACCTCAAGGGCCATTATTACATCTAGTCCAACCCCCTGCCATGCAGGAAGACATGAACAAAGCACTCCCGACTGATGGCCATCCAACCTCTGGTTAACAAGGCTGTTAGAAAAAAAGATTATTCACACTACCGATGATGCGGATCTTTTAAAAAAAAACTCGGGAGCTATTCACACTGTGAAAATAATCCAGGAGGAATCTGAGTTGAATCTCCATTGTTCACTCGCATCCTGAACACACTAGATTAAGTTGGGCTGGGGCTACCAAAACCCCCTCTTTATCCAGATAATCAATATTGGCTTTCCCTCTTGAGGTTTTTTTTTTCTAAAGCTCCACATCACAATTAGTGTGAATAATTGATCCAAACGGACCTGAACAGACCTGGGATGAAACTCTGCATGACTGTTTGGTGGATTTTTTGTTTGAATTTACTAGCCCTGTGAGTCATATGGATGGAGATCTTGTGGCACCGTTTGAGACTGACTGAAAGAAAGCAGTTGGCAGCATGAGCTTTCCCAGGCTTTCCTTTGCATGTATTTGGTGGAGTGGAAAACCAGGGATAGGCCTATACAGCGCCGCGTGGGGGAAAGCGATGGCGTGTGTGCTCATGGCACGTGCACCGCACCACACCGTGAGCTCACGCCCCATTATTTTCAATGGGGCTTCAGCACACACACTTTTTCTCTTACTCAGGGGTCCGGAAGAGATCCCCCACATAAGGGAAGGACCCCTAACAACAACAACAACAACAACTGGAACTCCATTTTAACAGACCAGTCTGTTTCTGTAACAGAAAGGGTGGTAAACAAAGACGAAAACGAGTAAATAAACATGTCCTTTAAAAGTCTTCACTGATGTTGATATCCATCCATTTGTGTTTTTGGCGATGAATGACTGTGCTTATAAAAATTAAAAATTTGGCACATCAGCAGTAGTAGTTCATTAGACCCATCAGTGCAGTTGTGGCAAATCGGATGTCTATATCAGGCCTGCACAACATACGGCCCCTAAGGGTCCTATAGGCCGGCCCTTTTCGGCCGTGCAGGAATACATAGGATCTGAGAGCTGGAAGTTACTACTAAGGGGCATATAGGCTGAACCTCTTAGGCCGTGCAGGAATACATAGGATCCTAGAGCTGAAAGTTACTACTAAGGGTATTATAAGCCAACCCTCTTCGGCCATGCAGGAATACAGATAATTCAAGATACAGTGGTACCTCGTTATACGAAATACCCAGGTTACGAAATTTTCAGGATACGAAAAAAAATAATTTAAAAAAAATTTTCCGGGTTAAGAAAGTTTTTTCGGGTTACGAAAAAACTTTTGGTGCTTTTCGGCGCGATTTCACACGGAATCGCGGCTTTTCCCCATTAGCGCCTATGGGGATTCGGCTTGCGAAAGCCTTTCGGGTTACGAAATTGACAGCGGAACGAATTAATTTCGTAACCCGAGGCACCACTGTAGTGGGAAGGGAAAGGATTAACTGGGATAATTGGAGAGTTTGCAATGGAAGGAAGCTGAGGATGAAGGGGAAAAGGGAAAGAGAAACTGGTACATTATTAAAAGCAGCTGAGAAATTGGGAGGTCAGAAGGTCTGAAGAAAAAACAAAGCAAAGTGCATGAACACATAAATTACTATTTAACATAACCATTTTTTATTATAAAATAACCATACTAGAACTGTCTTTTGCCAGCCTTTTTGGACTCTCTGCTGCTGGTTTTGCCTCTTTGGCCTGCTGCTGGGCTCATCAACAGGGAGCTGGTTCATCATCATCCTCCCATTCTCTGCTGCAGATGGCAGGCAGGCAGGCAGGTGGGCGGGCGGGCGGGCGGGCGGGCGGACGGACGGACGGAAGGAAGGAAGGAAGGAAGGGAAAAAGGAGATTTCCCCCTGAGGCTGGAGCTGCCTCCTGGATAGAGAAGAGGATGGGAGCAGCAGAAGGGCCATGCCAGTCTCATGCTCCAGCAGAGACCCATCATCATCCTCTGGCTCTGGCTCCCAGAGTCTAGTTCTGTATTATTGGGAGCCCTCCTCTTTCATGGGAAGAGAGGGAGGGAGAGGGGAAGGGGAAAGGGGGAAAAGGGGAAGAAGGGAAGGAAGGAGGGGAAGGGGAAGAAGGGAAGGAAGGAGGTATGGGGGAAGGAGTGAAGGAAGGAGGGGAAGGGGGAAGGAGGGAAGGACAGAGGGAATGAAAGAAAGACAGAAAAACGGAAGGAGGGAATGAAAAGGAAGGAAGGAAGGAAGGAAGAAGGAAATAAAGAAAGAAGGAAGGAAAGCATGGAAGGAAGAAGGAAGGAAAGAAAGAAGGAGAAAAGAAAGGAGAGAGGGAGGGAGTAAAAAAGGAGGAAACGAAGGAGGGAGGGAGGTAGGAAGGAAGGAAGGGACTAGAACTTCGTTTTGGATGGTATGGATATCTATTTTATACTAAATTAAATTCTAAGAAGGGATTAAGAGTATTGGTTGAATATTAAACCTAAATGTTGTTCAGTCCTTCCGAAATGGGCATCCATAAAGGAAGTGTTTTGTAACTGTGTCCAGCTAAGCCAAGAAAAATGGGTAAGGTATGAAGATCTGATTGATCAAAAAGGCAAAAGACATACAAATAAAGTCACAAAGCAATTGATATTATAAGGTCTTAACTGTACCTGGTTTACTTATAGACAGATTAGGGAAAGGTTTATAATGGATGTTAAGACTTTAGCAATTGGCAAAGCGGATATGGAATAAGAAAAAAAATTGTTCATTAAGAAGATAATCATAGAATCAACATTTTTTATAAAATGTTATTAAAAATTGAATTAGAGAATGAACAAGTCAAAACCCAGATGGTGAAATGGGTGCAAAATTTGGGACAAAATATAGATTTTGATCAGTGGGAGAAAACAGGAGCGAAGAGATTAAAGTATACTTTAAGTGTTAATTACAAAGAAAAATATTGTAAGATACATTAACGTTGGTATAGCCCCTTTAAAAGGCAAAAATGTTGAAAAACACAACTAAAATTTGTTGGAAATGTGAGAAAAAAACACGGTATGTGCTGGGAATGTGTTGAAACAAAAAAAATATATATATACTGGAATGAAATACATAAGTCAATACAAATTATATTAGAAGATAGAAAAGGACCCCAAAATATATTTATTTAATATTATCTCAGATGATAAATTAGAAAAAAAATATGGGAAACTACTATTTTATATGATTTCAGCTGGCAGAATGGTTTATACTCAGAAATGGAAAATGAAGACAATACCTAATGTAAAGGACTGGTTGATAAAATTGTATGATGTTATAGAAACTGATGAATTAAGACATTTATTAAAGAAGAATTCAATGAATACGTCTGAAAAGCAATGGGAGCCTTTGATAAAAATTTTAAAAACAGAATGAGGAAAAGACTTTACTTTTGGACTGGAGTGATAAAAATAATTGTAAAATAGTATACTTTAAAGCAACCACAGATAGATGGACTTTACAATCATTTATGCGATTGTAGATACTTCTTGAAAATGGAGTATGTTTAATTTTAGATAGTAAGTAATATATTTCACCGTTAATAATGTCTGGAGACCTCATTTAATACTAGAAGGCAGGAGATCTCAAGTAAAAAGAAGGAAGAGTTGATATGGTTTAGACATATAATTAGATTTCTCTGTGGTTTGTTATGAAAGAAAATGAATTGTATGTGTGTGTTTAAATTTTATATATTATATCTATATAAAAATTTAATAATGAATATAATTTTAAAAAAGAAAGAAAGGAAGAAGATGACGAAGGAGAAGAGGAAAGAGGAGGAAGGAAAGCAAGAGGAGGAAGAAGAGGAAGGAGAGAAAAGAGAAGAAAGAAGAGGAAAGAGGAGGAAGGAGATGAAGGGAAGGAAAGAGGGAGAGGAAAGAGGGAGAGGAAAGAGGGAGAGGAAAGAGGAAAAGGAAGGAGGGAGAGGAAAGAGGGAGAGGAAAGAGGAGGAAGGGGTGGAAGGAAGGAAGGAAAGAAGAGAGAACTATATCCCTCGGCAGCCCCTGCCCACCATGCCCTTCCAACCTGCCACTGCTGGTCAGTTGGCTGGGCTCCCCTAAGCGCCAGCCAACTGACCAGCAGTGGCAGGATGGAAGGGCATAGTGGGCAGGGGCTGCTGGGAGATATAGTTCTCTCTTCCTTCCTTCCTTCCACCCCTTCCTCCTCTTGGTTACTTCCTACTTTGGTTAAGCCGAGGTTTGAATCCAGCCAGAGCTCAAAGCACCTGGCTGGACTCTGAGAGTTGAAGCCCCAGAGTTCAATCCAGACCGGGGTTGGGGTGTTAGTGCTCCCCTCGTCTTCCCCATTGGTGCAGAGCTGCGTCCCGTCACTTGAGCCCGGCAAAGGCAGCTCGACCTGGATGGCACATTTTAAGCCTGGGTGGAACCGGTGGGATTGTCCTGCCCCAAATGGGGAAATGTCCACACCCAACGTCTGAGTGGCACAGCTTG
Organism: Sceloporus occidentalis; assembly: GCA_023333645.1. Lineage (NCBI taxonomy): Eukaryota > Metazoa > Chordata > Lepidosauria > Squamata > Phrynosomatidae > Sceloporus > Sceloporus occidentalis. Next base: position 221,014,490 of record JALMGF010000001.1, read on the forward strand.
GAAAGGTATGATGGCATCCTTCTACTGCCACGCCCTCCTGCCGCTGCCTGGCCTCTTCTGCCTTCTGTGCCCCTGGTGGAGTTGGGGAAAGAGGGAAGGCTTGCTTCTGGCTTGGCTGCTGGTCTTCCTGAGGGCTGGAGGAATAGCTTTTGAAGCTTCCCACTCCTGCCATGCCCTCCTAATGCTGTCTCGCCTCTGCTGCCTTCTGTGCCCCTGGTGGAGTTGGGTGAAGAGGGAAGGCTTGCTCCTGGCTTGCCTGCTGGTCTTCCTGAGGGCTGGAGGAGTGGCTTTTGAAGCTTACCACTGCTGCCATGCCCTCCTGCTGCTGCCTGGCCTCTGCTGCCTTCTGTGCCCCTGGTGGAGTTGGGGGAAGAAGGAAGGCTTGCTACTGGCTTGTCTGCCGGTCTTCCTGGGGACTGGAGGAGTGCCTTTTGAAGCTTACCACTGCTGCCACACCCTCCTTCTGCTACCTGGCCTCTGCTCCCTTCTGTGTCCCTGGTGAAGATGGAAACCTTGTTTTTGGCTTGGCTGCTGGTCATCCAGAGGGCTGCAGGAGTGGCTTTTAAAGCTTACCACTCCTGCCATGCCCTCCTGCTGCTACCTGGCCTCTGCCTTCTGGATTATTGGGAGCCCTCCTCTCTCATGGGAAGGGAGGGATCGATAGGGGAAGGGGAAGAAGGGAAGGAAGGAGGGGAAGGGAAAGAAAGGAAGGAAAGAGGGGAAGGGGGAAGGAGGGAAGGAAGGAGGGGAATTGGGAAGGAGGGAAGGAAAGGGATGTAGGAAAGGAGGGAAAAAAGAAGGAAGGAAGGAAGGAAGGAAGGAAGGACAGAGGGAATGAAAGAAATAAAGAAAAATGGAAGGAGGGAAAGAAAAGTAAGGAATGAAGAAGGAAATAAAGAAAGAAGGAAGGAAGGCATGAAAGAAAGAAAGGAAACGGAGAAGGGAGGGAGGAAGTGATAGAAGGAAGGAAGGGGAAAAGAAAGGAAGGAACAAAAGAAAGAAAGGAAAGAGGGAAGGGGGGAGGAATAAGGGAAAGAGGGAGTGAAGTAAGAGGAGGGAAGGTAAGGAGTGGGAGGGAGGGAGGGAGGAAGAAGAAAAGAGGTAGAAAGGAAGGAAGGAGGAAAGAAAGAAAGAAGGAGGGAGGGAGGGAAGGAAAAAAGGACAAAAGGAAGGTAGGGAGGGAAAGAGAGAGGGAGCAGAAAGGGAGGAAGTAGAAAAAAGAAAAGAGGGAAGGAGGGAAGGAGGTAGAAACAGAAGGGAAAGGAGGGAAGAAAGAAGAGAGGAGGAAAGGGAGGGAGGAAGCAAAGAAAGAAAGAAAGAAGAGAGAGAGGGAAGGAAGGAAGGAAGGAAGGAAGGAAGGAAGGGAGTAAAGAAGGAGCATAGAAAGGAGAGAGGGAGGGAGTAAAAAAAGAGGAAAGAGGAGGAAGGAGATGAAGGGAAGGAAAGAGGGACAGGAAAGAGGCAGAGGAAGGAGGGAGAGGAAAAAGGTAGAGGAAGGAGGGAGAGGAAAGTGGGAGAGGAAAGAGGAGGAAGGGGTGGAAGGAAGGAAGGAAAGAAGAGAGAACTATATTTCCCAGCAGCCCCTGCCCACCATGCCCTTCAATCCTGCCACTGCTGGTCAGTTGGTTGTCGCTTAGGGGAGCCCAGCCAACAGACCAGCAGTGGCAGGATGGAAGGGCATAGTGGGCAGCGGCTGCTGGGAAATATAGTTCTCTCTTCCTTCCTTCCTTCCACCTCTTCCTCCTCTTCGCTACTTCCTTCTTTGGTTAAGCCGAGGTTTGAATCCAGCCAGAGCTCAAAGCACCCGGCTGGCCTCTGAGAGTTGAAGCCCCAGAGTTCAATCCAGACCCGGTTTTGGGTGCTAGTGTTCCCCTAGTCTTCCCCATTGGTGCAGATCTGTGTCCCGTCACTTGAACCCGGCAAAGGCAGCTCAACCTGGATGGCACATTTTAAGCTTGGGTGGAACCGGTGGGGTTGTACAGCCCCAAATGGAGAAATGTCCACACCCAACGTCCGAGTGGCACAGCTTGGAAAGGCATAATGGCATCCTTTTCCTGCCACACCCTCCTGCTGCTGCCTGGCCTCTGCTGCCTTCTGTGCCCCTGGTGGAGTCGGCGAAAGAAGGAAGGCTTTATTCTGGCTTGGCTGCTGGACTTCCTAAGGGCTGGAGGAGTGGCTTTTGAAGCTTGCCACTCCTGCCTGCTGCTGCTGCCTGGCTTATGCTGCCTTCTGTGCCCCTGGTGGAGTTGGGGGAAGAGGGAAGGCTTGCTTCTGGCTTGGCTGCTGGTCTCCCTGAGGGCTAGAGGAGTGCCTTGTAAGGCTTGCCACTCTTGCCACGCTCTCCTGCTGCTGCCTGGCCTCTGCTGCCTTCTGGACCCCTGGTGGAGTTGGGGAAAGAGGGAAGGCTTGATTCTGGCTCGACTGCTGGTCTTGCTGAGGGCTGAAGGAATGGCTTTTGAAGCTTACCACTGCTGCCATGCCCTCCGGCTGCTGCCTGGCCTCTGCTACCTTCTTTGCCCCTGGTGGAGGTTGGAGAAGAGGGAAGGCTTGATTCTGGCTTGGCTGCTGGTCTTCCTGAGGGCTAGAGCAGTGGTTTTGAAGCTTACAACTCCTCCCACCCCTTCTGCTTCTGCCTGGCCTCTGTTGCCTTCTTTGTCCCTGGTGGAGTTGGTGGAAGAGGGAAGGCTTGCTTCCGGTTTGGATGCTGGTCTTCATGAGGTCTGGAGGAATGGCTTTTGAAGCTTCCCACTCCTGCCACAACCTCCTCCTTCTGCCTGGCCTCTGCTGCCTTCTGTGCCCCTGGTGGAGTTGGTCAAAGAAGGAAGGCTTGCTTCTGGCTTGGCGGCTGGTCTTCCTGAGGGCTGGAGGAGTGGCTTTTGAAGCTTACCACTCCTGCCATGCTCTCCTGCGGCTGCCTGGCCTCTGCTGCCTTCTGTGCTCCTGAAGGAATTGGGGGAAGACGGAAGGCTTGCTTCTGGCTTGGTTGCTGGTCTCCCTGAGTGTTGGAGGACTGGCTTTTGAAGCTTACCACTGCTGCCATGCCCTCCTTCTGCTGCCTGGCCAATGCTGACTTTTGTGCCCCTGGTGGAGTTGGGGGAAGAGGGAAGGCTTGCTTCTGGCTTGGTTGCTTGTCTTATTGAAGGCTGGAGGAGTGGCTTTTAAAGCTTACCACTCCTGCCATGCCCTCCTGCTTCTGCCTGGCCTCTGCTGCCTTCAGTGCCCCTGGTGGAGTTGGAGGAAGACGGAAGGCTTGCTTCTGGCTTGGCTGCTGGTCTTCCTGAGGACTGGAGGAGTCGCTTTTGAAGCTTACCACTGCTGCCACAACCTCCTGCTGTTGCCTGGCCTCTGCTGTCTTCTGTGCCCCTGGTGAAGTTGGGGGAAGAGGGAAGGCTTGCTTCTGGCTTGGCTGCTTGGCTTCCTGAGGGCTGGAGGAATGGCTTTTGAACCTTGCCACTCCTGCCATGCCCTCCTGCTGCTGCCTGGCCTCTGCTGCCTTCTGTACCCCTGGTGGAGTTGAGGGAAGAGGGAAGGCTTGCTTCTGGCTTGGCTGCTGGTTTTCCTGAGGCCTGGAGGAATGGCTTTTGAAGTTTGCCACTCCTGCCTCGCCCTCCGGCTGCTGCCTGACCTCTTCTGCCTTAAGTGCCCCTGGTGGAGATGGGGGAAGACGGAAGCCTTGGTTCTGGCTTTGCTGCTTGGCTTCCTGAGGGCTGGAGGAATGGCTTTTGAAGCTTACCACTGCTGCCGTGCCCTCCTGCTTCTGCCTGGCCTCTTTTGCCTTCTTTTCCCCTGGTGGAATTGGGGGAAGAGGGAAGGCTTGCTTCTGGCTTGGCTGCTGGTCTTCCTGAGGGCTGGAGGAATGGCTTTTGCAGTTTCCCACTCCTGCCGTGCCCTCCTGCTTCTGCCTGTCCTCTGTTGCCTTCTTTGCCCCTGGTGGAGTTGGGGGAAGAGGGAAGGCTTGCTTCTGGCTTGGCTGCTCGTCTTCCTGAGTGCTGGAGGAGTGACTTTTGAAGCTTACAATTCCTCCCACCACGTGCTGCTTCTGCTTGGCTTCTGATGCCTTCTTTGTCCCTTGTGGAGTTGGGGGAAGACGGAAGGCTTGCTTCTCCCTTGGCTGATGGTCTTTCTTAGTGCTGGAGGACTGGACTTTGATGCTTACAACTCCTCCCACCCCCTCCTGCTTCTGCCTGGCTTCTGCTGCCTTCTTTGTCCCTTGTGGAGTTGGTGGAAGAGAGAAGGCTTGCTTCTGGCTTGGCTGCTGGTCTTCCTGAGGTCTGGAGGAATGGCTTTTGAAGCTTCCAACTCCTGCCACAACCTCCTGCTGCTGCCTGGCCTCTGCTGCCTTCTGTGCTCCTGGTGGAGTTGTGGGAAGACGGAAGGCTAGCTTCTTCCTTGGCTGCTGGTCTTCCTTAGGGCTGGAGGAGTGGCTTTTAAAGCTTGCCACTCTTGCCACGCTCTGCTGCTGCTGCCTGGCCTCTGCTGCCTTCTGTGCCCCTGGTGGAGTTCGGGGAAGAGGGAAGGCTTGCTTCTGGCTTGGCTGCTTGGCTTCCTGAGGGCTGGAGGAGTGGCTTTTAAAGCTTACCACTCCTGCCATGCCCTCCTGCTTCTGCCTGGCCTCTGCTGCCTTCTGTGCCCATGGTGGAGTTGGGGGAAGACGGAAGGCTTGCTTCTGGCTTGGCTGCTGGTCTTCCTGAGGACTGGAGGAGTAGCTTTTGAAGCTTACCACTGCTGCCATGCCCTCCTTCTGCTGCCTGGCCAATGCTGCCTTTTGTGCCCCTGGTGGAGTTTGGAGAAGAGGGAAGGCTTGCTTCTGGCTTGGCTGCTTGTCTTATTGAGGGCTGGAGGAGTGGCTTTTAAAGCTTACCACTCCTGCCATGCCCTCCTGCTTCTGCCTGGCCTCTGCTGCCTTCTGTGCCCCTGGTGGAGTTGGAGGAAGACGGAAGGCTTGCTTCTGGCTTGGCTGCTGGTCTTCCTGAGGACTGGAGGAGTCGCTTTTGAAGCTTACCACTGCTGCCACAACCTCCTGCTGTTGCCTGGCCTCTGCTGTCTTCTGTGCCCCTGGTGAAGTTGGGGTAAGAGGGAAGGCTTGCTTCTGGCTTGGCTGCTGGTCTTCCTGAGGGCTGGAGGAGTGGCTTTTTAAAGCTTACCACTCCTGCCATGCCCTCCTGCTTCTGCCTGGCCTCTGCTGCCTTCTGTGCCCCTGGTGAAGTTGGGGGAAGAGGGAAGGCTTGCTTCTGGCTTGGCTGCTGGTGTTCCTGAGGGCTGGAGGAGTGGCTTTTTAAAGCTTACCATTCTTGCCACTCTCTCCTGCTCCTGCCTGGCTTCTGCTGCATTCTGTGCCCCTGCTGAAGTTTGGGGAAGAGGGAAGGCTTGCTTCTGGCTTGGCTGCTGGTCTTCCTGAGGTCTGGAGGAATGGCTTTTGAAGCTTCCCACTCCTGCCACAACCTCCTGCTGCTGGCTGGCCTCTGCTGTCTTCTGCTCCCCCATTGCTTAGCCACCCACATTCACGAACACCAAAGTCCACATCCACAAAAAGACTCGAGGGCCCCATGGCAGATCTGTAGACAGAATGATTCTTCTTCTACAGTGGGGGCTTCTTGACCTCTCAGGCTGAAGACCAACAACGGCAGAAACAGCAGGAGAAGTAGACTATATCCAGCCATGTTCGGTTCTCAAAGCCCTAGTGCCCAACTGGATGCATTCTGGAACCTTTTGAGCCATGTAGCTGAACTCCCATTGTGAGTTCAAATGACCTCAGGGTTCTGCTGTGCTGTCATGGTTGACTCAAAGATATATGCCCTTGTTACTCTGTAAAATCAGTGTCTCACAACACCTTTGAGACTGAAAGAGATAATTAGGCAGGAGGAGCTTTCCTAAAGTCTAATTTCATGACGCCACTATGACCACGATATGGATATCTGGTCTTATAGGATAAGACCGTAACATTTATTTTATTGTATTGATAAAATCAGTTCCCCCTCCTTCTCCATGGATTCTCCAAAACAAACCACCTGATTTTTATTTTTATGTGTTTATGTTATTTCTAGCCTGCTTTTCTCCTGGATCAGGCTATTGGCTAGGATGGGCTGATCTGAGGCAGAGAACATGGGAAACTCTCTTTCTCTGTGTCCATCAGGGGCACAAGATGCGAGTCCCTTGCCATTTATCAGGATTTGCGGAATTAGCAAAACATCCTTCCTCCAGACTTTAAAGCAGAGCACTCCTTAACGCTGTGTCTACATCACACGACATCCCATTATTAGATCAGTTTCGTAGCAGCTGAGCCTCCATCCTATGGAATCCTGGGAGTTTCAGTTTTCTATGATATTTTAGCCTTCTCCCTCAGAGAGTTCTGGTGCCACAGCAAACTACTGCACATCCCAAGATTTCTATCAGATGGAGCCACGGCACTGTCAAGCTGCATTATTTCTACAGTGCAGACGCACCCAAAGTTAAACCTACACTGGAAACGTGGGCTGTAGCTACACTGTGGAAATGAATGCAGTTTGACGCTGCTTCAAGCACCGTGGCTCAGCGCTACAGAAAGCCTGAGATGTGTAGTTTTTGTGAGATGGCTTTGGTGCCACAGCAAACTGGGCATCCCAGGATTTCCATAGGATGGAGCCGTGGCAGTTAAAGCGGTGTCAGGCTACACTGATTCTGCAGTGTGGCAGCAGCGTGGGCTTGAAATGGAATTGCTGCTGTGAGGGCATTTCCCATTGTCAGCTCAGTTCCCAAAGAGGGATTCCGGCCGGCCAGAGCCGCTGGGGCTCTTAAACGGCTGGTCTGATCTGGAAGCTGAAATGGATGAAGGCACTTCAGATGTCAGGCAGAGGTTGTTCACCCCTCCCTCGGATTCAGCACATGGCCAGGGGCCTCTTTGCACCTCTATTGTGGTTCCATCCAATTTTAGACCAAGTGCTTTGAAGTAGTTTCCAACTTATCAGGGGGCTTCCTTGGCATCTTTCTTCGGGGGGCGGGGGGTCTTTGCCATGGCTATTCTCTGAGACTGAGAGAGTGTGCCTTGCCCAGGGTCACCCACTGGGTTTTCATGGCCGAGGCAAGATTTGAACCCTTGCCTCCCAACTTCCTAGTGCAACACCACATTGGCAGCCTGAATCCTCTTTCTCCTTCTGCTTTGCGCAGATATCTCCTTTATTTTGGGAGAGATTTCCCCACTTGCGACAGATGGTTTGGACTTCCAGAATTCTTGGCCATTTGTCATAAACTTTGCAAAGCAGCTTTGCCAAGAGGTAGTTGGCGGTCCTTCAGGTCCAATCGTGTGGTTGAGTCAAACCCTCACCCCCAAAGACTTACTGGCAGTCAAAGTTCAGAAACGTGAAAACACCTTTGATTTCAATAGTAAAATCTCAGCATTTTATTCTTGGCAGCTGACTGGTTGCTTAGGAATTTCATGTGAAAGGGATCTAGGAGTCTTAGAAGACCGTCAGTGTGATGCCTCAGCTAAGAAAGCCAAAGCAATTCTTGTTTGCATCAACAGAAGTGTGGTATCTAGATTGAGGCAAATGATAGTACAGTGGGCCCTTATTATCCGCTGGGGTTTGGTTCCAGGATCCCCTGCGGATAACAAAGTCCATGGGTGCTCAAGCCCCACTGAATAAAATGGCATAGCAAAATTGTGTCTCTTATATAAAATGGAAAATCAAGGTTTGCTGTTTAAATCTGTGGATAAAAATCCATGGATAAGGAGGGCCGAGAGTATTCTTCTTTCGTCAGGCTTCATCTGGAATAATCCTGTGTCCAGGTCTGGGCCCCACAATTCAAAAAGCATGTTGAGAAGCTGGAACGGTGTCCAAAGGGCAGCGACTAAAATGGTGAAGGGTCTTGAAACCATGAAGCCCTATGAGGAAAGACTTAGGGAGCTGGGGATGTTTAGCCTGGAGAAGAGACGATTAAGAGGTGATATGATAGCCCTGTTTAAATATTTGAAGGGATGTCATATTGAGGAGGGAGTAAGCTTGTTTTCTGCTGCTCCAGAGAACAGGATACAGAACAATGGATGCAAGTTACAGGAAAAGAGGTTCTAACTCAACATTAGGAGGCAGTTCCTGACAGTAAGAGCTGTTTGACAGTGGAATATGCTGCTGCCTTGGAGAGTGGTGTAGTCTCCTTCTTTGGAGGTCTTGAGACAGAGGCTGGATGGCCATCTGTCTCAGGTAGGGCTTGGATAGTGGTTTCCTGCATGGCAGAATGGGGTTAGATTGGATGGTCCTTGCGATTTCCCCCAACTCTATGATTTTAGGATTACAAAAAGACAATAATTAAATAGCAGCAAGACTGAGAATCCACATTAGGCATTCCTTTTACATTCTGGCACCTCCTAGCCGGCGTCTGGAAGACCATCAGGATTACCTCAATGCCCATCAGTGCCTGTTGCACATTGGGTCCATGGTGCATGAGTCACTCCACCGTCAACTATTGCACAGCGGTTGTCTCGATGTTGTAATGTCACAGTAGCCCCTGAGGTGAAGACGGATATTGCAAAAGTACTTAATTATGTTCTCCACACATGTAAGTACCATTACAAAGACCCAAGTCCCATGCCAGATTGCAGCCATATTCTTAGAAACTGGGAGCAGCCATAGAGAAGGCCCTGCCCCTCATTCTGATTAAGTGTGAAGGTGGTGGGATCCAGAGTAGTTCCTCCCCTGAGGATCACAGCGGCCTTGGATGTTTTATGAGATCAAAATCCTAACATCTGATCACAAGTACTTAATACATGAGAAGAAATCTGTTAGGAAGGCCATGGTACCCAAGTGACCAGATATTCTAAACAGAAAGGAGGACAGGCACTGTGAAATGTAGGGCCTTCAAAATGCAAAATGCAAGCTAAAAACACTAATACGGTCAGCCCTCGATATCCACAGATTTTTTTAATCCACAGATTCAAGTATCCATGGATTGAAAATAGTCCAAAAAATATAAATTCCAAATAGCAAATGTCCATTTTGCCATTTTATATAAGGGACACCATTTCAGTATGTCATTGTATTTAATGGGACTTGAGGATCCACAGATTTTGCTATCCATAGGGGATCCTGGAACCAAACCCCAGCAGGTAACAAGGACCCACAGTAATAATAATAATAATAATAATAATACACATAATGCAAGGTGACACATAAATAAAGTAATTATTTTGGTAGGCAGGTGTGTAGAAACCACTATTTCTGAACTCTCCAGGTGCCTGTTCCCAGGAGAAGTAAAACAAAGCTTGCAGCTGAGCCGCACCATCCTAATACTTCGATGCCAGTCCCAGTCAGTTGAAGGCAAGCACGCCTGCAGAGTGGGAAGTCAGCCCTGCTTTCTCTACATGCTTTTTGAGTGCCATAGTGGTTTGAGTGTTGGCCTATGACACTGGAGACCAGGGTTCAGTTCCCCGCTTGGCCTTGGATTCAATGGGTGACCTTAGACAAGTCACACTCTCTCAGCCTCGGGGCAGGGCCATGGCAAACCTATTCTGAACAAATCTCATAGAAGCATAGAGCTGGAAGAGACCTCAAGGGCCATTATTACATCTAGTCCGACCCCCTGCCATGCAGGAAGACATGAACAAAGCACTCCCGACTGATGGCCATCCAACCTCTGGTTAACAAGGCTGTTAGAAAAAAAGATTATTCACACTACCGATGATGCGGATCTTTTAAAAAAAAAAACTCGGGAGCTATTCACACTGTGAAAATAATCCAGGAGGAATCTGAGTTGAATCTCCATTGTTCACTCGCATCCTGAACACACTAGATTAAGTTGGGCTGGGGCTACCAAAACCCCCTCTTTATCCAGATAATCAATATTGGCTTTCCCTCTTGAGTTTTTTTTTCTAAAGCTCCACATCACAATTAGTGTGAATAATTGATCCAAACGGACCTGAACAGACCTGGGATGAAACTCTGCATGACTGTTTGGTGGATTTTTTGTTTGAATTTACTACCCCTGTGAGTCATATGGATGGAGATCTTGTGGCACCGTTTGAGACTGACTGGAAGAAAGCAGTTGGCAGCATGAGCTTTCCCAGGCTTTCCTTTGCATGTATTTGGTGGAGTGGAAAACCAGGGATAGGCCTATACAGCGCCGCGTGGGGGAAAGCGATGGCGTGTGTGCTCATGGCACGTGCACCGCACCACACCGTGAGCTCACGCCCCATTATTTTCAATGGGGCTTCAGCACACACACTTTTTCTCTTACTCAGGGGTCCGGAAGAGATCCCCCACGTAAGGGAAGGACCCCTAACAACAACAATAACAACAACAACAACAACTGGAACTCCATTTTAACAGACCAGTCTGTTTCTGTAACAGAAAGGGTGGTAAACAAAGACGAAAACGAGTAAATAAACATGTCCTTTAAAAGTCTTCACTGATGTTAATATCCATCCATTTGTGTTTTTGGCGATGAATGACTGTGCTTATAAAAATTAAAAATTTGGCACATCAGCAGTAGTAGTTCATTAGACCCATCAGTGCAGTTGTGGCAAATCGGATGTCTATATCAGGCCTGCACAACATACGGCCCCTAAGGGTCCTATAGGCCGGCCCTTTTCGGCCGTGCAGGAATACATAGGATCTGAGAGCTGGAAGTTACTACTAAGGGGCATATAGGCTGAACCTCTTAGGCCGTGCAGGAATACATAGGATCCTAGAGCTGGAAGTTACTACTAAGGGGCATATAGGCTGAACCTCTTTGGCCGTGCAGGAATACATAGGATCCTAGAGCTGAAAGTTACTACTAAGGGTATTATAAGCCAACCCTCTTCGGCCATGCAGGAATACAGATAATTCAAGATAGTGGGAAGGGAAAGGATTAACTGGGATAATTGGAGAGTTTGCAATGGAAGGAAGCTGAGGATGAAGGGGAAAAGGGAAAGAGAAACTGGTACATTATTAAAAGCAGCTGAGAAATTGGGAGGTCAGAAGGTCTGAAGAAAAAACAAAGCAAAGTGCATGAACACATAAATTACTATTTAACATAACCATTTTTTATTATAAAATAACCATACTACAACTGTCTTTCGCCAGCCTTTTTGGACTCTCTGCTGCTGGTTTTGCCTCTTTGGCCTGCTGCTGGGCTCATCAACAGGGAGCTGGTTCATCATCATCCTCCCATTCTCTGCTGCAGATGGCAGGCAGGCAGGCAGGCGGGCGGGCGGGTGGGCGGGCGGACGGATGGACGGACGGACGGACGGAAGGAAGGAAGGGAAAAAGGAGATTTCCCCCTGAGACTGGAGCTGCCTCCTGGATAGAGAAGAGGATGGGAGCAGCAGAAGGGCCATGCCAGTCTCATGCTCCAGCAGAGACCCATCATCATCCTCTGGCTCTGGCTCCCAGAGTCTAGTTCTGTATTATTGGGAGCCCTCCTCTTTCATGGGAAGAGAGGGAGGGAGAGGGGAAGGGGAAAGGGGGAAAAGGGGAAGAAGGGAAGGAAGGAGGGAAAGGGGAAGAAGGGAAGGAAGGAGGTATGGGGGAGGGAGTGAAGGAAGGAGGGGAAGGGGGAAGGAGGGAAGGACAGAGGGAATGAAAGAAAGACAGAAAAACGGAAGGAGGGAATGAAAAGGAAGGAAGGAAGGAAGGAAGGAAGGAAGGAAGGAAGAAGGAAATAAAGAAAGAAGGAAGGAAAGCATGGAAGGAAGAAGGAAGGAAGGAAAGAAGGAGAAAAGAAAGGAGAGAGGGAGGGAGTAAAAAAGGAGGAAACGAAGGAGGGAGGGAGGTAGGAAGGAAGGAAGGAAGGAAGGGACTAGAACTTCGTTTTGGATGGTATGGATATCTATTTTATACTAAATTAAATTCTAAGAAGGGATTAAGAGTATTGGTTGAATATTAAACCTAAATGTTGTTCAGTCCTTCCGAAATGGGCATCCATAAAGGAAGTGTTTTGTAACTGTGTCCAGCTAAGCCAAGAAAAATGGGTAAGGTATGAAGATCTGATTGATCAAAAAGGCAAAAGACATACAAATAAAGTCACAAAGCAATTGATATTATAAGGTCTTAGCTGTACCTGGTTTACTTATAGACAGATTAGGGAAAGGTTTATAATGTATGTTAAGACTTTAGCAATTGGCAAAGCGGATATGGAATAAGAAAAAAAATTGTTCATTAAGAAGATAATCATAGAATCAACATTTTTTATAAAATGTTATTAAAAATTGAATTAGAGAATGAACAAGTCAAAACCCAGATGGTGAAATGGGTGCAAAATTTGGGACAAAATATAGATTTTGATCAGTGGGAGAAAACAGGAGCGAAGAGATTAAAGTATACTTTAAGTGTTAATTACAAAGAAAAATATTGTAAGATACATTAACGTTGGTATAGCCCCTTTAAAAGGCAAAAATGTTGAAAAACACAACTAAAATTTGTTGGAAATGTGAGAAAAAAACACGGTATGTGCTGGGAATGTGTTGAAACAAAAAAAAAAATACTGGAATGAAATACATAAGTCAATACAAATTATATTAGAAGATAGAAAAGGACCCCAAAATATATTTATTTAATATTATCTCAGATGATAAATTAGAAAAAAAAATATGGGAAACTACTATTTTATATGATTTCAGCTGGCAGAATGGTTTATACTCAGAAATGGAAAATGAAGACAATACCTAATGTAAAGGACTGGTTGATAAAATTGTATGATGTTATAGAAACTGATGAATTAAGACATTTATTAAAGAAGAATTCAATGAATACGTCTGAAAAGCAATGGGAGCCTTTGATAAAAATTTTAAAAACAGAATGAGGAAAAGACTTTACTTTTGGACTGGAGTGATAAAAATAATTGTAAAATAGTATACTTTAAAGCAACCACAGATAGATGGACTTTACAATCATTTATGCGATTGTAGATACTTCTTGAAAATGGAGTATGTTTAATTTTAGATAGTAAGTAATATATTTCACCGTTAATAATGTCTGGAGACCTCATTTAATACTAGAAGGCAGGAGATCTCAAGTAAAAAGAAGGAAGAGTTGATATGGTTTAGACATATAATTAGATTTCTCTGTGGTTTGTTATGAAAGAAAATGAATTGTATGTGTGTGTTTAAATTTTATATATTATATCTATATAAAAATTTAATAATGAATATAATTTTAAAAAAGAAAGAAAGGAAGAAGATGACGAAGGAGAAGAGGAAAGAGGAGGAAGGAAAGCAAGAGGAGGAAGAAGAGGAAGGAGAGAAAAGAGAAGAAAGAAGAGGAAAGAGGAGGAAGGAGATGAAGGGAAGGAAAGAGGGAGAGGAAAGAGGAAAAGGAAAGAGGGAGAGGAAAGAGGGAGAGGAAAGAGGAAAAGGAAGGAGGGAGAGGAAAGAGGGAGAGGAAAGAGGAGGAAGGGGTGGAAGGAAGGAAGGAAAGAAGAGAGAACTATATCCCTCGGCAGCCCCTGCCCACCATGCCCTTCCAACCTGCCACTGCTGGTCAGTTGGCTGGGCTCCCCTAAGCGCCAGCCAACTGACCAGCAGTGGCAGGATGGAAGGGCATAGTGGGCAGGGGCTGCTGGGAGATATAGTTCTCTCTTCCTTCCTTCCTTCCACCCCTTCCTCCTCTTGGTTACTTCCTACTTTGGTTAAGCCGAGGTTTGAATCCAGCCAGAGCTCAAAGCACCTGGCTGGACTCTGAGAGTTGAAGCCCCAGAGTTCAATCCAGACCGGGGTTGGGGTGTTAGTGCTCCCCTCGTCTTCCCCATTGGTGCAGAGCTGCGTCCCGTCACTTGAGCCCGGCAAAGGCAGCTCGACCTGGATGGCACATTTTAAGCCTGGGTGGAACCGGTGGGATTGTCCTGCCCCAAATGGGGAAATGTCCACACCCAACGTCTGAGTGGCACAGCTTGGAAAGGTATGATGGCATCCTTCTACTGCCACGCCCTCCTGCCGCTGCCTGGCCTCTGCTGCCTTCTGTGCCCCTGGTGGAGTTGGGTGAAGAGGGAAGGCTTGCTCCTGGCTTGCCTGCTGGTCTTCCTGAGGGCTGGAGGAGTGGCTTTTGAAGCTTACCACTGCTGCCATGCCCTCCTGCTGCTGCCTGGCCTCTGCTGCCTTCTGTGCCCCTGGTGGAGTTGGGGGAAGAAGGAAGGCTTGCTACTGGCTTGTCTGCTGGTCTTCCTGGGGACTGGAGGAGTGCCTTTTGAAGCTTACCACTCCTGCCACACCCTCCTTCTGCTACCTGGCCTCTGCTCCCTTCTGTGTCCCTGGTGAAGATGGAAACCTTGTTTTTGGCTTGGCTGCTGGTCATCCAGAGGGCTGCAGGAGTGGCTTTTAAAGCTTACCACTCCTGCCATGCCCTCCTGCTGCTACCTGGCCTCTGCTGCCTTCTGGATTATTGGGAGCCCTCCTCTCTCATGGGAAGGGAGGGATCGAGAGGGGAAGGGGAAGAAGGGAAGGAAGGAGGGGAAGGGGAAGAAAGGAAGGAAAGAGGGGAAGGGGGAAGGAGGGAAGGAAGGAGGGGAATTGGGAAGGAGGGAAGGAAAGGGATGTAGGAAAGGAGGGAAAAAAAGAAGGAAGGAAGGAAGGAAGGACAGAGGGAATGAAAGAAATAAAGAAAAATGGAAGGAGGGAAAGAAAAGTAAGGAATGAAGAAGGAAATAAAGAAGGAAGGAAGGAAGGCATGAAAGAAAGAAAGGAAATGGAGAAGGGAGGGAGGAAGTGATAGAAGGAAGGAAGGGGAAAAGAAAGGAAGGAACAAAAGAAAGAAAGGAAAGAGGGAAGGGGGGAGGAATAAGGGAAAGAGGGAGTGAAGTAAGAGGAGGGAAGGTAAGGAGTGGGAGGAAGGGAGGGAGGAAGAAGAAAAGAGGTAGAAAGGAAGGAAGGAGGAAAGAAAGAAAGAAAGAGGGAGGGAAGGAAGGAAAAAAGGACAAAAGGAAGGGAGGGAGGGAAAGAGAGAGGGAGCAGAAAGGGAGGAAGTAGAAAAAAGAAAAGAGGGAAGGAGGGAAGGAGGTAGAAACAGAAGGGAAAGGAGGGAAGAAAGAAGAGAGGAGGAAAGGGAGGGAGGAAGCAAAGAAA
The DNA here is from genome assembly GCA_023333645.1 of Sceloporus occidentalis. NCBI lineage: Eukaryota > Metazoa > Chordata > Lepidosauria > Squamata > Phrynosomatidae > Sceloporus > Sceloporus occidentalis. The sequence continues at coordinate 221,029,494 of JALMGF010000001.1, forward strand.
GAAAGAAAGAAAGAAAGAAGAGAGGGAGGGAAGGAAGGAAGGAAGGAAGGAAGGGAGTAAAGAAGGAGAATAGAAAGGAGAGAGGGAGGGAGTAAAAAAAGAGGAAAGAGGAGGAAGGAGATGAAGGGAAGGAAAGAGGGACAGGAAAGAGGTAGAGGAAGGAGGGAGAGGAAAGAGGTAGAGGAAGGAGGGAGAGGAAAGTGGGAGAGGAAAGAGGAGGAAGGGGTGGAAGGAAGGAAGGAAAGAAGAGAGAACTATATTTCCCAGCAGCCCCTGCCCACCATGCCCTTCAATCCTGCCACTGCTGGTCAGTTGGTTGTCGCTTAGGGGAGCCCAGCCAACAGACCAGCAGTGGCAGGATGGAAGGGCATAGTGGGCAGCGGCTGCTGGGAAATATAGTTCTCTCTTCCTTCCTTCCTTCCACCTCTTCCTCCTCTTCGCTACTTCCTTCTTTGGTTAAGCCGAGGTTTCAATCCAGCCAGAGCTCAAAGCACCCGGCTGGCCTCTGAGAGTTGAAGCCCCAGAGTTCAATCCAGACCCGGTTTTGGGTGCTAGTGTTCCCCTAGTCTTCCCCATTGGTGCAGATCTGTGTCCCGTCACTTGAACCCGGCAAAGGCAGCTCAACCTGGATGGCACATTTTAAGCTTGGGTGGAACCGGTGGGGTTGTACAGCCCCAAATGGAGAAATGTCCACACCCAACGTCCGAGTGGCACAGCTTGGAAAGGCATAATGGCATCCTTTTCCTGCCACACCCTCCTGCTGCTGCCTGGCCTCTGCTGCCTTCTGTGCCCCTGGTGGAGTTGGGCAAAGAGGTAAGGCTTGCTTCTGGCTTGGCTGCTCGGCTTCCTGAGGGCTGGAGGAATGGCTTTTGAACCTTGCCACTCCTGCCATGCCCTCCTGCTGCTGCCTGGCCTCTGCTGCCTTCTGTACTCCTGGTGGAGTTGAGGGAAGAGGGAAGGCTTGCTTCTGGCTTGGCTGCTGGTCTTCCTGAGGCCTGGAGGAATGGCTTTTGAAGTTTGCCACTCCTGCCTCGCCCTCCGGCTGCTGCCTGACCTCTTCTGCCTTATGTGCCCCTGGTGGAGATGGGGGAAGACGGAAGGCTTGCTTCTGGCTTTGCTGCTTGGCTTCCTGAGGGCCGGAGGAATGGCTTTTGAAGCTTACCACTGCTGCCGTGCCCTCCTGCTTCTGCCTGGCCTCTTTTGCCTTCTTTTCCCCTGGTGGAATTGGGGGAAGAGGGAAGGCTTGCTTCTGGCTTGGCTGCTGGTCTTCCTGAGGGCTGGAGGAATGGCTTTTGCAGTTTCCCACTCCTGCCGTGCCCTCCTGCTTCTGCCTGTCCTCTGTTGCCTTCTTTGTCCCTTGTGGAGTTGGGGGAAGACGGAAGGCTTGCTTCTGCCTTGGCTGCTCGTCTTCCTGAGTGCTGGAGGAGTGACTTTTGAAGCTTACAATTCCTCCCACCATGTGCTGCTTCTGCTTGGCTTCTGATGCCTTCTTTGTCCCTTGTGGAGTTGGGGGAAGACGGAAGGCTTGCTTCTGCCTTGGCTGCTGGTCGTCCTGAGGGCTGGAGGAATGGCTTTTGCAGTTTCCCACTCCTGCCGTGCCCTCCTGCTTCTGCCTGGCCTCTGTTGCCTTCTTTTCCCCTGGTGGAATTGGGGGAAGAGGGAAGGCTTGCTTCTGGCTTGGCTGCTGGTCTTCCTGAGGGCTGGAGGAATGGCTTTTGCAGTTTCCCACTCCTGCCGTGCCCTCCTGCTTCTGCCTGTCCTCTGTTGCCTTCTTTGCCCCTGGTGGAGTTGGGGGAAGAGGGAAGGCTTGCTTCTGGCTTGGCTGCTCGTCTTCCTGAGTGCTGGAGGAGTGACTTTTGAAGCTTACAACTCCTCCCACCCCGTGCTGCTTCTGCTTGGCTTCTGCTGCCTTCTTTGTCCCTTGTGGAGTTGGGGGAAGACGGAAGGCTTGCTTCTGCCTTGGCTGCTGGTCGTCCTGAGGGCTGGAGCAGTGGCTTTAAAAGCTTGCCACTCCTGCCTCGCTCTCCTGCTGCTGCCTGGCCTGTGCTGCCTTCTGTGTCCCAGGTGGAGTTGGGGGCAGAGGGAGGGCTTCCTTCTGACTTGGCTGCTGGTCTTCCTGAGGGTTGGAGGAATGGCTTTTGAAGCTTCCCACTCCTGCCACAACCTCCTTCTTCTGCCTGGCCTCTGCTGCCTTCTGTGCCCCTGGTGGAGTTGGTCAAAGAAGGAAGGCTTGCTTCTGGCTTGGCGGCTGGTCTTCCTGAGGGCTGGAGGAGTGGCTTTTGAAGCTTGCCAAGCCTCCCTCGCCCTCCTGCTCCTGCCTGGCCTCTGCTGCCATCTGTGCCCCTGGTGGAGTTGCGGGAAGAGGGAAGGCTTGCTTCTGGCTTGGCTGCTTGGCTTCCTGAGGGCTGGAGGAATGACTTTTGAAGCTTACCACTGCTGCCGTGCCCTCCTGCTGCTGCCTGGCCTCTGTTGCCTTCTTTGCCCCTGGTGGAGTTGGGGGAAGAGGGAAGGCTTGCTTCTGGCTTGGCTGCTCGTCTTCCTGAGTGCTGGAGGAGTGACTTTTGAAGCTTACAACTCCTCCCACCCCGTGCTGCTTCTGCTTGGCTTCTGCTGCCTTCTTTGTCCCTTGTGGAGTTGGGGGAAGACGGAAGGCTTGCTTCTGCCTTGGCTGCTGGTCGTCCTGAGGGCTGGAGCAGTGGCTTTAAAAGCTTGCCACTCCTGCCTCGCTCTCCTGCTGCTGCCTGGCCTCTGCTGCCTTCTGTGTCCCAGGTGGAGTTGGGGGCAGAGGGAGGGCTTCCTTCTGACTTGGCTGCTGGTCTTCCTGAGGGTTGGAGGAATGGCTTTTGAAGCTTCCCACTCCTGCCACAACCTCCTTCTTCTGCCTGGCCTCTGCTGCCTTCTGTGCCCCTGGTGGAGTTGGGGGAAGAGGGAAGGCTTGCTTCTGGCTTGGCTGCTCGTCTTCCTGAGTGCTGGAGGAGTGACTTTTGAAGCTTACAACTCCTCCCACCCCGTGCTGCTTCTGCTTGGCTTCTGCTGCCTTCTTTGTCCCTTGTGGAGTTGGGGGAAGACGGAAGGCTTGCTTCTGCCTTGGCTGCTGGTCGTCCTGAGGGCTGGAGCAGTGGCTTTAAAAGCTTGCCACTCCTGCCTCGCTCTCCTGCTGCTGCCTGGCCTGTGCTGCCTTCTGTGTCCCAGGTGGAGTTGGGGGCAGAGGGAGGGCTTCCTTCTGACTTGGCTGCTGGTCTTCCTGAGGGTTGGAGGAATGGCTTTTGAAGCTTCCCACTCCTGCCACAACCTCCTTCTTCTGCCTGGCCTCTGCTGCCTTCTGTGCCCCTGGTGGAGTTGGTCAAAGAAGGAAGGCTTGCTTCTGGCTTGGCGGCTGGTCTTCCTGAGGGCTGGAGGAGTGGCTTTTGAAGCTTGCCAAGCCTCCCTCGCCCTCCTGCTCCTGCCTGGCCTCTGCTGCCATCTGTGCCCCTGGTGGAGTTGCGGGAAGAGGGAAGGCTTGCTTCTGGCTTGGCTGCTTGGCTTCCTGAGGGCTGGAGGAATGACTTTTGAAGCTTACCACTGCTGCCGTGCCCTCCTGCTGCTGCCTGGCCTCTGCTGCCTTCTGTGCCCCTGGTGGAGTTGGGCAAAGTGGGAAGGCTTGCTTCTGGCTTGGCTGTTTGGCTTCCAGAGGACTGGAGGAATGACTTTTGAAGCTTACCACTACTGCCGTGCCCTCCTGCTGCTGCCTGGCCTCTGCTGCCTTCTGTGCTCATGGTGGAGTTGGGCAAAGACGGAAGGCTTGCTTCTGGCTTGGCTGCTTGGCTTCCTGAGGGCTGGAGGAATGGCATTTGAAGCTTACCACTGCTGCCATGCCCTCCTGCTCCTGCCTGGCCTCTGCTGCCTTCTTTGTCCCTTGTGGAGTTGGTGGAAGAGGGAAGGCTTGCTTCTGGCTTGGCTGCTGGTCTTTCTTAGTGCTGGAGGACTGGACTTTGATGCTTACAACTCCTCCCACCCCCTCCTGCTTCTGCCTGGCTTCTGCTGCCTTCTTTGTCCCTTGTGGAGTTGGTGGAAGAGGGAAGGCTTGCTTCTGGCTTGGCTGCTGGTCTTCCTGAGGTCTGGAGGAATGGCTTTTGAAGCTTCCAACTCCTGCCACAACCTCCTGTTGCTGCCTGGCCTCTGCTGCCTTCTGTGCTCCTGGTGGAGTTGTGGGAAGACGGAAGGCTAGCTTCTTCCTTGGCTGCTGGTCTTCCTTAGGGCTGGAGGAGTGGCTTTTAAAGCTTGCCACTCTTGCCACGCTCTGCTGCTGCTGCCTGGCCTCTGCTGCCTTCTGTGTCCCTGGTGGAGTTCGGGGAAGAGGGAAGGCTTGCTTCTGGCTTGGCTGCTTGGCTTCCTGAGGGCTGGAGGAGTGGCTTTTAAAGCTTACCACTCCTGCCATGCCCTCCTGCTTCTGCCTGGCCTCTGCTGCCTTCTGTGCCCATGGTGGAGTTGGGGGAAGACGGAAGGCTTGCTTCTGGCTTGGCTGCTGGTCTTCCTGAGGACTGGAGGAGTGGCTTTTGAAGCTTACCACTGCTGCCATGCCCTCCTTCTGCTGCCTGGCCAATGCTGCCTTTTGTGCCCCTGGTGGAGTTTGGAGAAGAGGGAAGGCTTGCTTCTGGCTTGGCTGCTTGTCTTATTGAGGGCTGGAGGAGTGGCTTTTAAAGCTTACCACTCCTGCCATGCCCTCCTGCTTCTGCCTGGCCTCTGCTGCCTTCTGTGCCCCTGGTGGAGTTGGAGGAAGACGGAAGGCTTGCTTCTGGCTTGGCTGCTGGTCTTCCTGAGGACTGGAGGAGTCGCTTTTGAAGCTTACCACTGCTGCCACAACCTCCTGCTGCTGCCTGCCCTTTGCTGCCTTCTTTGCCCCTGGTGGTGTTGGGGGAAGAGGGAAGGCTTGCTTCTGGCTTGGCTGCTTGTCTTATTGAGGGCTGGAGGAGTGGCTTTTGAAGCTTACCACTCCTGCCATGCCCTCCTGCTGTTGCCTGGCCTCTGCTGCCTTCTGTGCCCCTGGTGAAGTTGGGGGAAGAGGGAAGGCTTGCTTCTGGCTTGGCTGCTGGTCTTCCTGAGGGCTGGAGGAGTGGCTTTTTAAAGCTTACCATTCTTGCCACTCTCTCCTGCTCCTGCCTGGCTTCTGCTGCATTCTGTGCCCCTGCTGAAGTTTGGGGAAGAGGGAAGGCTTGCTTCTGGCTTGGCTGCTGGTCTTCCTGAGGTCTGGAGGAATGGCTTTTGAAGCTTCCCACTCCTGCCACAACCTCCTGCTGCTGGCTGGCCTCTGCTGTCTTCTGCTCCCCCATTGCTTAGCCACCCACATTCACGAACACCAAAGTCCACATCCACAGAAAGACTCGAGGGCCCCATGGCAGATCTGTAGACAGAATGATTCTTCTTCTACAGTGGGGGCTTCTTGACCTCTCAGGCTGAAGACCAACAACGGCAGAAACAGCAGGAGAAGTAGACTATATCCAGCCATGTTCGGTTCTCAAAGCCCTAGTGCCCAACTGGATGCATTCTGGAACCTTTTGAGCCATGTAGCTGAACTCCCATTGTGAGTTCAAATGACCTCACGGTTCTGCTGTGCTGTCATGGTTGACTCAAAGATATATGCCCTTGTTACTCTGTAAAGTCAGTGTCTCACAGCACCTTTGAGACTCAAAGAGATAATTAGGCAGGAGGAGCTTTCCTAAAGTCTAATTTCATGAGGCCACTATGACCACGATGTGGATATCTGGTCTTATAGGATAAGACCGTAACATTTATTTTATTGTATTGATAAAATCAGTTCCCCCTCCTTCTTCATGGATTCTCCAAAACAAACCACCTGATTTTTATTTTTATGTGTTTATGTTATTTCTAGCCTGCTTTTCTCCTGGATCAGGCTGTTGGCTAGGATGGGCTGATCTGAGGCAGAGAACATGGGAAACTCTCTTTCTCTGTGTCCATCAGGGGCACAAGATGCGAGTCCCTTGCCATTTATCAGGATTTGCGGAATTAGCAAAACATCCTTCCTCCAAACTTTAAAGCAGAGCACTCCTTAACGCTGTGTCTACATCACACGACATCCCATTATTAGATCAGTTTCGTAGCAGCTGAGCCTCCATCCTATGGAATCCTGGGAGTTTCAGTTTTCTATGATATTTTAGCCTTCTCCCTCAGAGAGTTCTGGTGCCACAGCAAACTACTGCACATCCCAAGATTTCTATCAGATGGAGCCACGGCACTGTCAAGCTGCATTATTTCTACAGTGCAGACGCACCCAAAGTTAAACCTACACTGGAAACGTGGGCTGTAGCTACACTGTGGAAATGAATGCAGTTTGACGCTGCTTCAAGCACCGTGGCTCAGCGCTACAGAAAGCCTGAGATGTGTAGTTTTTGTGAGATGGCTTTGGTGCCACAGCAAACTGGGCATCCCAGGATTTCCATAGGATGGAGCCGTGGCAGTTAAAGCGGTGTCAGGCTACACTGATTCTGCAGTGTGGCAGCAGCGTGGGCTTGAAATGGAATTGCTGCTGTGAGGGCATTTCCCATTGTCAGCTCAGTTCCCAAAGAGGGATTCCGGCCGGCCAGAGCCGCTGGGGCTCTTAAACGGCTGGTCTGATCTGGAAGCTGAAATGGATGAAGGCACTTCAGATGTCAGGCAGAGGTTGTTCACCCCTCCCTCGGATTCAGCACATGGCCAGGGGCCTCTTTGCACCTCTATTGTGGTTCCATCCAATTTTAGACCAAGTGCTTTGAAGTCGTTTCCAACTTATCAGGGGGCTTCCTTGGCATCTTTCTTCGGGGGGCGGGGGGTCTTTGCCATGGCTATTCTCTGAGACTGAGAGAGTGTGCCTTGCCCAGGGTCACCCACTGGGTTTTCATGGCCGAGGCAAGATTTGAACCCTTGCCTCCCAACTTCCTAGTGCAACACCACATTGGCAGCCTGAATCCTCTTTCTCCTTCTGCTTTGCGCAGATATCTCCTTTATTTTGGGAGAGATTTCCCCACTTGCGACAGATGGTTTGGACTTCCAGAATTCTTGGCCATTTGTCATAAACTTTGCAAAGCAGCTTTGCCAAGAGGTAGTTGGCGGTCCTTCAGGTCCAATCGTGTGGTTGAGTCAAACCCTCACCCCCAAAGACTTACTGGCAGTCAAAGTTCAGAAACGTGAAAACACCTTTGATTTCAATAGTAAAATCTCAGCGTTTTATTCTTGGCAGCTGACTGGTTGCTTAGGAATTTCATGTGAAAGGGATCTAGGAGTCTTAGAAGACCGTCAGTGTGACGCCTCAGCTAAGAAAGCCAAAGCAATTCTTGTTTGCATCAACAGAAGTGTGGTATCTAGATTGAGGCAAATGATAGTACTGTACAGTGGGCCCTTATTATCCGCTGGGGTTTGGTTCCAGGATCCCCTGCGGATAACAAAGTCCATGGGTGCTCAAGCCCCACTGAATAAAATGGCATAGCAAAATTGTGTCTCTTATATAAAATGGAAAATCAAGGTTTGCTGTTTAAATCTGTGGATAAAAATCCATGGATAAGGAGGGCCGAGAGTATTCTTCTTTCGTCAGGCTTCATCTGGAATAATCCTGTGTCCAGGTCTGGGCCCCACAATTCAAAAAGCATGTTGAGAAGCTGGAACGGTGTCCAAAGGGCAGCGACTAAAATGGTGAAGGGTCTTGAAACCATGAAGCCCTATGAGGAAAGACTTAGGGAGCTGGGGATGTTTAGCCTGGAGAAGAGACGATTAAGAGGTGATATGATAGCCCTGTTTAAATATTTGAAGGGATGTCATATTGAGGAGGGAGTAAGCTTGTTTTCTGCTGCTCCAGAGAACAGGATACAGAACAATGGATGCAAGTTACAGGAAAAGAGGTTCTAACTCAACATTAGGAGGCAGTTCCTGACAGTAAGAGCTGTTTGACAGTGGAATATGCTGCTGCCTTGGAGAGTGGTGTAGTCTCCTTCTTTGGAGGTCTTGAGACAGAGGCTGGATGGCCATCTGTCTCAGGTAGGGCTTGGATAGTGGTTTCCTGCATGGCAGAATGGGGTTAGATTGGATGGTCCTTGCGATTTCCCCCAACTCTATGATTTTAGGATTACAAAAAGACAATAATTAAATAGCAGCAAGACTGAGAATCCACATTAGGCATTCCTTTTACATTCTGGCACCTCCTAGCCGGCGTCTGGAAGACCATCAGGATTACCTCAATGCCCATCAGTGCCTGTTGCACATTGGGTCCATGGTGCATGAGTCACTCCACCGTCAACTATTGCACAGCGGTTGTCTCGATGTTGTAATGTCACAGTAGCCCCTGAGGTGAAGACGGATATTGCAAAAGTACTTAATTATGTTCTCCACACATGTAAGTACCATTACAAAGACCCAAGTCCCATGCCAGATTGCAGCCATATTCTTAGAAACTGGGAGCAGCCATAGAGAAGGCCCTGCCCCTCATTCTGATTAAGTGTGAAGGTGGTGGGATCCAGAGTAGTTCCTCCCCTGAGGATCACAGCGGCCTTGGATGTTTTATGAGATCAAAATCCTAACATCTGATCACAAGTACTTAATACATGAGAAGAAATCTGTTAGGAAGGCCATGGCACCCAAGTGACCAGATATTCTAAACAGAAAGGAGGACAGGCACCGTGAAATGTAGGGCCTTCAAAATGCAAAATGCAAGCTAAAAACACTAATACGGTCAGCCCTCGATATCCACAGATTTTTTTAATCCACAGATTCAAGTATCCATGGATTGAAAATAGTCCAAAAAATATAAATTCCAAATAGCAAATGTCCATTTTGCCATTTTATATAAGGGACACCATTTCAGTATGTCATTGTATTTAATGGGACTTGAGGATCCACAGATTTTGCTATCCATAGGGGATCCTGGAACCAAACCCCAGCAGGTAACAAGGACCCACAGTAATAATAATAATAATAATAATAATAATAATAATAATACACATAATGCAAGGTGACACATAAATAAAGTAATTATTTTGGTAGGCAGGTGTGTAGAAACCACTATTTCTGAACTCTCCAGGTGCCTGTTCCCAGGAGAAGTAAAACAAAGCTTGCAGCTGAGCCGCACCATCCTAATACTTCGATGCCAGTCCCAGTCAGTTGAAGGCAAGCACGCCTGCAGAGTGGGAAGTCAGCCCTGCTTTCTCTACATGCTTTTTGAGTGCCATAGTGGTTTGAGTGTTGGCCTATGACACTGGAGACCAGGGTTCAGTTCCCCGCTTGGCCTTGGATTCAATGGGTGACCTTAGACAAGTCACACTCTCTCAGCCTCGGGGCAGGGCCATGGCAAACCTATTCTGAACAAATCTCATAGAAGCATAGAGCTGGAAGAGATCTCAAGGGCCATTATTACATCTAGTCCAACCCCCTGCCATGCAGGAAGACATGAACAAAGCACTCCCGACTGATGGCCATCCAACCTCTGGTTAACAAGGCTGTTAGAAAAAAAGATTATTCACACTACCGATGATGCGGATCTTTTAAAAAAAAAACTCGGGAGCTATTCACACTGTGAAAATAATCCAGGAGGAATCTGAGTTGAATCTCCATTGTTCACTCGCATCCTGAACACACTAGATTAAGTTGGGCTGGGGCTACCAAAACCCCCTCTTTATCCAGATAATCAATATTGGCTTTCCCTCTTGAGTTTTTTTTTTCTAAAGCTCCACATCACAATTAGTGTGAATAATTGATCCAAACGGACCTGAACAGACCTGGGATGAAACTCTGCATGACTGTTTGGTGGATTTTTTGTTTGAATTTACTACCCCTGTGAGTCATATGGATGGAGATCTTGTGGCACCGTTTGAGACTGACTGAAAGAAAGCAGTTGGCAGCATGAGCTTTCCCAGGCTTTCCTTTGCGTGGCTCTTACTCCCAGGGCATCCCCTTCACACTTTCCCCTCTAGGATCTCCTAGGTCTCCATTCCCACTCCCTGACGAGCTGGATAAGACCCCTTGAGGTCCTGTTCTTCGCTGCCACCACCCAGTGAATCTCAATGCACTACATTTCCCTAAGCACACACTGGGACTTGCTAGGGAGAGATCTAGTTTCCTTTCCTTGCTAACTTGAGCAATTCACAACCGAGCTAAGACGCGTGTACAGGAGCAGAGAGAGACAGCAGATACTTTTAAAAGAAAGATATTTATTTTTAAAGAAAAAATAGAATAGGAGATATCATTCATGCAAAGCCTCCTTGCCTTGCAGGTCAGAAAACACAGTTAAAGATGTTCATTTCAGGCAAGCTATTAGATAAACATAACAAAACCTAGATGCACTAACTAACACATTTCCTAGCTACTCACACAGTGATGGGATTTGCAGTTCGTGTTGTTTCTGGATGCAAGGAGCTGGCCCTCATGGCCTAGCTCCACTTGCATCACTTTTGCCTGCCTCCATGCAAGCACACAGCTGGTTTCTCCAAACAAACACAAAGATGGAGAACAAGGGAAGCATGGTCCTACAGGGCATTTAAAGTCCTCTCCTGGAACCTTCTTGAAAAGGCCGCTCTGGCACTGCTGATTGGCCAGGTGAGCCTTACGTCAGCTATGATGTAGCTGCTCATTAGCGATGTCAGCTCTCATTAGCATGTACCTCCCCCCAGATTAACCCTTTGTGGTTCAGGGGAAGTCCCCAAATGACTGGAGGGCCCAGTCATTACATCCTTTTTGCCAGCTTTCAAACCAAAGCTTCCCCCAGAACTACTTCTGGTTAGAAAGCAATTTTCCCATTTCTCCTCCCACAGTCCCAATCACTTTTCTAATAAACAATTCTACTAAAAGTCAATATGGAGGCACAGGTCAAAGAGAAAAATCAAGAGAACCAGTTGCAGTGTATTTAAAGATTTATTGAACTTCAGTTTACTCTGGAGAAAGATTCTCATAGATTTTAAACAGAGAACACACTTTTTAAAAAAGTATAGCTCAGTGCATGTGCCAAGGCACATCCCATTCATCTGCCACTCACATATAGCTCAAAGAGCTGCACAAAACCAGATTCTTTGGGTCCACCTTCAACCAGACAGCCATTGAGCACTGACAAACCATGATCATGAACACTGCAGCCCAATAAATTCTTATAAACGCCAGGTTGGGAAAAGATGCTTAAGACTGTAACTCTTTCCTGCTTTCTAGCATTTTAGCTTTGGCAGCTGGAAACTGTTGAGGAGAAAGCTGTGCTTTCTTTCTTAGCTTCTAGCCAAAATCTTGAACATTCTGAGCTAAAAGGGTTTGAACTCAATTTTTTTGCCTGATCCTGCAAAGACTATGGCCTGTTCCAGACTGCCAAAATAAAGCTGCTTCGGGTCTCTTTGGAGGTATGCTATTTAAATGATGCATGGGTCCTAAGAGTCCGGAGGTTGTGCCAAAGTCACACTCCATTCTTAAGCACTGGAGTACAGCTTTGGTGCAGCTTCTGGATTCTTAGGGTGCATGAATCATTTAAACAGCATACCTCCAAAGAGACCTGAAGCAGCTTTATTTTGGCAGTCTGTAACAGGCCAAAGTGTCAGTTTATGCAAGCAGGCCCCGTCATCCACCAATTTTCAGGTCATTCTTCAAGGACTTTATCTGTTTGAAAGGACTTTGTATGTTTGCAAGCAAACAGATGTTCACCCCCCCGCTCCAAGCATTCTACTTTCTAGACAATCCTGCATGCATTTCCTGACCTTTCTGACAAAAATGTACCATGTAAGATGCACTGAAATTTTAACATCCAACTCCCTAAAAATCTGGCTTATCTCATCATGCTACTAAAGGTTTGCTCAGCACAGCTCTATACAGATATGATTCTCCTAAGACTCATTATGGAGAGGAAGGCACGAAGGGATCCTATCTTTTTGACCCTGCAAAACCAAACAGCCGCATGAGAAGAGCTAGAGCAGCCACTGGACTTCTGCAGAGAAAACAAAAAATAGCAACAGAAATTGTCATTTCCCTTCGCTTTACCAAAAAGGACACTTTTTGGGTTCCAAATTAGCACCATTACTAATTTATCTTTAGAAATGGTATTTCCTACACTTATCCAAAGCAGGGTGACAAAATCAGATGTAGGTCTGGAGGCTATTGTTTTGACTCCAGTCACTTGCCAGGGGTGTTGGCACAGGTCTTGTCACTCTTTTGATGACAAACATAGGAGAGGGCAGAGGAAGATTCATCTGACAGCAGAAGGCACTGAATGTGCCAGGCAAAGACCAAGTGTACATTGACAGTTCTTTCTTTTCCCCACAAGTCTACCAAATGATCCTTTCTTTCAAAAAAGGCCTCCTTGTCAAGTTTTACTCCCAATAGAAAAACCAATTCATTTTAAGGCCCCTAGTTTGGTACAAAGAGAGCTAGCGTAGTGTGGTGGTTTGAGCGCTGATCTATGACTCTGAGGACCAGGGTTCAAGTCCCTGCTCACCTATGAAAGCCCACTAGGCAAGTGGGCAGGTCATACACACTCTGCCTCAGAGGAAGGTAAAGACAAACTCCTTCTAAACAAATCTTCCCAAGCAAACCTTGTGGCAGAGCCGCCTTAGGGTTGCATACGTCAGAAAAGACTTGAAGGCACACAAGAACAAAGTTGAGTACAATGTCATTATTAACAGATGCAAGAGAACCAGGCTGTTCTCAAGGTTATACAAAGCAGAACATTCTACAGCTGTTCAGGCCAATAACACAATCATACAACATAAAATGTTGTAGAGCCACACTTGACCAGCTTTTGTGCTTCTGGGTTTGGACAGCCACATACAAGTCCCCTTAAGCAATACACACATGAATGTAAGCATTTCAGAATATGCAAGAGTAATAGAATCAAATATAGCAAATGGTTTTAGATCATCTCCAGCTGCAACCACTCCCTGCTGAATTGGCAGGAACATGCTGTGTTGCAACTAGAGATGCTGTGAAAGACTAAATGCATAGAAAATATGCCAACACCAAGTTAGTCATATGAATGAATCTTACAAAAGACTAAACTAATGGTTCTTTTGGCTTCAGCCCCTCACCTTTGGGCATTGCTGTTAAGAGCACCAGTACGAGCAGCAAGTAAGGATAATTTATTAATCAAAGCATCAACATAGGTAAGGAGATTGGAACAGTTTGATGTAACAGTGTAGAATACATTCTCATTTAAAGTACACTTCTATAAGTGCATGTGTTCACAGTCAGATTTGTTCCAGATTAGAACTGCAGTTTATTTAATCACAGTTGATCTGCCCTCCCCACTCAGAAACATCCATACATACACTTATTTTATCCATCCAAGTTTTGTTTAAGAATGAAAAAGGACATAATCAAAGGAAGAGAGAGAGAGAGAGAGAGGGTCAAAGAGAAAGGCAAATTAGCAACAACAAGAATATAAACTTAAATAAATAACTCATACCTTTTATGAACCTATGTACAAATAGACAAGGCAACTTTTGTGCAAAGGAAATATATATATGTATATATATCTCAACAATGTACATATACATTATTTACATACTTGATAATAGGAAAAAGAGGATGGAATCTTTCACAGCTTCAGACCAAAAGGTTTGAGGACTTTTCCTTGGTATTTAGTGCTTTGCCCCATCAATGGAAGGGAATTAGACCAAGAATACAAAGTTGCCCATTTGTTATTCAAGAATCCTGCCAACATTTGCTTGGTGTTACATGGGGAACGGGTGAATAAATGTAATTTAGTCCTCCACTGCTAGACATATGTTGAAGTTTGAACCAGTATCTATTTTTGAATTTGCACCCTGTTTCTGTATCTTTGTACATGTAAGGATGTATCAATTAACAGGATTTTTAAAATTGCTGAGCAGTCACAGGGCATAACCCATTTGTCATTACAGAAAGTCTGTGAGTGTTGGCAGAAGCACACACCAGCTCCAACTCAACCCACTTTCATCTATGAAAGCTGCAGAAGTAACACATACAAAACCTATTTATTCCTGTCTAAAGTGCAGAGCCGGAGTTTACAGTGATGAGTGGAGGAGCAAAAAAAGAGTCCACTTGGCATTTCCTCCACCTTGCCCCAGCCACATAAAACAACAACAACACCCTTCATTAGTAAAGGAAGCATATAAAAAGCAAGCAAAGCAAAGTTGAAGACAGAAGAAGCTGTGAAAGATTCCTGACATAAAGAAGCACAGCATAAGGCAACTGCAAACCTGTGGTTAAGTTAGAACACGCAGAACAAATGGCTTCAGTTTCCTGGCCAGCACAATCTACTTTTCCTGTGTCCACCTGCATGCAAGCCACACAGATAGTCTGTGCCAAGCCGATGCAACACCCTCTCCACTCCTCTTTTCCCTCCTGCACACTCAGCCTGTTTGTCTCATTGGTTTGGGCTTGTTGGTTGGTTGAGTTCCTCTTGTCCTTCTAGCACATGGGGGCCAGAGAGACCAAGAAAGGGATCAAGTGCAAATACAATTATATAAAACTATAGGGCAACACAGACCATGAACAGAACCAAAGAATAAAACCAAAATGCAAGGTGGGCTGAAGAATAACTGGCCCTGGGTCAACAGGATCCAACAGGTTTTCAACAGGATCCAGGCAGGAGACCCAGAACCTGGACCTTTGTGTTCTGATTTGCTTTTTCTTTGGAACCAGAGAGAACAAAGTCACTTATTTCTTGCTGACGACATGGATGGCTGGGATCCGCTTCCCAAGCTTCTCTGGGCTGGCTTGAGAGAGGAAGGGTTCCTGAGCTCATAGACAAGGCAGGCTTGGCTTCTGGCCTCCCACTCCTTCCAAGGTGGCCTTGTGTCTGCCGGTGGGAGCTTTTAAAGCAGAGCAGCAGGGCACAAAGGCCAGTCCCTGAAACAACCCTGAGACACTGAGCTGTGCATCTAGAGAGAAGCCTTCTCCTCTCCTATTAAACCCTTACTCTCCTTCACATGTAAGAAAACAATGCCCTGCCCAGATTATGAAGGAGAACCAGAATGCAGCAGACACACTGGTGTCTTGGCAGCACCGGATACAAAAAAGAAAAAAATAAATAAATATACAAAAAGGTAAAAACCCAACAAGACTGCCAAGCTTCATTTGCAATGTTCTTCATAAACAGCAGTTGACCAATGCACTCTTTCTGTTTTCAGAAAATAATAATAAAGGAGAAAGGGAAAAGTTCCATCAAGTCATTCAGGAAGTGGTGTTGGACGGCTGAGAGAGAACTGAAGGCCAGGGCACCAAGATTCTCTTCCCTGGAAACAAGCAGCAAGGTCTGGAGAGAAGGACTTCAGGTCTTGAGGCAGGTTCACGCTGCATCGTCCTCCATTCTGACCATTTGTCTCTGTTTGACAAAAAGATGAATGCATGTTTTAGTGGGCCACTTGGGTGCTTAGACACTTTGAGTTCAAATCTTACCGCAAGTAGCAGAGCTCTCATGAACTTGAATTTAAGTGGGTCACCATGGAGTTAAATAGTGCTGTCTGTCTGAAAATGTCACTGAAGGCAAAGTAAACTAACTCTTATGAATAGTAACAAAGCCCATTCTGAATTAACTCCAGTTATAGTATGCTGTAGCCAAATCTGCTTGTTCCCATGATAATTCATTTGCTTTAGGAAGAGAAACTAACTGAAAGAAAACTGATGTGTAGCAGTAACTTATTGGGGTTATGAATATGTTCTGAACTAGTATAAAAAGGGAGGCATGGGGAGGACATCAGATCCCATTAAACCTCCCATTTTCATTGCCTTAATTGCAAATGTTCAGTGTCCCAAAGCAATGCATATGTGTTCTCTTTCCTTTAATCACCTGCATAACCAGGGATTTAAGCACCCAGTTTCTATTTCCCATTTTAACTAGGCACTCTTTTGAGCTACCATCTCCACTTTTGACAATGACCAGGAAAAAACTAAGAGATAAGGAGAGAAGAGAATTCAGATCCTGAACAAAACAGCCACTTCCAGCAGAGAAAGGGAGAAGGAAGAATGTCTGCTGCCTGTTGGCAGCCAGGTTAAAGTTCCATCTAGTAAAAATAAAAAAGAAACTCCTGATTCCTAAGTGCTCAGACTAATTCAGGCATGTATAAAGGATCAAGCCCTTCTTAGCTAATCGTGATTCCAGGTTTAATGATTTGGCGTGTGGAGTACTAAGTAGTCTAACATCCTGATTCATTGAAAGCTGAACCAGCTGATGGAAGAGAGAAACAGAAAACCATCTAGACTCAGCAGAGCATTGCTTCCCTTCCTCAGTGCTTCCCAATATATGGAAACATTGGTCCTAAACTCCATAAAACTGAATGAATGCAGACAATGGGCGTAGAAACATAAACACATACACGGCTTTTGCACAAGGCTTTACTGAAGATGTTCTTCCCTGGAAACCAAGGAAGAGTCAGAATAGCTGCCTGGAGTGAGTGTGAACTGGTCCTTGAGTAAAATTAAAATAAAATGAACCAAAGTCTCTTTGGGGGATATACTGAAATGCTCTCCAGTGCCACCCACAACCCACACTGAGACATCAGGATTCCCTCAGTTTTAAATATTAGCTTACCGATGGGTACGTATATCCTTCCTGACTCCGACAAATGTGAATCTCGTCTTCTGTTGTCTTCTGATAGACAGGGTTGTCGAAGTTGATACTGTTGGTATTTTTGAGTCGCCAGTTCTTCCAAATAAGGAAAGCCCCAAAAGAGACTAAGCAAATCAGGACTGAAAACAGAAAGTCCAGCAGACTTGTTTTAACGGAACTACTGTACCACAACAGCACTAAAAACACAGAATATGTTATACTGTTTAAAAAACTATGAGATGCCATTCAGTGAATAATGCAGAATGAAAACAGTAAAACATAATGGAGCTAATGGATCTATACTAGTAAAGAGGCTCAGCTCAAGAATGCCTTGAGTTCAAATGCCAATTTTGGCTACTGCCATTAGCAGCAGCAGTTAATGTAGGTTGGCGGAAAACCCCATCCCACTCCCACAAAAGTGCCTTAAAAAAGAGGGGGACTTACCTAGTGGCAGGACAATAGAAAGCACTGGTGGGCCCCTTTGTTTTGCCGCATCAGTTTCTGCGGCGATCCCATTTCGGGCTGCAGAAACAAAACACACAAAATGAAACTCTTCAAATACAGTATGTTGATTTTTTTTGGGGGGGGGGGAGAGAATATGAATGGCTCTAGTTTTTGAAATGGCTACCTTTCAAAATTAGTTGAAATACATTGTAATCCTTCTCCACAGCAACCCTCTTCATTTTAGATTAGACAAAAGCTGAAATTTAGTCTCTCGTTATGAACATTTTGGTCCACCCCCTTTGTTACACAAAAAACCTTGCCTATCACAAAATATATGCAAAGTACTAAGGTACATTAGGGCAGAAAACTATGAGATGGCACTAAGCTGAGGTGTTTTCACAGTGCAAAAATTTACTGCTTTCTCACTAACTTGAAAAGGGTACTTTTTTGGACTGCAGTTTTCAGAAATTTTCCCTACTGGCATGGTCAGATATTGTTTGAGGGATTCTGAGACTTGTAGTCCAAAAAGAAACTTTTCCAAAGTAGTGAGACAAAACAGCAACCCTCACACTGTGGAAACACTTCAGTTTTGTTGATGTTGTGTGCCTTCAAGTCATTTCCAACTTATGGTGACTCTAAGGTGAACCCATCATGGACAAATCACTCGAGTCTCAGCTACAGGTATAATCCACCAAATAAAGTTACCAAAAAGGTGCAGAAGCTTTGAAGGACTTGCAGAGCAAGTACCTGAAGGGTCTTGTTAAGAGCAGCTGGCTGAAAATACAAGCCCCCCTTACCTTGTTGGGAAAGGGTGACCATTTCAGAGGTGGTGTGTTCAGGGGCAGATTTGCTTGACACAGTAGAGACAGGGAGAGGTTGTGTTGTCAGTCTTGGAACCTTAGATGTGGAGAGAAGCTGCACCAAAGGTGTGGTCCTTGCAGTGGGTGGCAGAGCTGGGGCAGCAACTGAAGTTGTGATGACAACAGGATCTGTGTGGTGGACAAGACAGCGTATCAGTGCCTACAACAAAATGGCATTCCTTCCAATTTTGCAGAAATGGGTGGGTGGGGAGCAAACACACATCTTTTCTTTCACAGACACATACTCCCTCCACCCGCCACATACACAACTTGGCCCCGCTATAACACTATAGCACTACCCATTTTGGCTCCATACCTGTTGTGCAGCTTCTCATATCTGCAGCTAGGTGCATACCATCAGGACAGGCACAGGTGTACTTGGCTGAGTGGAGGGTGATTTGTGGGGCAGGAAGGCATAGGTACTGGCAACCTCCATTAGGAATGCCAGTCCTTTCACACCAATTCACACCTGTAAAGGAGGATAAGGAACAACCAGATTTAAGATGGGAATTTTAAAAAATATATTTAGATAATCATATAGATAATAAATGCTGCAAATGCTTAAAAGAAAAAGAAACATTATTTCTTCAATGGTGGTTGGGTATAAGAATGAGAAAATATTGGCGCTCTATACATCAAGTAATTGAAAAAAATCTAAATTTAAAATTACAAATGAAACCTGAATTATATTTATTATTATTATTATTATTATTATTATTATTATTAACCTTTATTTATAAAGCGCTGTAAATTTATTATGTATGATAGATGAAGAAGAATAAAAAAGAAATACTAGGATATTATGTTATATGATGTTGGACACTAGAATTGTGATTAGAACTTTGTATAATTGTAGTTTATTTTAATATGTTGGTACGTCTGTTTTGGATGTTTGTACATTTTTCATTAAAAAAGTAAAAAAAATTAAAGAAAAAGAATTGTATTAGCTCAGAAGTGGAAAGAGGGTACAATCCTTTTGGTACAAGATTGGTCATTAAAGTTATTAAAATTGCCTGAATTAGATAAATTGACATGAAATGCAAAAGTTTAGGAAAATTTTAAATAATTGGGAATTAATAATAAAATATCTAAGTAATATGTGGGGAGAAATGATGATTACTGGTTTCCAGGATTAATTATAAGAGACAATTGTTATATAGGACGATTAGGAGGAACTTCCTGACAGTAAGAGCTGTATGACAGTGGAACACACTCCTTTGGAAATTCACGGAGTCTCCTTCTTTGGAGGTCTTTAAGCAGAGGCTGGATGGCCATCTATTGGGGATGCTTTGATTGTGAGTTCCTGCATGGCAGAATGGGGTTGGATGGCCCTTGTGGTCTCTTCCAACTCTAGGATTCTATATAATTGTATATACATTATGGATTTGAAATTATGTCTTTACCAAGATAGAATCAAAAAATTGTTCACTTATAATACAAGAACAGAACAAATAACAGGAAGGAAAACCAAACACAGATAGCTTAGGAAAGGTAGTATGGAAGATATTGTATGAAGAGTATGAAAAAATAATAATGTATGATTTTATTTGTTTGTTATAAGTTACAACAAAATTTCTTTAAAAAGAAAAGAACAGAAAGAAAATAAATTTTCCAAGGTATGCAAAAAAGGTAAATGCTTATTATTTATAAAATGCCCATCTTCCACTATCATTTGTACTTCCTGTAGATTTTTTTTTTAACCATACAAAACACAGACCCCACTGTCAGGCCTAATTTAAATTGCACTTTACAAAAGTAGAAAGAGATGAAGGGAAAAGGAAAACATGCCTCGCCTCTATATCCAGCATGGAGAAGGCTTAAGATAGACACATGAGCAGATACCTTTCGGTTGCCGCACAGAGTGAAAAAGGGCCAAATCCTCTGGGGAAAACAGGTCCTGTGCCACCTTGATGATGTCTGAGCCTGTCATCCGATCGGCGCTGTAAATAGCTTCATTTATAACATCTGTCCAGAATACTTTATCCTGGGTGACAATTCAATATTTGAGAGGAATTAGAACACCACATGTCATTTCAGCCACTCCAGAAGTACTCATAACATCATATTCCTCTGTCTAATGTGGACAAACAGCTAACTGTTCTGAGTTGCCCAGGGCCCAAGTTTAAAAGTAAAACAGAGAAAAATCCCCATGACCACTGTTCTATAGTAATTGTAAATTACAACACACACCCACACCGAGCAATCAATGTAACATGGTATTTTACAAAACTAAAAATTGTTTAAATTGTTTTAAAAAAACTACCTTTGCTATTAATAATAAATAATGAAACAGATTACTTTTTAAAACGAATGTTCCAAACTCTGCTTTTATTGTTGGCACTTCTACCATATGTGCTCAGATTTGCAAAGAATTGGACAAAGTGCAGCCCTAGGGCTCCATGCAGTCCTGCAAGACTCTTTTGCATCTCTTACAACTGCCCTTTTCTTGTCATAAGAAGTATCCAGGAATACCAGAAGCAGACTTTGGCCTGAGGGCCAAAAACAGGCTTCTAGGTGCCTCTGAATTTTCCCAGGCCTGCTGTTCTGCTTCTGCAGTATTAAATCCAGTTAATGTACTCCTGCAATTGTAAGCTGCTATTCCAAGTCCCAACCAGAGAAACAGTTAGAAGCAATTGTTCAGAAGATTTCAAGTTTCAAAGCAACTACATTTATCTCTCCAAAAGAGAAATTATACAGAGCAGACATTTTGCAGAAAGGGAGCAACAATGGATAAGCAATAATTTTGGTGAGGAGAGGGGGCATGTTTTGCAACAAACCAGGGGAAAGAGGAGAGGAGCTCATTCAGTCTCTCAAATGCAACATGCTCAACCTGAAGCTCCATCTCTTGACTACAGGCAATCCCCAAGTGCATTCAGGCATATTGTGCCTCACCTCAAAGACTGTGATGGCAAAAGGGTGAGCCAATTTCTCCTCGTTCACAAGGATGGTCTTCCTGTTTCCTCCATCCACATCAATGCTGGAGACTGAGTGGTACTTCGAGTCTACCCAGTAGAGGCGCTGGTTGACTAAGTCTAGCAGAGAAGACAGATGTCAAATTATGCCTTTCTGTTTTTATGAACAGAGTCTGGCCAAACAATGTGAGAGATGAGAATGGAGAGCAAGATACTTGTGCAACGAATATTTCATTCACTTATCACTGCATCCCTTGATGGTTCACTATAGGGAGCATCTTTCAAATGGAGCCAGAGGTTGCAAAGAAAGGCTATCAATTTCAGGTCAAGATTCTTCATATCAGCCTCTAAAACCCTGACTTCACTTTACATACAACTGTTACACTTCTTCAAGGAAAGAAGTTCCCAAAAAGATGTGCTCAGATGTTTGCCTGATGAAACACCATGCATTTCAATAAAAAAGAAAAACACTACCCGAACGACTTAAGAACCATGCTTGGTTCCTTGCCATTGTGGGAAATCATAATCATGTTTAAGATCTCAGTTTTTACTCAACAAGCATCTTTTCTCTTGATACCCTTCCCAAGCAAATTCTTAACAGAAACCAATTACTTTGGCAGTAGTAACCAATTACTTTTAACATATTTAATTAACAATTTGTAAGCTGCTCTAATAGCCTTTTGGCTGAAAAGTGGGGTATAAATTTGGGAACAAAGGCCTTTTACAGACCGCCGGAAAAGGGCGGTCTGGCAGCACCTCCGCTTGCTCTGCGAGGGAGCCACAGCTTACATACCGCGCGGCTCCCTGGCGGAGTAAAAAGAAGTCCCAAAATGGTGCTTCTTGCGGCGCGCTAATGACACCGCAAGGTGCCAATGGTGCACTCGCGACATCAGTGTTGTGCAACGTGCGGACGCTAGGCATCCGCAACGTCAAAATGGCGGCGCCTGTGTTGAACAGGCGCCGCCATTTTGTACGTTTTATTCTTTTTAAGAATAAAAAAGGGATTATGGAAAAGAAGCGATATTGATGGAATCTGGAAAGAATTTATTGAGAAAGTATTGAGAAAAGAAGATGGAAGATTACCTCCATGAGAGAAACTGAGATTTTGGATGGAATATAAGGATGGAAATGGCTCCAGGGAAGGGAGCACTGAGGTGGGATATTAAAGATATTTAGACAAAATGTAATAGAATGTAAGAAATATATATACAGAATTATGTATTGTATAATAATCAATATTCAATGTATGAATCTTTATAATAAAAATTAAAAAAAATTAAAAAGAGCAGGGTATTATTAAATGACCAATAATGCAAAATCTGCTTTTGTTGCTAAGTCAGCCCTGAAACTACATCCAGCCCTGCAAAGCTATTTTTGCAGCTCCTGCCTTTCCCAACTGCTCTCTTCCTATTGCTTTTGAATTTGGTGTCATGGCAGAAAAAACAAACAAACATCGTTTTGCTGCTAAAATAAGGTATGTAGGGTATTCCCACCCTGATTTAGGCTAGAATCAAAGCATCCAAGAAGTGCAATTTCAGTCTAAAACAAGCGACCCATTTCCCCAAGCACCTTCTTTTAGGAACTAAATGTAGATTTGTACTCAGGGGATGGCAGCAAGAGGGAGGGGTCTGTCTTGCAGGAGGAACTTATGAACAATGCTAAATTGCCCCCCCCCCCCCCGCCGGCCGCCTTACTGAAGCTTCCCCTGTCCCAACCTATTCTTTGTGGGAAATTTTGCACAGCGACACAGGACATACCAAGTGTTATTCCATTAGGCCACTGAACACCTTCTGTCACCAAGGAAAAGTTGTCCACTCCATTCAAGCCACTTTTGGCGATTTTTGCAGACATGCCCCAGTCAGTCCAGTACATGAACCTAACAACAGCACAAGGGAAGGGAGAGACACAGAAAGATAGGAAGAATATCAGTTTGAGCCAGCTAACCCCATGCCCCCTTCTGTCATTACACCTGCTGTGCCCTGTTTCTCCTAGTGGCATCTCTTGCCCCAGTGCCATGGTTTTCTTCCCATTTGTGCCTATAGCAGTGATGGTGAACCTTTTACAGACCGAGTGCCCAAACTGCAACCCAGACCCCACTTATTTATTGCAAAGTGCCACGTCCCTCTGGCTTTCTAGTAAGAAACTCTGGCAAACTCTGTGCTAGAGCGACAGCATGTGTGCCCACAGAGAGGGCTCTGAGTGCCACCTCTGGCATGCGTGCCATAGGTTCGCCATCACTGGCCTATAGTATGTAGCTGAAATAGGAAACCTCTGGCCCAACATGTGGCCTATAATACCTATGAGTCCCATGCAGCATGGCTAATGGTAAAAAATTATGGGAATCACGGACCAAAACATCTGAAGGATTAAGCTTTCTATAACTTTTGGAATTTCAGATTTGTCTATGTTTGTTTTTATGTTGTAAGTCAAATAAAGAATTTATTAAAAAAGGAATTTCAGATTAATGCTCTATATTTTTACTATAATTGGTTGTCTGTTTTATTATGTATTTTGTGTTTGTGTGTGTAGCTTTTTTTTTGCACTGACATTTACTGTTCTAGTTTACTATTCCATTTTAGTACTGTATTCTAGTATTTTATATTGAAGTAGTTATAAATGTTCCTGTTGTGAAGTGCCATACATATCAACTATAAAAAAAGATTGAAGTTTCAGCAGCTTTGGTGTAAAGGAAAACCAGGACTTGACCGTTGTTGTTTTTTATGTGTCCTTTAAAAAACCCTGTTGGATCCACCACAGCCACACAGGAAGGCACGTTTTTACAAAGTTAAGACCACTGGCCCCTCTTCCTCAGTCCTGTCTACCTGCAAATGCAAGTGGGTCAACTTGGGGGCTTCTGCAAACCAAACATGTACTCTGCCTTTGAGTGGTAAAACCTCCCTATCAGTCCTTTTGCCAGTCCTCCGGTGCCACCTTCTTGACCCAACCTTGTTCACAATGCCGAGAAGTGAAGGCTTGACCTGTAACATATTACTCTGGGGCAGGGGAAGGGACCTAGAGTTTAACCACACCCTTCAAACTTCAAAATGTGATGGCTGGTGACTTAGGTCCAAAACACACTGCAGAAATAATCCAGTTTGAGTCCGCTTTAACTGCTCTGGCTCGGTGCTAGAGAATTGGAACTGTTGTGGCTCCAGAGCCATCTAACAGAGAAGACTAAGGCCCCATACAGACTGCCAAAATAAAGCTGCTTCGGCTCACTTTGGAGGTATGCTGTTTAGATGTTGCATGCGTCCTAAGAGTCCAGAAGCCATGCCAAAGCCACGATCCAGTCCTGAGGACTGGAGCGCAGCTTTGGCGCAGCTGGCACACTCTTAGGACTCATGCATCATTTAAACAGCATACCTCCAAAGTGACCTGAAGCAGCTTTATTTTGGCAGTCTGTATGGGGCCTAAATGTCTCACAAAACTATAGTTCCCAGAATTCCCTAGCATTGAGCTAGGGCAGTTAAAGAGGTCTCAAACTGGATTATTTCTGGCATTATGAAGGGTTTTTCTTTATGGTGGTAGACCATTTCTTGCTTTTTTTTAAAGATAAATTTTCTTTCTAAGAAAAAAGGGCAGCTGAGTAGTAGCAAGGATGGATGCATGGATGGATGAAGGAGATATATATACATCCAATTATAGTTGACCTTCCATATCCACAGATTTTTTTATCCACAGATTTAATCATCCGCAGCTTCAAAATATTCAAAAGCAATATAAATTCCAAAAAGCAAACCTTGATTTTGCATTTTATATATGGGACACTATTTCACTATGCTATTGTATTTAATGGGACTTGAGCATCCACAGACTTTGGTATTCATGGAAGTCTTGGAACCAAATCCCAGCGGATACCAAGGGCCTACTATGTTATCAGTATCAACAAGTTACTGAGGAGGTTGGCAGCTTTGCAGTGAGATAAATGCATTGTTTTTAAAAAGCCACGTTCAAAGTTCTGCTCATTCATACAATTTGTTTTTGCCTTTACCTAGAACATGGCTTCCCCAGAAACAGTGACCCACTTCTTATAGACCTGCCAATCCCCTTCAGCTTCTCTAACCATGCTTTCAAAGCCCACATACCCACGAGCTGGATCCACCACAATGGCACGTGGCTTGGCACCAACTTCCTGGATCAGTGTCTTCCTCTTTGTGCCTTCGCTGTTGGCCACAGAGATGGTGCCCAGGCCAGAATCAGTCCAGTAAATGTTGCTGTGTATCCAGTCGACGGCTAGGCCATCTGGGTATCGGATGCCATTGCCAATTACAGTGGTATGGTGGGAGTGGTTGTGAGCTGTATCTATTGGGGTACTATGAGGAAGACAGACAAAACAGAGAAGTCCCACTGAAATGAATGAAGTCTGCTCTGTGGCTGGAATAGCAACCATTTTGAACATATTTCCAGTTCTGCAATTCAAGCAGCTGATAATTTACCATTTCAAGCAGCACCAAAAGGCACTTGCCAACTCTGCTGAAGCTTCACACAGTGAGCGACTGAGCTCTGTGCACCAGTTTATTAGCAACAGCAGCCCTCTCTTTGATAGCCATTTCTAGTGCTCCCTACAATACTTGCAGCAAAACAGATCCCCAATAGTCCCACTATACAGATGGAAGAGGAGGCAAAGAGAATAAAGACCAAAGGCTACCTCCTGACATTTGGATGTGGGTTAACAGTGCTGAAATCATTTTATCTTCTGCAGCTGTGCTAGGGAGTTATGGATAATGAGATGCATGCATTGGAATCGGAATTCAGATGTGCAGAGTGGAGACACTTAACCTCTTTAGTGTCTTAGTATGCAACATGGTCTAAAACCAGTTCTCAATCTGTCTTTCTCTCTTCATTCAACCAGTATGGGCACTTCTGGGTCATTTCCTCCTCTACAAATTAAATAGAGTTCTAGGACCAGCCCACTTCTTCATTTCCTCACTAGCTGACACATCTAACAACAAAGAGAGAACACTCTTTTCAGAGCAAGGACTGTGTTTACCTAAATATTTTCTTCTGAGAGCTGTCAGACCAGTAGATTTTGTTCTTGGCAACTTCCATATCCAAGGCCACTGCATTTTTGAGCTTGGGGATCAGACTAGTATACTCGCTGCGATCCAGAGTCATCTTCCTGACCTCGTGACGATTGGTAAAGAAGAGGTATGCAATGGTGCCTAGTAAAAGGGCAAGGCAAGGGAAATTTGTGATCTCTTAAGGCCTTTAGCTGGTCATTTTAGATCATTTTAAATACATATGCAAAGTTCAATCAAAGTCTGAAGAACTGTAATTCAAACCTGATCTTCCTCAATCCAAAAAGAAAGTTTACAGTTTGCATGCTACAGCTGACTAACTTCAGTCTTCAGAGATACAATCCCAAGATTCAAATCAATACAATTCATCCACATTTAAAAAAAAAAACCAAAGAAGAAGAAAAACAGCAAGGGTATATGAAGGGCACAAGCTTGGATGGAAAGATCTAACTGCATACAATAAAGAACAGTCAAACACTTCAAATAATTAAAATCAAGGATCAGGTAGTTAACCTGTTTCAAGGTAAAATCCACACAGTGCAATCTTGAAGGTAGTATTTTAACTTCAAGGGCATGCTACCACCTGCCATCAAGAATTGGTGATTTACACTCACTGAGAAAAGAAAAAAGTCACCATGGCCTGTTATAGACTGCCAAAATAAAGCTGCTTCGGGTCTCTTTGGAGGTATGCTATTTAAATGATGCATGGGTCCTAAGAGTCCGGAGGTCGTGCCAAAGCCACACTCCATTCCTAAGCACTGGAGTTCAGCTTTGGTGCAGCTTCTGGATTCTTAGGATGCATGCATCATTTAAACAGCATACCTCCAAAGAGACCCCAAGCAGCTTTATTTTGGCAGTCTGTAACAGGCCAACATATAAACAAAACACTATTCTGCCAAAACCAGAATTTAGCAGCAGGGAAAATCAATATTCGGTGTGAAGAATTCTTTCTTACACAAGCTAATAATAACTTACAAGGCACTACAGAAATAATAAAAAAAGCCCAGTAGGATTCAATCGATAAACTCTATTACAATATCAATGAAAATATTTAGGATGGCTGCTTATAAAAGGTTTCTGAAAAGAAAAACTTTATCTCAGTCCCCTTAAAAGTTTTATACATAACAAGTATGAAGATCCTTTGGTGCTCCAGATGTTTAGGATTGTAAACCTCGCAACTGGCCATGATGAGAGGTTTCTGATGGCATGCCAAACACTTCTCATCTTTAATATAAATACCCATGGCTTATTGCTGTTAAGATAACTTTTTAAAAAAATTTTTAGTTTTGGCAGCATTGACTTTAAAATAATGGATTTGTAAAGTTTGGTTCTACTGATGTGCCACTGATGAAGACTTTTGCATCACAACACATCTATTTTATGAAATAAATGTTGTAGAACAAGTCCTAGTAGGATTTTATGTTTGTAAGTTGTTAAACATTATAAAGGGTCCTGAGCAGTATTTACTTTTAACACTCAGCTGAACACATGAGACCTTGTATTTAGAAGACTGGCCCACCATGAGTGACAGATCTAGAAAGACTAAGGCCTGTTACAGACTGCCAAAATAAAGCTGCTTGGGGTCTCTTTGGAAGTATGCTGTTTAAATGATGCATGCATCCTAAGAATCCGAAAGCTGCACCAAAGCTGCACTCAGTACTTAGGAATGGAGTGTGGCTTTGGCGCGACCTCCAGACTCTTAGGACCCATGCATCATTTAAAGAGCATAACTCCAAAGAGACCCAAAGCAGCTTTATTTTGGCAGTCTGTAACAGGCCTAAAATTTGGAAAATTCTTATCATACACGCACACACACACACAAATTTTCTGCAACAGGACTAATAAACAGCAGCTTACTATTTAACAGACAGGAACAAAGTCAGGGAGAGGAAAGAAAGGAAGCATCTGAAGAAGTAAGCTTTTTCCCCATTACTCTCATAGGTGCTGCAAAATCCCTTTGCATATTGATTTTCCAGACTAACTTTGCTATGTCTTTGAGTATCAAGTGTTTACACGAAGCACCCCCTAAAAGCAAATGCCTGGGTGCAGGCAAAGGATCAAAGGTAGAATGAGCTGCTGCAGTTACTGTTAACACTGGGTCAGAGAACATGAAATTCTTTCTCTCACATGGATGTGTTCCATCTGGTAGTGCCTGTCACATTGCAACAATGCTGCTGAAATCTAGGCTTTGAAAAAAAGCATTATAATTCTCCTTAAGCAAACAAACATTCTGTTATTGATGAGGGGAGGGGGGATGAAATATCCAAGATGTTATATTAAAGGCAATTTATCATAGTAAAGGCTGTGTATTAAGACGTCCTACCTTATTCCAACTAAAAGTCAGTGCTCAGCAAGTGATAAATTAAGAATCAGGCCCACTTTCCTACCTATAGAGCAATTGCCAAGAACTCCAAGCTACTTGAAATGGTTGCATTTCTACTGTTATGCAGACAACTTGGGCTTACCAATCGCTTTGCAGGTCTTGGTTGCAGGGTCAATCTGATAGCCTTCTTTACATTCACATTTATAGCTTCCTTCCAAGTTCAGACAGCTTTGGCTACAGGTATCAGGGTTGAGACACTCATTGATATCTACAAAGCAAAGAGAAAGTTACTGAACACCCAATTAAAAAACAAACTAACCAATTGGTCTTTATGATGCAACCAACTTGCTTTGTAGAACCAGACTGGCATGAAATTTGTTCGCATTAAGAAACTCACATGACACAACATCAAACAAAGAGGAGATGGATGGAAGCAACCTCATCTTGGGTTTGCCACACCACACACTAGGTTTCTGTACAGTAAGAACTACCACTGGTATAAAAACACAAGCCTTCATCCACACAGATGACTTTCTCTGTGTATGGATAAGTGTGTGACAAGAGACTGAGAGCTACATATGAGTGTATGAGCAGCAAAATAATACTTCTCTTCGGGTAGATAAACAAAGCAAGCTTTCTGCTACTGAATACACACACAGCGCCTTACAACCTAAGAATGATGGGAATTTTAGTCCAGCACAGCAAGTCAGAGAAGGCTGTACCCTAGAACTGCATGCCTACCATTATTTCCTAGGGAGGGACATCAAGACAAGGGCTTCCCAAAAGCAGGAGGAACCGGCAACCCATTATCAGATCCCCCCCCCCTTTTTTTTTTTTGCATATGCATCTTTCATTAGGGATAGGTAATATGCAGACCTCCAGCTGTTACTGGACTACAACTCCCAGTATTCCTCAACACTGGCTATGCTGACTAGGACACCTGGGAGTTACAGTCTCGAGGAACACACTTGGCCTAGCTGGATGGATGGAAACAACAAAGTGCCACTTGTGAAGTGCCTCTTTTTAATGTGCTCAATACCACCACTGCAGAAATGTTTGGTGAATTCATGGGAAAAGGCCTTCTTGGTGGCTGCTCCCAGACTGTAGAATTCCCTCCTATGGAAAGCTAGTTTGGGCTCTCCTCTAGTCCTTTTCCAGCTGGCAAAGACCCTTCCATTTAACCAGGCCATTGAGCATTAACTGTTGGATTCAGAAGGTCTTTTAATTAGGGTATGTTGTATTCTCCCCAACTTCCGATTGATAATGTCCAGAACCAATTGAATCCCCCTCCTTTTATTATTTCTTATTCGTGGTTTGTTTATTAATTTTGACATATTGTTATGTACTTTTTAACCATGTTCTATTGTTTAATTTTATACTTGGGAGGGAGGGTTGGGCCGGGGTCTTGTGGGGCTTGTTGTTTTTATTGTTGTATATTGTATAAACTTTGCTGTTACCCGCCTCGATCCCCAAAATGGAAGAGATGGGATATAAATAAATATTTTATTTATTTGTTTGTTTGTTTTACATTCATACTTTTAAAATCACTGTTTAATTGTTTTTAACTTCTATATTTAGCTTACTTGCTAATTAGCTTACTTGCTGTTCACCGCTATGATCTTTGGAATAGCGGTATATAAATAAAACAAATTATTATTATTATTATTATTATTATTATTATTATTATATTATCCATAATTTCAATTGTATTTTGTTTCCACTCATGCTGAGTCATATTGTGTCTCATATTAGAAGGAAAGCTGAAGATACATATATTCAACCAAACAAACATGAGAATCAGCTGAACTTTATCGTAGTTAATTTCCCAGAGCTTGGAAAAGTTACATTTTAAACATTTCCCAGAACCATCCTGCCCGCATGGCCACTGGGATTCAGTGCTCAAAAAAGTAACTCTTCCATGCTCCGAGTAAGCATGGAAGTAAGCATGGAACTCTTCCAGCTCCGAGTAAGCATGAGATGCACCGAGTAAGAGGGAGACATTCTGCAAAAAGAGAAACAAGAGTCCAGCCATTTACCTTCACATTTTCTTTGGTCAATCAGCTGAAAGCCTTCAGGACACAAGCACTCATATCCGATTTTGAGGTCATTACATATGTGTGAGCAACCACCCTTGTTGGTCAAACATTCATTAGTTCCTGGAAGAAGATGATAACAAAACAAAACAATACATCATGGCACTATCCTCGGAGATATCACTTCCAAGGACCTTTTATTAGTTTTACCAAATTGTTTTATTGTGTTTTGTGGTTTTGCAGTTCTGTTCAGCATCACCTTGGGAGGCTTATAAATCTTTCAAAAAATAAAAAGGCGGTATATAAATAAACTTTTACTTACTTACTTACTTACTTAAATAAATGAAATGGCAGGAAACAGGCATGCAGTTCTTTCAGCATGGGCTTTCTCTGAGAAAGAGAGCCAGCTGGGGAACCATAAAGATTTTTAAAACTGCTGGGGAACCATAAGCCTTCCCTTCATGGGCTGCATCCATACTGCAGAAATAATGTAGTTTGACACCATTTTAACTACCATGGCTCAAGGCTATGGAATTCTGGGAATGGTAGTTTTGTGAGACATTTAGCCTTCTTTCAGAGAGCTCTGGGGCCACAACAAAGTACAATTCCCAGGATTCCACAGTTTTGAGTCATGGCAGTTAAAGTGGTGTCAAACTGGATTAGTTCTTCAGAGTGGATACAGCCTTGGTGGCCCTTTAGATATTTCACTACCAGAGTTACTGGAGAAGCTCTCTTCAAGCAACCAGATCCATAGGCTTTATCTATATAACCAGGAAGACCAAAAGATATGTGCCATAGGCCTGTTACAGACTGCCAAAATAAAGCTGCTTCGGGTCTCTTTGGAGGTATGCTGTTTAAATGATGCATGCATCCTAAGAATGCGGAAGCTGCACCAAAGCTGCACTCCAGTGCTTAGGAATGGAGTGTGGCTTTGGCGCGACCTCCGGACTCTTGGGATCCATGCATCATTTAAATAGCATACCTCCAAAGAGATCTGAAGCAGCTTTATTTTGGCAGTCTGTAACAGGCCATAATATCATTGTTTCACTATATAAAATTACAAACAGCACTGTTGATGTATTGTTGTCTATAGTGTTTATTCTTCTAACCTCTTCAACTTACAATGATAAATTCTAATTCACTTTTTAATCCAGTATCCTACAAACCTGCCATTACATTTCCATGGTAATTCCACTTGGGGATAAAACTAAGTAAAAGTCCTCTGACACTGACCAGAGCGTTTGGCCACCTTCCAGCTAAAGCAAAGGCATTCACAAAGGGCTTCAAAAGAATTAAATACGTGTCTTTTTAATTTCCTCAAATATTACTGATTACTGAGAATGAAATCTCTTACTGGTTGGGTATCCCTTATCTGAAAATCTGAAAGACTTCAAAATCCAAAACTGTCCCTGTGGCTGAGAAAGTAACACCTTTGCTTTCTGATGGTGCAATGTAAACAAACTTTATTTCATGCACAAAATTATTAAAAATATAAAATTACCTTCACACTAGGTGTATTAAGTGTATATGAAACCTAAATGAACTTCGTGTTGAGAGTTGTGTCTCATCTTTTTTTATATATAAAAAAAAGTCCAAAATCCAAAACACTTCTAGCCTCAGGCATTTTGGATAAGGGATACTGCGACGCAGCAGCTAAAAAGGCCAATGCAATTTTAGGCTGCATCAATAAAAGTATAGTGTCTAGCTCAAGGGAAGTAATAGTGCCACTATATTCTGCTCTGGTCAAGCCCCACCCAGAATATTGTGTCCAGTTCAGGGCACCACAATTTAAAAAGAATGTGGAGAAACTGGAGCATGTCCAAAGGAGAGCAACTAAAATAATGAAGGGTCTGGAAGCCATGCCCTACGAGGAACGACTTAGGGAGCTGGGGATGTTTAGCCTGGAGAAGAGAAGGTGAAGAGGTGATATGATAGCCCTGTTTAAATATTTGAAGGGATGTCATAATGAGGAGGGAGCAAGCTTGTTTTCTGCTGCTCCAGAGACTAGGACCCGGAACAATGGATGCAAGCTCCAGGAAAAGAGATTCCATCTCAACATTAGGAGGAACTTCCTGACAGTAAGGGCTGTCCGACAGTGGAACAAACTCCCTTGGAGGGTGATAGTCTCCTTCCTTGGAGGTCTTTAAACAGAGGCTGGATGGCCATCTGTTGGGGATGCTTTGATTTGGATTTCCTGCATGGCAGGGGGTTGGACTGGATGGCCCTTGTGGTCTCTTCCAACTCTATGATTCTATGAACTTGTAATTAATTCTAGAAAAATTGATGCTTACATCAACATTAAACTTTAATTAACTTTGGTTTTTATATTTAGGTCTAGCTTCAATAACTTCTTTCCTTGGGACAGTGCCTTACTCAGTGGCAGAAACACAAGTAACTATGGGAAGTCTCCTGGAAGTCACCATAGCTCTATGATTCATATACCCATTTATGTACCCACTGTACAGAATAGTTATCCAAGGATGAACTACACCAGGGGTAGGCAACCTGCGGCCCGCGGGCCGGATGCGGCCCAGCAAGGCCTTGGGACCGGCCCCAGCCGGGTCCTGCCGCCGATTGCAGCCGGGGCCTTTGGGGGGCAATTGTCCATAGAAGCCTCAGAAACATGCATTTATATTAACATTTTTTAAAAAATCAGCAAATTTTTTCGTGTGTCCTCCATTTTTTTTAAAAAAAAGTGTCTTCCATTTGAAAATTTTGTCCTACATTTGTCCTGGTTTATTTATATATTTAAATTTTTTAAAATTTTAAAATTATTTATTTTTTGGCTTTGGCCCCCCAGTTGTCTGAGGGACAGCAACCCGGCCCCCGGCTCAAAAAGGTTGCCTACCCCTGAACTACACAATACATTATAGGTAAAACATAATTATAATGTCTTACGGCATTCCTTGAGAGGCTCGTCTGACCAATCCCTGCAGTCTTTCAGGCCATTGCAGACTTTGTCCATAGTGATACATTCTCCAGAATGGCATTTAAATATGTTTGGTCCTTTGCAGGTTGTCACTGTCATAAATGTAAGAGAGCATTGTTTTCACATCCATTGTTTTGGATTACATGTCCCATATTCCTATACTGGAAAGGCTAATGTGGGGTTAGATAGCATACACTATGACAATAGTTTGATGAGGCAATGCACACACTTTCTCCACTAGCCAGCTCTGTATTTATTTTTTTAAAAGACAAAACTGAATCCTAAACCACTCTCAGTCCACAAGGGATCCCAGAGAGGTAGACAAAATTTAAAAAACAAACAAATGTTGCAAAAACAATAAAAGTAATAAAACACATGTAACCATCCAAGTGAACAAAGTCATATTTAAATATTTGGGCAAAAGAATTTCTAAAAAGTCATCACCTGGCACTAAAGTTGACAACAATCGAACCTCCTTGAGGAGGGCCATGGATCTACCACAGCGCTTGAAATAATGCACACTTCCCAGTAACAGACTTTACAGGAGGACCTCTATGATCTCAATATACGGGTTGAGTAAAATAATCTCTCTGCCCTGCAAAGCTTTGATCTCACCCCCCATGAACTTCCACCCTTGCTTGGACTTGTCACCCCAGGCCCATAAAGCCAAGAAGCAGAGCTCACCATTGACACAGCCAACCTCGTCGCTCATATCCTTGCAGTCGTTCTCCTTGTTGCACTGCAGGCTCCCGTGGATGCAAGTACCATCATTACATTGGAACTGATCTGGCCGGCACGTGACTTTAGCTAGACAGAAAGCAAAGGTTTTTAGAGACATGGAGCATCACAAGGCCTAACACCTGCATTAAATGTGTAGCTGCATTTGTTACAAGGTCACATAAAGCTACAAGTGCATCACTATATGACTCATGCATTAAATACAAAGAAAATTTCTCTCTGGCCACTGACCCTGTCTTACAAGATTATTACCTCCAACTAGAGTAGACTAACTGAATCACTTGCCAAACAGTAACAGAGTAAATCCCACAGCTGCTCCATTTGGGACTCTCAGGTGTGTTTAAGCCCTCTCTAGGAAGTCTGTCTCAGCTTTCTATTAATCTGAGCAATATTGCCTTAAGTAATTCCACAAATGGAAATAGTGGATCCCTCCAGATAACGTTGAACTGCTACCTCTCAGCAGCCCTATTGACTCAGCAGAGTCTATGTGGTGACTATTGGGAGCTACAGTTCAATCACATGTGGAGGCTGTACAACTGTTATCCTTCACCTGAAGCACTTTACTCCATTCTTCTGCTCAGAAAGCCTCCAGAGAAAAGATATGAATAGTTCCACCTTTCCCTGCTGAGGAACATGCAGGACATGTCCATCATAGCTTCCCAGCTTGCCGTCTATGGGAGAAACAGGCTCCCCTCTAACCCACACTTCTTGTAACTTACCACAGTTTGCCTCATCCGATTTGTCCTTGCAGTCAAAGCTGCCATCACATTGCCAACGCTGGTGGATGCACTCCCCACTGCCGCAGTGCAACTCCAAGGGAGAGCAAGGATTGGTCATCTCTCGCTTCCCACATTGTGCAAGTGATTCATCTGACCCATCCTTACAGTCCACATCATTGTCACAGACCCAGAGTTTAGGAATGCACTCTGAACTGTTGCAGTGAAACATTTCAGGATTACAGGTTGGGGGAGGGCAATGTTCTTCATCACTCCCATCATCACAATCATGGTCTTCATCACAGACAAACTCTAAGGTGATACAATTTCCATTTTTGCACTGAAATTCATTATCTGCACAGGTTTTAGGGGCTGGAAGAGAAAATGACAAAAATACCAGTCACGTGCTATCCTACATATGTCCTGGTCTATGATTGTAATTTAAAAAAGTGATTGATATCCAACATCCTCTTCATCTTTTACAACTTTCCCTAACCTTCAGACACTTCCCCTTCTTCTACCTTCCATACACTTTGAGGTAGGGTAAGAATGAATGAAAGTATAATGAGTAGGGCTATGAGAGAAGGATGTAGTAGGTAGAAGAAGATACAGAGGAGATAAATGGAATGGAAAGGAAATAGGGTATGGAAAAATGATTAAGAATAATTAAGGAGACATGAGTTCAGAGGAAGGATTTTCTTTGTTTGACTAGGTATGAGATTTTGGAAGCTGTTAGTGATTCATTAGTCAATATAGGCGGATTACAGACCGCCAGAAAGTATGCGCAGAGCACGTACTAGGGTTAGGAAGGGGTGGGGCTTCCGCACCCCCTAACCCTAGTACGCGCTCCACGCGCACGAAATGGCGACGGCTGTTCCACACGGCTGCTGCCATCTTGACATAGCGGACGCACTGCATCCGCACGTCGCGCCCAGGAAATGACGCCACGAGCACGCAAATAGCGCCTTGCGGTGTCTGCTCCGGGGCCTGAAAAGGAGCACGATTTCCGCACTCCTTCTCTGCAGCGTCCGGGAGCCACGCGGTTTAAAGGCTGCGGCTCCTGGACGCTGCAAGTGGAGGCGGAGCCAGACCGCTGCTTCTCGGCGGTCTGTAACCCGCCATAATCACCTTAAGAATGAAGATGTAGGCTAGGAATCTAAGAATAAGAATTATTTATGTTTTTATGTTGTTTTTAGATGATAAAACCATTTTGTCATGTTTATTTGTCTTGATGTTTTGTATGTTCATTTGTTTGTAGTGGTATTAGACTTCAGTGTTTGTGTGTGTAGAGAGAGAGAGAGAGATAGCTAAGTGTGGAGCAACTAAAAAAAACTACCCTACATTGCAGGAAGATCCATTTGGTGAGTCTATACCTGCATTTAGACGTTAGGGCAAAACCATTTGTGCACTGATTTGTTCTCTGTGCGTGCATGCACACAGTGTAACTATTAAACCAGGTTGCAGTAAATACCAGTCATGTTTTCTTCCTGCAGCATAGTTTAATATTAACACTGTGTGCATGCACACACGGAGAACTGTATATTACTGCAATTTCATACATTTTCATTTGAAAATGCTACCTGGAACCTTCTTGCCACTAACATCATAATTACTAGCTCCTAAAAAACCCCTGCTGTTTTGCAATCAGTAGTACATTTCTGTACAACTTGAGCACTTGTTCTAGAACAAGGATGGGCAGCCATGAGAGGCTAGAGGCCCACACTAGTCCACTACGAGACCTTGGAGAGCCATACCCCCCATTGCCAAAAACTAAAACAAAACAAAAACAAATTTACTTCTGTTTTATAAGAAAAGCCCCCCTCCCTGGGCCTAAAATGGCCCAGAGGCATCTCAAAATACAGCAAAAGTACCCCCCCAAACACTCTATAGAGGGCATTTTACAGCAAAAATAGTTTAATCCCTGGGAGCCAAAAAGGTGGCCCTGTGGAAGGCAGCCACATTCAGCCTATGGATTGCACTTTGCCCACTGCTGTTCCAAAAAGTTAATTTGACAAATTAAAATCAAAGTTTGAGTGCTTGGTTACATTCTGGTGTTCACAGGGGTGATTTATGTTCATCTAGTAAACTCCCTTTTGCATTTCTGATATGTCTAGTTCAAATGCAGACATTTCTTTGGTAATATCTTAAGATACTACCTTATGGTTCACACGAGCTCAGCTTTCTCACCTTAATACTGTGCTATCTCCCCTGCCTAAGTCTGCACAGAAATCACCCTTGGGTTCTGTAATAAATTACAAGGTTAACAGAATTATTACAGTGGACTACAGCAAGACATGATAAGGAAAATCCTGCTTTCTGCGAGTAACTCTTTAAAAGCAAATGCATGTTTTTGCAAATAATAGACATGGGGATATTTCTCCACTTAGATTAACTGTCACATGAGCTGCAGACCCAATGATCACTGATCCAGTTAAATTTAATTTGGCCTTGGGCAAATGAATCAGCTGATTATCTAAAATGTCATTCTTATTACACCACAAGCCTTTTGAATACAGTGCTCCAAATTTGGCCAGAGGAGCAGAATCCAGGCTTCTGGCTCAATGGCATTACTGAACACAAACAAATATAGGAATATTCTGAATATGGTAACCATGATCCAATTAGCACTATAGTGCAATTAGCATTCACTTCTACCGGAAATATCACAGAAGGAAAGAAACACGTAGGAATATTAAAAGCTCTTTATTGAAAGTGCAACACCAGAAATAATCTAATCTTCCCAAAATTCCAGAACATTGAGCCAGGGCAGTTAAAGTGGTGTCAAACTGGATTATTTCTACAGTGCAAATGCAACCTATGGCTTAGCAAAGAGCTGCAAAGCCCAGGACCTGACTTACGGCAGTTCTCTTCATCAGAGCCATTTTCACAGTCAGTTTGAGAGTCACACCGCCAGCTCAAATTGATGCAACGATTTATGCGGCCACCACAACTGAACTGGCCTGGATCACAGGTAACAGATTCTAAAAGAAAGAAGGGAAGAAAATCCAGTATTACACCACCATCTCATCTCATTTTGCGAGTCTGTGCTTGTTCGTGGATGGGTTGCAGAGAGATATTTACTCTGAGTTTTTAATCACATTAGAATCCTACATTGCCTGGAGGGGGTAGTGCAGAGAAGGGGGAGAGATTTGGCTAAAGGGTTTTTCCCCCCCTCTTTCATATGGCTGGATGGGGGAATAGAGATCCAAATCTGAGAGCAATACACTACAGAAATAATCCAGTTTGAGACCACTTTAACTACCCTCGCTCAATGCCAGGGAATTTTGGGAATTGTAGTTTTGTAAGACACTTAGCCTTCTCTGTCAGAGAGCTCTCATGCCACAATAAACTACAATTCCCAAGATTCCCTAGCACTGAACCAGGGCAGTTAAAGCAGTCTGACACTGGATTATTTCTGCAATGTGTTTTGGAGCATTCTTAACCAAGAGAGACATGGAGATAGTCATTAGAACCTTTTTATAGTTGTCTAATAAAACAACACAGTCTTGTGGCACCAATTTGCTTGACTAAAATGCACTGTTGTTTCTGAAGCAAGATACTAACATTGTTACCTCTGCCCCAAAAACTGGTCAAATAAATGCAGTTGCCAATAGCACGCAATCTCTCAAAGACCCTTTGAACACTTGCAGAAATAGCATTTTGCCTAGCATTCACATAACAATATTCTGTTGCCAAGGACATAGTACAATGCATACTGTGAATAACAGCATAACATTCAACTCCAGCTGACAGCAATGCAATGACTCCCAATTTTTAAAAGTCATTTTCTTCCATTCAGACAGTGGTATTGTAATCCCATACTACAATAAGGTGAACTGAATCTGATGCAGGTTTTTTCGCCACACTCTGCAATGAAATGTACATTTCCAACCTGGCAGTGAGCCTGCCAGGCACTCTCAAGACCATCAACTGTTCAGCATCAAGGCATGCTTCCCCTCCTGTCTATATCCCATGGGGACAAGTAGGAGACCATTCAACAACAGAACAATGAGTTTGGAGCATGATTCACAGAACTGTGAGAATAAGCCCTTTGACAGCATTGATCTTGAAAGTGTCTGAAGAACCCCAAAGTGTACTCTAACAAGCAAATGCGTGAACCTAGCAGCCTTCTGTAGGATGAATTAACAGGTTGAGAAAGTGGTGGGGAGCAAGTGGGAAAAGAAAGCTGGTCAAAGTTAGCTAACTTACTGCAGGCATCTGGGGACTCATCAGAACCATCTTGGCATTCAGCTTTGCCATCACAAATCCATTTGTAAGGGATGCATTCCCCATTCCCACACCGGAACTCATTCCTTCCACATAAATCCACAGCTGCAAAACAAAAGGAGACATCATTAGCTATTGGGAAGAGGAATCAACCTCCTAAAACTTACTGCCCATGTTGCTGCAACCATATCCTGTAAAATGTGAATCAAACATCTTTTATTTTGCAAGACTCTTAGTTGGAAGCCAATGTCTTCACCTTAGGAAAATCCAACTCAGCCTCATTGACTTATTTATCATCCTCAAAAGAAGTCAGTAGCAAACCTTCTCTGAATAAATCTTGCCAAGAAAACCCCAGGATAAGTTTGTCTTGGGGTTGCCATAAGTCAAAAACAACTTGAAGGCACACAACACACACAACCTACTCCTGCATCTGGGGAAGCAAGTTCAAGTTTATGGAAGCTCATGATACTAATATCTTTCTTTCAGTTAGGCTCAAAGGTGCTACAAGATCCCTTTGCATACAGTTTGCTCTCCCCATAAGTGGGGGATCCGTTCTCCCTCCCCCCTGCATGGGGAAAACCACCTATGCTCAAGTCCCATTAATTGTTATGGGGGTGCGTTCCTGCAGAGCACACACCATTTTCCCCCCTTGCGCTCTTCCTTGGACTGCTTACGTTCAAAGCAGCATATACAAAGTCTGTGTAAGGCAAGGGTGGGCTGTATAACCTACTCAATTTTATCTTCTAGAATTAATTCTAATCAGGAAGGCTTGCCAAACTTTAAAGATGGGGCCAGAAAGCACTCCCTGAAGATGGTTTTAAGTAGCAAGGAGATGCATCCAGAAGGGAAAGGTCCTTTGGATTTCTTTCTTCCTAGCTTTAAGGGCTTTTAAAAGTTAGCACTAGCACTGTGAATGTGCTTGCATACATGTGTGCACCTGAGAAAGCAAGAAGAGATATTTTATGACTATAGTAAGATATGTTATATTAGTTTAGTGGATCATCACATTGTTCTTTGTGAACCTGCAGCCATTTTGGCTCTGGCAGGAAGCCACAGAAAATCAAATAGCACCTTCTACCACAATGTAGTTAAAACCTCTTCCTTGGCTCCTCTTGTAAACTGAGTCCCATCATATTTTGTAGAAGGAGAAACCAAAAAAAGAATAGAGATCACCTTTCTCACCAGCCCAGATACACAAATAAGGGACCCAGGTCTGGATTAGCTATGACTTTTCAAACATGGTTCCTGCATGGCAGGGGGTTGGACTAGATGGCCCTTGTGGTCTCTTCCAACTCTACGATTCTATGATTCTATGGTCACAAGTATACATCCTGGAGCCTATTTTAATATCCGAGTTTAGACTAGGAACTTGCCAAAACTTCAGAACATGTGCCAAGTTTTCTTCCTCACTACACTCAATGCCCTACCTGCAAAACTAGATATGACAAGACAGATCAGGAACCTGTGTTGTTCATGTTGTTGCTGGGTTGCAATTTTTTTCATCCTTTCTCACTAGTCATGCCAGCTAGGTATGGTGGTTGAAGTCCACCATCATCTGGAAGCACATGCATCTCACTCTTGGGCTGCATCCACACTTTAACTGCCATGGCTCAGTGCTACGGAATTATGGGATTTTAGTTTGCTGTGTCACCAGAGCTCTCGGACAGAGAAGGTTAAATGTCTCACAAAACTACAGTTCCCAGTATTGCATAGCATTGAGCCATGGCAGGTAAAGTGGTGCAGTGTGGATGCAGCCTTAGTTGTACTTAGAGAAAGATATCCCAAGAAAGGTCTGACTTCCAGGCAGATGTCAGTTGATCTCATACATTTGTCGAAAGAGGAAAAATGTTAAGCCAGCAATTTCTTCAAGATTGTGCCCACCAAATGGGTTGGACTACAACTCCCATTGCCCCCAAGCAGACTGGCCAGGTATGTTGGGATCAAAGACATCTAGGAGATCATCAAGTTGGGAAAGGCTAGCAGAGGGCTGTCAAATGAAGCACATGCCAGATTTAGGAGAACGTCTGTAAAATGGCTCCTGTCAGCAGTTTGACACCTACTAAAGGAGGGGGCACAGACACTGACTCAAACAGCTCTGTTTAATATTGGGAGGGGGGTTCCAGCAGGAATAGAGTTATTTTTCTGACCATGTACACTCTTGCGGGATACGTTCCTTCTGATCTGCAGAAATACATCTGCACTACCACCAGCATTGCCAGAGAGGCGCTGGCTATGAGCAGTCATGTCCTTACAGGAGTTCATACGCAGGGTGGCATAGAGCAGCAGTATTATCACCATTAAATGTAAAACTATACAACTGAGCACAAAAATTAGAATCATACGAGTCATTTAATTCCCTAGTACCATATATAGATGCAAAACCTGGACAGTGAATAATGAAGATAGGGTGGGGGGGGGAATCAATGCATTTGGAATAGAGTGCTAAGGATCCTGTGGACAGTCAAAAAGACAAACAAATGCATCCTAGAGGAGGTCAAGCCTGAAATCTCCCTGGAAGCCAAGATGCCAAAACTTAGGCTGTTGTACTTTGGACACATCATGAGATAGCATGACTCATTCGAAAAAACAATAATGCTAAGAAAGGTGGAGGGAAGTAGAACGACCGGAAGACCGCATACCAGACGGATGGATTCTATTAGTGGTCATGGGTATGAACTTGCAGGACCTAAGCAACAGAGTGGAGGACAGGGGATCTTGGAGATGTCTCATCCACAGGATCGCCACGGGTTGAGATTGAGTTGAGGGCAGTTAACAACAACAAAGTGGCCAAA
This sequence comes from Sceloporus occidentalis, assembly GCA_023333645.1. Classification (NCBI taxonomy): domain Eukaryota; kingdom Metazoa; phylum Chordata; class Lepidosauria; order Squamata; family Phrynosomatidae; genus Sceloporus; species Sceloporus occidentalis. The sequence continues at coordinate 221,071,002 of JALMGF010000001.1, forward strand.
GCTTCTTTGAATACAGAAATGCTCTCCCATGCTCTAGAGTAGCTATAACCACATTGCCAAAAGCTGTGGTTACCACTGTTAACAGCCGAGTGCATTTGACCATCCATATACTAAGATGGCCATAATCACGTTGCCATAAACTATCACAGATCTACAAAGTTGTTGAACAAGCCAATGATTTCACTGAGATCAGTCATTTAATGACCTCAGGTGACATGATACAATGCCTACATTAAAATAACTGGGGGGAAAATCTTCAAAGTATAGCCTAGACGAACGGCACTCAGATTTTGGTCTTCTGGATATTTGGGACTTCAACTCCCAGAATTCCTGTGCACTGGCCAAAGTGACAGGGACTTCTGGGAGCTGAAGTCCAAAACATGTGGAGGACTAGAGTTTGAGAACCACCGGCTTAGGCCATTTAAAAAAATTCTACCCTTTTCACACAAAAAAAGGTAGAGAAGTTACGGAATTTGGTTATGTCCTCCCTGGAGGTCCTTCACAGGATAGTAAACAACAAAACAGGCTGGATATAAAATGATTTATACTTCAGTTACATATTGTGCATCACCAGGATCATCCACAGAGCCCCCGTGACTGATTTTATACTTATACTCCTGTTTTATGCACAACTATCCAACTCCAGCAATATGTTCTGTTCTGAATTAATGTTTATAACTCTGTCCAACAGAAAGCACAAGGAAGGATATTCTCCTCACTCCACATACACACACAACCACTTTTGCTCAGTGACTACTATTTGTTGCATCTGAAAATTCCGGAGGTTTGTTACAGTCCAAATCTATACAAGTTCTACTTTGCTCAGCAGGGTTTATTTCCAAATAAGAATGCATGAGATAAAGCCTTAGCCTTCAAGCAAATGGCTATTCTTAATATCTCTGCATATCTACACATTTTGTTTCTAAACAGAGGTAATTCTACCACGTAAAAGCAACACAGGCTCCAGTACCAGATATTTTGACTTATGCCTTGATGTCTCGCAAAGGCTCTATTTAGTTGCAACCCAGTTTGTCATAACAGGCAGAGCAACAATGCATGCTTGCTTCACCAAATATGCAAATGCCTAAATGGAAAAGTTAATTAAAATTAGTCTTCCCCACCCCTATGGTGATTTAAATCAACATATTCTGTAAGGAATAAAAAGCAAAGACTATTAAGAGACGTTTCATCTGCATCACAAAGCTGTTTCTCTCTCCAACTGGCTGTTGCCTTTTGAGCTTTCAAAAGTTATGTTTGTGGAATAAAACATCCAATATAGCCCTAGCCTATGAATTATGGGATTTGTAGACTTGATCCAAACTGCAGAAATAATCTGTTTTGACACCACTTTCACTGCCATGGCTTGGAGGTTCATTTTATTATGTGTTCCTGCTTGGCAGAATGGGGTTGGATGGGAGTTCTCTTCCAACTCTATGATTCTACAATTCAGTGCTATGAATTCTGACACTGCTTGAACTGCCACAGCTCCACGCTATGCAATTATGGGAAGTGTAGTTTCGTGGGACATTTAGCCTTCTCTGAGAGCTCTGGTGCCTCAACAAACTACAGTCCCCAGAATTCCATAGCACTGAACCATGGCAGTCAAAGTGGCGTCAAACCGGACTATTTTAGTAGTGTAGATCCAGCTGTAGTTTGTGAGAAGTAATTTTCCTCAGTGCTGCTTTTGTCACAGAGGGGAGGTGAGCTTTTTCTTAGGTAATCTATCAATGTCGACCATGCAAATGCTTTGGGGAGGAGTTCCAGTCACGCCACAGGCCTCTCCTATGCTCTGTGCAGTCATTTGCATAGACAGATAATGAAGCAGAGAATGGGAAGTCCCACAGCCACTCACATCATTTGCACAAGGCTCTGCTTAGCAAATGGCAATCACTATCAGGAGATCTAACCATGGTGATATGACTCATACTACAGAAGGACAAACAAGGATATCCTCTCTACTAGGAACACCAGGCAACCATATAGGGGAAACACACCCTGCCTTATTCTCCAGCCTTTCTCCCTGTCTACCTTCACTGGAAGACCAAGGGCCTGGACATTAAGGAATGATATTCTCAGATCAGCCTCAAATAACACATGTGTGTGTGCAATCTAAAGCCTCTGTCATATCCTGCAGTCTTCCTAGTATGAAGTCCTTCCTGCTTTTATTTATCTTTGAGGATCAGATGCAGCCCAATGCTGTGAAAACGTTTTAAGGAGTCGGCCACTAAGACCCCACAGATTCAAGCATGTAGGGATTGAAGATATTCCAAAAATTATATACATTACAAACGGCAAACCTCGATCTTGCCATTTTATTCTGCCATTGTATATAATGGGTCTTGAGCATCCACAGAGTTTGGCATAAACAGGAGATCCTGGAACAGGATGACCAGATGTCATAACCGCAAAGGAGGACTAGGCACTACAAAATGTCATTCGAGAAAAATGTAGGGCGCGACCAAATAAAAGCTCTACAAATTCATGTAAATGTAAATTTGTGCTTCTCAAGGGTCCAAACTACACTTCAGAAATAATCCAGTGTGAGAATGCTTTAACTGCGCTGACTCAGTGCTAGGGAATCCTGGGAACTGACTCATTGTGGCACCAGAGCTCTCTGACAAAGGCGGCTAAATGCCTCACAAAAGTACGGCTCCCAGAATTCCCTAGCACTGAGCCAGGGCAGTTAAAGCAGTTTCACACTGGATGATTTCTGCAATGTGTTTTAGACCTTAGTCATGCTAAAAGTGGATGACATTTTTGGAATTCTTCTTAGACAGAAGACTGAAATGTAGGGCATGTCCTGGAAAAGGAGGACATCTGGTCACCCTGTCCTGGAACCAAACCCCAGTAGATACCAAGGGCCTACTGTATATTCCTTCAAGATGGGTTTATCCACACAGATACTACAGAAAAGGGGAAATGGTTATATTAATCTACAAGAGTTTGTAAAGTTTTGTTTTAAAGTACAGTGTGCATCCAACATCAGGGATACATTGTATTTTTAAAATCACCAAGTGTAAGTGCAGGAGTGCATATAATAACTACTTTGTTGTTGGTTGTGTGCCTTCAAGTCATTTTTGACTTATGGTAACCCTTAGGCAAAGCTGTCATGGAGTTTTCTTGGAAAGTTTCTTCAGAGCAAGTTTGCTTTTGCCTTTCTCTGAGGCTGAGAAAGTGTGACCTGACACAATTTGGCCCTACAATAAAATGCTGCAGCATAAAACTGCTACTTAGGCTGGAAAAGAGTTTGGAGAAGTTATTTTATTGATTGATTGATTGAATTTTCATGCCCCTTTTCTCTCAGAAAGGGTCCCAAGCCGGCCCACCAAAGAATATTTTTAACAAAGGCTTTACAATAAAAATAAAAAATGGTATACAAGCTTTAAAACTTGTATAGAACAGTAATTTCACATTCAAACCAAAGCCTGCAGTGTTACCACAATGGCAATATTGATTTTATTTTCTTAACATAGGCCCCTTACAGACTGGCCAAAATAAAGCTGCTTCGAGTCAGTTTGGAGGTATGCTCTTCCAATGATGCATGCGTCCTAAAAGGCCGGAAGCCACACCAAAGTCATGCTCCAGTCCTAAGGACTAGAGCACAGATTTGGCACAGCTTCTGGACTCTTAGGACGCATGCATCATTGAAACAGCATACCTCCAAAGTGACCCGAAGCAGCTTTATTTTGGCCTGTCTGTATGGGACTATATTTTTGTTCCCAAGCCAGCTAATACCAGCAGTAGGTACAAAATTAAATCTAATCCAAATTAAATTCCCTGACACACCCCCATATTTTAAGCCAAGGCCTACACGTTGGGTAATAGATACCTTGCACATGAATAATATGTTTCCCTGCAAGAAGAGATTTAATCAGATACAAATTTAAGGACAATCAGTTTGCAGCATTCATGTTTTCTTGAAGCAATTTTCAGTCATGAATAAATTCAATGTAGTCTTGGAGCACAGGAAAATGACTAGATGTAATGAATCTAGGGCCTGTTACATACTGCCAAAATAAAGCTGCTTGGGGTCTCTTTGGAGGCATGCTATTTAAATGATGCATGGGTCCTAAGAGTCTGGAGGTCGCGCCAAAGCCACACTCCATTCCTAAGCACCAGAGTGCAGCTTTGATGCAGCTTCCGGATTCTTAGGATGCATGCCTCATTTAAACAGCATACCTCCAAAGAGACCCGAAGCAGCTTTATTTTGGCAGTCTGTAACAGGCCTAGGAGAGCCCCCAATGTGAACCAAAGGAGCTCACCTGAGGACTAGGAACTTGCTTTTTCTTAAAACTGAAGATATGAGTACTAGATGATCCACAGACACAGCAAGCTAGCCTATAATTAACACATACTGGAAAATGGAAAAGCTCTGCTGAGGACTAGGAGTACCTGTAACTTAATGTGTGAGAAGCACATGTGAAGTGCTTTAGCAAGCAGAGAGGGAAAGCTCAAACCAAACTAATGCAAAGGCACAACACTGCTTTTTCTGTTCCAGTTAATTATGCCAATTCACCTTTATGAGGTACAGGAAGCACAATACTTTGAAGGGGAAAAACATTTTTAGTGGCAAATGGAATTAGAGAGCACATGAAATGTAACAGAATGTTTAAAAGTCTAGCAGGGGTGGAGAAAACTTTTCCTCACTATGGCTGCATCTGCACAGCAGAAATGATGCAGTTTCATACCACTTTAACTGCCATGGCTCCATGCTGTGGAATCCTGGGAATTGTGGTTTGTTGTGGCACCAGAGCTCTCAGAGAAGGCCCATGTCTCCTGAAACTACACTTCCCAGAATTCCATAGCATGGAGCCATGGCAGTTCAAGTGCTATCAAACTGGACTATTTCTGCAGTGCAGATGGAGCTCATATTAAGTTTGAATGAGAGGCACTGCACTGGCAAACCAAAGACTAATTTTCATTATTTAACATTCTTGAATGTAATGGATGCCAATGCAGAGATACTACATTATGTAAAAGCTGGCCATCCTCAGACTCAAAATAACTGGGATGAAACTGGACAGAATACATTCCTGCAGGAAAAAAATATATGTATTATTTTTCAGTTGGCATTAATCTATTTCTGGGTAAGAAGCTCTATTGCCCTACCCTACCCCACCTTACCCTTTCAAGTATCTCTGCTGCATAAGAAACTGCACCTTTTCATTAGGCACATACTGTAGATGATGATGTTAATTTTTTAAAAAACCCCAACCACTTGCCACTTTCTTTCCATACACAAAGGATTTTGAGTTTGAATTGACATTCTCACACATCACTGGTATTTATAGGTCTACCCCTGGCTCTCCACTCCAACAAAGGCATCTGAGCTCATGCTGCCAACTTTGTTCTTTCACTAAGGCCCCATACAGACAGGCCAAAATAAAGCTGCTTCGGGACACTTTGGAGGTATGCTGATTAAATGTTGCATGCATCCTAAGAGTCTGGAAGCTGCACCAAAGCTGTGCTCCAGTCCTTAGGACTAAATCGTGGCTTTGGTGTGGCTTCCGGACTCTTAGGACGTATGCAACATTTAAACAGCATACCTCCAAAGTGTCCTGATGCTGCTTTATTTTGGCCTGTCTGTATGGGCCCTTAGTGAAAGAACAAAGTTGGCAGCATGAGCTCAGATGCCTTTGTTGGAGTGGAGAACCAGTGGTAGACCTATAAGTACCACTGATGTGTGATGGGGCCTTAGTCTCAAAAGTGCTACAAGATCACTCTACCCAGAAGAGATTAAAATGCCTCATGAAATCACTGTCTTTTCTTACAGTGTAAAGTCGAAGGTTTTCATGGCCGGCATCCATGGTTTTTTGTGGGGTTTTCGGGCTATGTGGCCAGGTAATAGAAGATTTTCTTCCTTTTCCCCCCCTAGTGTTTATGAGTGTGCATGTAAGCATGTGTGTGTGTTTTCACACACTTTTAACAGAATTGTGAACTTAGAATTGCATCAAGAGTGATATTAAACAAGAGCAAAGTTAATGAGTATGCGTCAGTTCAAGTTGCACCTGTTCTTGCCTCACAAACCTGATGGGTGGATGAATGGGATTAAGACTGCAATGCATGTTACACTTTTTCAGCTGGATCCTGATCTTGAGATGGGACTTACTTCCACCTGAGAGAAAGCACTGTTAGTGCCAGAAAACAACCCAATGTAAACTGGCCTAAACAACATACTGTACTTAAAACTAGCTCTGATGAACAACTGATTGCTCAGAAACCCCTTTAACTGAGACAACACCCAGTCGCTTCTACCTCTTCTTTCTATCATAGCCCTGTGTTATTATACAAATCACAGGGAGAGGAATACATCACACACAAAAGCAGAGGATAAAGAAACATATTGGGGGGGAAAGCCAGCATGTGTTGATTTAGTTTCAATCTGGAGTGATATTTTCACACACCATGATGGGAAAGGAGGACTAGCAGAAAAGCAGAATGCTAACTCAGAAGGGTAAACACAAGGGGACTTTTCTGAATCACTGTAATGACTATTTCCCTTTATTAAAAATAAAGGGAAAACTATTTTTCTAGTTTCATCAGAAAGATTGTGTCACTGCTCTAACCTACACCTTACTGAGCTTAAGTCATGCATTCCCCAAATGGTATTGTAACCTAACTAGCAGGTATGAGAAAATGTCCTCCGATTTAAGAAATTTGGTTTAAGGATTACATTGAAACATATTCAAAACCGAACATGGAAATTATTTTACTGGAATATTTGTAATAATGTAAAGAGAATACTTCCCTTATAGTTAACAAAAGAAGACTACATCTGAAAAAACACGACAGTATTTTTAAAAAGGCCCCATACGCAAAAAAGAAGTGCACCTGATATATCCTATGTCGACAGTTCAACTATCTTTTGCTTAAGAGCAATTATCATAGCTTCAGCTTCACTCACTTGCTCTCTGCACTTAGAATCATTACAGACCACCAAAATAAAGCTGCTTTGGGTCTCTTTGGAGGTATGCTGTTTAAATGATGCATGGATCCTAAGAATCTGGAAGCTGCACCAAAGCTGCACTCCAGTGCTTAGGAATGGAGTATGGCTTTGGCGTGACCTGCGGACTCTTAGGACCCATGCATCATTTAAATAGCATACTTCCAAAGAGACCCAAAGCAGCTTTATTTTGGCAGTCAATGGCGGGTTACAGACTGCTGAAAAGCGGTGGTCTGGCTCTGCCTCCGCTTGCAGCGTCTGGGAGCCGCAGCCTTTAAACTCCCAGATGCTGCAGAGAAGGAGCACGGAAATCACGCTCCTTCTCAGGCCCCGGAAGAGACGCCGCGTGGTGCTAGTCGTGCGCTCATGGCGTTATTTCCGGGGCACGATGTGCGAATGCAGCACGTCCGCTACGTCAAGATGGCGGCGGCCGTGTGGAACAGCCGCTGCCATTTTGTGCGCTTGGAGCGCGTACTAGGGTTAGGGGGGTGCGGAAGCACTGCCCCTTCCTAACCCTAGTACGCGCTCGTCGCGTACTATATGGCGGTTTGTAACCCGCCTGTAACAGGCCATAAAATCATAGAGTTGGAAGAAACCACAAGGGCTATCTAGTCCAAAATGATTCAGTACACCTAGCTGAGTGTTTTATTTCAATAAAGAATGTATGTCAATTTATGGCACAGGCAACTTGTCACATTGTACTTGTGATTGACTGAGAAGTAAAAGATTTTGGAAAAGAGCAAGCAGCTTAGCAATGCATTCCTTTGTTCTTCTATTTCTCTGAGCACTTGGGTCCCTAAATGCTTGCCTCCTGAGAAGAATAATTAAGGTCCAAAACACGCTGCATAAATAATCCAGTTTGAGACTGCTTTAACTGCTCTGGCTCAGTGCTATGGAATCCTGGGAACTACAGTTTATTGTAGTACCAGAGCCCTCTGACAGAGAAGGCTAAATGTCTCACAAAACTACAGTTCCTGGAATTCCCTAGCATTGAGCCAGGGCAGTTAAAGCAATCTCAAACTGGATTAGTTCTGCATTTTGTTTTGGACCTTTGGCCCCATACAGACAGGCCAAAATAAAGCTGCTTCGGGTCACTTTAGAGGTATGCTGTTTAAATGATGTGTGCATCTTAAGAGGCCAGAAGCTGCGCCAAAGCTGCGTTCCAGACCTTAGGATGGGATCATGGCTTTGGCGCAGCTTCTAGACTCTTACGACGCATACAACATTTAAACAGCATACCTCCAAAGTGACCCAAAGCAGCTTTATTTTGGCCTGTCTGTAAGGAGCCTAAGACATCTATTTAAGCCCATCTAACAAGACTGATTGCAGTGCATTAACCCAGACAATTTTGTAGAGAGATTATGTAGCACCTTTGAGACTAACTAAAGTACCGTAGTTAGTAGCATGAGCTTTTGTAGACGTCAGCCTCCTTCCTCAAATGCATTTTAGAAGTAGACTTAAGTCTAGGAAAGCTCATGCTGCCAACTTCTTTTCTTTCAGTTAGTCTCAAAGGTGCTGCAAGATCTCTTTCCATACCAATTCCACAGACTAACATGGCTATATCTTTGAATTCTACCAGAGAATAAATGGATAAAAGTGTGTGTGTGTGTAGTATGAACAATGTTCCACTGAAAAATTATAGCAAATGTTCTATTCTCTCTGGTTTTCTTGCAGCAAAAAACAACAACAAACCAAAGAGCAATTAATTCTACTATAAGAGGCATTCCTCAGAAGTCCTACCCAATACACAATATTGAGAAACATATTATTTGGGGTGAAAGCTTAAAACATTCTAGTCATTTGACCATAGGAATCAAATAAACTGCATCTGAGTACCAATCACAACGGTCAAGAGCCTCCTTCTGTAAACACAACTGCAACACATTTATTAAAGCAAATACTAGGGCACAGTCAAGTTGGTGCTACTGTCCTTTTGAACTTTGCTTCCAAAGGGCAAAAACATTAGGAAGGCACAGAGGGCACATCAATGATTAATAGCCACCCCACAAGAGATGTGGGCCTTTTCACTCAAAAACACTAATGTGCAACTTTCAAAAACTTTGCATGAAGGACACTTTTGTAGGGATACACAATAAATATTGTCCTGGTAGGGCAAAGCTACAACATAAGAACTTTTGTTGTCATATTGTTCTATTGTCTCTATGTGTGTGCCTTCAAGTTGCCTGTTGATTTATGGCAACCCCATGGATTTTACAGGGGTTTCTTAGGCAAGGAGTACTCTGAGGTGGTTTGGTTAGTTCCCTCCTCTGAAATAAAGCTACAGCACTCAACCATGGGAGCCCACTGGGTGACCTTGGGCGAGTCACACTCTCTCAGCCTCAGAGGACGGCAAGTCCCCTCTGATGAAACTTGCAAAGAAAATCCTGTGATCGGAGTTAGGGCCTTAGGGTCAACATAAGTCCGAGATGACTTGAAGGCACAACAACACAACACACCTGGTATTCACCAGGTTTTGACCCTGCTTAGCTTTCAAGATCAGATCTGGTTGTTTCTTTTAAGTAAATCTAGTTACTGAAATGTATTTGGAGAAAGCAGCCTATTTTTCATCATCAGTTTTTAATAATAATAATAATAATAATAATAATAATAATAATTTATATTCTGCTTAATCTCAGGGAATCCAAGCAGATTACATCAGTAAAATAACATACAATTAAAAGAGAAATGCATTGAAAATTCCAAAATCCCCAACCCTCCCCCTTAACATTTTTAACCTGAAAAGCAGCCTATTTTTCATCATCAATTTTTCATGGGAGGACATTTAAGATTTTAAAGGTGCACATCTGCCAAGAGTCCAGAAACCACAAGGCCAGGGTGACCAGACATCCTCCTTTTCCTGGAAATGTCCTCCATGTCAACCTTGTACCAAGAGGGATTGCAAAATGTCCTGCATTCTGAGCATAACTAAGAAGCATGAATGCACATTTCCATGCAGTGTTTTCAGCTTTTGTTTGGGAATGTCCTCTATTTTTATTGCACCTTTTCCTCTTTTGCAGTTAGGACATCCAGTCACCCTGCACAAGCCATGCCCACAAGACACAAGGGATTTCAAACTAGCAAAGGGCAGAAAGTAGGCTTGCAATCCTGAAGGGACACGTTGTGTGGAGCGGGCGTCTTTTGAAACAGAGCAGAGGCGTGTTTTTTCTTCCTCTTCTTTGGCTTCTCACTGGCTGATGTCAGTGGATGAGATGGCCCGTTTTCTCCACAAGCCGATAGACAAGGAGAGCATGGCAGGAAGGCTGAACCCATAGACCAAGCCAGAGCATTGGTTGGCTGGATTCAGTGCCGCCAGATAAAAAAAAAGTGCCACCTTCCAGCCCAACTACCTTAAACCTTCCACCACCCGTGCTCCAGGGACCCCACCCAACCTGTGCATACATTCCCTGCCCATTGTTTTCCTCCCCCCACCCCACACACACACAACTAAGTAGCTGCCACATGCTAAACAACAAAACCACATCCCACATTCTTGGTATCCCTTAAAAGCAAAGCTGTGGTGGTCATTCTTGCAACATAATCTAACCTATGCGTTCATTCCTCTTCTCATCCTCTTCTCTTCCCCCCACAACTGAGTTGCTGCCACATGCTAGGCAACAGAACCACATCACACACACTCTTGCTAGAAATTCATCCCTTAAAAGCAAAGCCATGGTGGTGGTCATTCTTGCAATACCAGCCAACCTTTGCATTCACTGCTTACCCATCCACTTTTCTTTCCCCCTACAACTGAATCACTGCCAGAGGCGAAGCAGCAAAACCACACCCCACATTCTTGGTATACTTGTCATGAATGTATATTCATCCCGCAAAAGCAAAGTCATGGTAGTGGTCATTCTTGCAATGCCACCCAACCTGTGCATTCACTCCCCCTGCCCATCCTCTTCTCCTTTCTCCCACAACTGAGTTGCTGCCACACTAGGCAACAAGACCACACCTCACATTCTTTGTAGGCATTCTCCTCTTAAAAGTAAATCCATGGTGGTGGTCATTCTTGCTGCCTCTGTTCACCTGCTTGGCCTGGGCTGCACTTCACAGTGTTGTTGTTGTATGCCTTCAAGTCCTTTCTGACTTATGGACTCCTATCATGGAGTTTTTTTGGTCAGGTTTGTTCAGAGAGAGGCTGCTGGTGCCTTCCTCTGAGGTTGAGAAAGAGTGCGACTTACTCGAGGTCACCCAGTCGGATTCAAACCCTGGTCTCCAGAGCCGCAATCCAATATTCAGATCACTAGACCACACTGGTCTATGCTCTTATTCACTCTCTTTTGGCCACCACCACAGAAGGGTGGCTGCAGGATGACAACCCTAAGGAGACAGCTGAGCAGAGATTCAAACCTTGGTCTCCAGAGTCATGGTCCACCCATGAGTTCAGACCCCAAGGCTTCTGGGAGTTCTAGTCCTCCTCTAGTCTTGCCAGGTTCAGTCAAATTCCCCAGAGAGTTTGAAGGAACTCCACCCGCATCTCCAACTTTGGAGAGCTTTTCATGAAACGTCTCTTCTTCCACAGCGCCGCACCTTCTCCTTCCTTTCCTCAGCCTGGGACACTCATGCCTTCCCCCTCCATCCTTATTATTCCACTTCATAGAGACACACTCTCTCAGCCTCAGAGGAAGGCAAAAGGCAAACCTCCTCTGAACCAATCTTGCCAAGAAAACGACTTGAAGGACCACAAACTGTGGCCCTTCCACTTTCGACTCAAGGCATTTAGGTTTTTCCTCCTTTTCTCTGGGCCATGAATAAAGCCAGGAGGGCAGACTGGGGTGTGTTGGATGTGCCAGGTAATTTGGACTGCAATTCCCTGAAGTATCAGGCCAGTGGTCAGGATTCTGGGGGCTGAAGTCCAAAAGATCTGGAAGACCACCAACTTTGGGAACCACTGCCTAGGAAGATGGGAGGGAGGGAGGAGAGGGTGCCAACTGGGAACCTTCCCCCCCATCCCCACCAACACACTCCTACCCCAGTTTTAAAGTACCCACCTTGAAGCAGTCCTCTGCCACCACCACCACCCTAGGAGACTTTGGGTTGCCCTCCTGAAAGCTGGAGAGGGCTCCAGTCCCTTCCATGGTGGGGGGCAGAAGAGGCTAGTTCAATTCAGTCTTCGCATGTGGAGAGATCTTGTAGCCCCTTTGAGACTAAAGCTCCTGCTGCCAACTTCTTTCTTTCAGTGAACCTCAAAGGGGCTACAAGATCTCTCTAAATGATACTAATAATCATGATAATAATACCAAAAGCACCTGAGGAAGTAGACTTTAGCCTATGGAAAGCTCATGCTGCCAACTTCTTTCTTTCAGTGAACCTCAAAGGGGCTACAAGATCTCTCTAAATGATACTAATAATCATGATAATAATACCAAAAGCACCTGAGGAAGTAGACTTTAGCCTATGGAAAGCTCCTGCTGCCAACTTCTTTCTTCCAGTGAACCTCAAAGGGGCTACAAGATCTCTCTAAATGATACTAATAATCATGATAATAATACCAAAAGCACCTGAGGAAGTAGACTTTAGCCTATGGAAAGCTCATGCTGCCAACTTCTTTCTTTCAGTGAACCTCAAAGGGGCTACAAGATCTCTCTAAATGATACTAATAATCATGATAATAATACCAAAAGCACCTGAGGAAGTAGACTTTAGCCTATGGAAAGCTCATGCTGCCAACTTCTTTCTTTCAATGAACCTCAAAGGGGCTACAAGATCTCTGCGCATGCTGCTCCTTGAGACTAACAGGGCTACAGCTTGGAATTCCACCCCTCCGTTCAGTTTAGTTTGTCACACCACCCGCAGCAACCCTCTCTTCTAAAGGTAGAGGAGCCCCCCCTGCCCCCCTACCTGCTCCAGCACTGGGTCCCAGGAGAGGGGCGAGGAGGAGCCCCACCAAGGCGAGGAGGGGTGCTTCCAGTCCCCTTGGGCTCATGGTGCTCTGTTTGCTCTGCAAGGCCAGCCTCTCTGCCTGAGTCCTTCTGTCTCTTGCACCTGAGCAGGTGAGTGCTGGGGGTCCCAGGTGTTCAGATGGGAGGCTGCAGTTGCTGCAAGGGCTCCGGCGTTTGCTGACTGGAGGTGGCTCTGCTGCTGCTGCTGCTGCTGCTGCTCCTCGTGGCCATGCCCAGGGAGGGGCTTCCAATGGGGTGATGTGCAGCCCTCCCCACAGCACAGGGCCGGCGGAGGAGGGGCCCTGAACGCACCATCTGACGTGAGAGGCTGCTCACACTCCCAGGCCCACCCCCACCTTTGTTGGCTTTGGCTTTTTCTTTGCATGGAGAGAGGGGAGGAAGACTAGCCTCCCCAAGCACTGCAGCTGCTGCTTGCTTGGCCAACCAACAGAACCCTCCCTGAAGAAGAGGGACACACTTGGTGGTTAGTAAAGGAGTGCAGAGAAGAAGAGTACATGCTAATCATTTAGTAGAAGCATCGAGCTGGAGGAAGGGATCCCCCAAGAGGTCATCCAGTCTAGCCTCCTTCTGCCATGCAGGAACTTACGATCCAAGCACCATCCTGCCTCTGTTTAAGGACCTCCAGAGAAGGAGACTGAGGCCTGTTACAGACTGCCAAAATAAAGCTGCTTGGGGTCTCTTTGGAGGTATGCTATTTAAATGATGCATGGGTCCTAAGAGTCCGGAGGTCACGCCAAAGCCACACTCCATTCCTAAGCACTGGAGGGCAGCTTTGGTGCAGCTTCCGGATTCTTAGGACGCATGCATCATTTAAATAGCATACCTCCAAAGAGACCCAAAGCAGCTTTATTTTGGCAGTCTGTAACAGGCCTGAGGGAGCAATGTATCCCACTGTTGAACCGTTCTTATTGTCAGGAAGTTCTTCCTTATGTTTAGAATGACAGAGCTGGAAGGGATCGCAAGGGCCATCTAGTCCAACCCCCTGCCATGCAGGAACTCACAGCTCAGACAGATGCCATCCAGTCTCTGTTTAAAGAAAGAGACTCCACCACCATCCGGAGGAGTGCCTTCCACTATCAAACCTCCTAATGTTGAGGTGGAATCTCTTCTTCTGTGGTTCGAATCCATTGCTCTTTGTCCTACTCTCTGGAGCAGCAGAAAACAAGCTTGCCCAATCCCGAACTTGACACCCCTTCAAATACTTAAACAGGGCTATCATATCACATCGTAACCTTCTCTTCTCCAGGCTAAACAGACCCAGCTCCCCGAGTCACTCCTCATAGGGCTTCGTAGTTTCCAGACCCTTCACCATTTTGATCACCTTCTCTGGACACGCTCCAGCTTCTCAACATCCTCAGTGTGGGAGAGGTCCATTTTGGGACCCTGAGAGTCTGAGCTTTGCAGATCTCAAACACACACACACACCCACCTCCCCTTCAGTCTCATTCAATATATTGCATGAGAGCCAGTGTGGCATAATGGTTTGAGTGCTGGACTAGAACTCTGGAAACCAGGGGTTGGATTCCCAGCTTGAGCATGAACCCCACTGGCTGACCTTGGGCAAGTCAATGCTCTCAGCTTCAGAGGAAAGCCATGAATGAATTCAAACAAAAATCCACCAAGGAATCTGTGGCTACTGAGGGCCAACTGTATACTTCCAGTGACCACAAACCATAAGAAATCTAAAAACAATTTAAAAATTAGAAAGCATTCAGGGGTAGCTGTGTCAGCCATTTAACAAATACAAACAAAAATCTATCTTTATTGGCCAACCAAAATGCACAATCTAGAATAATAGAATCATAGAGTTGGAAGAGACCACAAGGGCCATCCAGTCCAACCCCATTCTGCCATGCAGGAAATCTAAATCAAAGCATCCCTGACAGATGGCCATCCAGCCTCTGCTTAAAGACCTCCAAGGAAGGAGACTCCACTACACTCCACTGTCGAACAGCCCTTACTGTCCTAATGTTGAGGTGGAATCTCTTTTCCTGTAGCTTGCATCCATTGCTCCGGGTCCTAGTCTCTGGAGCATCACAAAACAAGCTTGCTCCCTCCTCAATATGATATCCCTTCAAGTATTTAAACAGGGCTATCATATCACCCCTTAACCTTCTCTTCTCCTGGCTAAACATCCCCGGCTCCCTAAGTCGTTCCTCATAGGGCATGGTTTCCAGACCCTTCACCATTTTAGTTGCCCTCCTTTGGACACGCTCCAGTTTCTCCATATCCTTTTTAAATTGTGGACACAATATTCCAGGTGGAGCCTGACCAAAGCGGAATATAGTGGTACTATTACTTCCCTTGATCTAGACACTATACTTCTATTGATGCAGCGCAGATTTGCATTGGCCTTTTTAGCTGCTGCATCACACTGTTGACTCATGTTCAACTTGTGGTCTACTTGGACTCCTAGATCCGTTTTACATGTAGTTTCATTCAGCCAGGTGTCACCCATCCTATATCTGTGCATTTTATTTTTCCACCCTAAGTGCAGTACCTTACATTTCTCCCTGTTGAAATTAATTTTGTTAGCTGTGGTCCAGGTTTCTAGTCTATTCAGGTCATTTTGAATTTTAATCCTATCCTCTGGTGTGTTAGCTACTCCTCTTAATTTGGTGTCATCTGCAAATTTGATAAGTATGCCCCCAATTCTGTCATCCAAGTCATTGATAAAGATGTTTAATAACACTGGGCCCAGGACAGAGCCCTGTGGGACCCCACTGGTCACTTCTCTCCAGGATGAAAAGGTGCCATTGTTGAGCACCCTTTGGGTTCGGCTGGTCAACAAATTACAAATCCATGTAACCGTTACTTTGTCTAGCCCACATTTCACTAGTTTGTTTGCAAGAATGTCATGGGGAACTTTGTCAAAGGCCTTACTGAAATCAAGATGTACTATATCCACAGCATTCCCTTCATCTACCAAGCTGGTAATTTTATCAAAGAAAGAGATTAGATTTGTCTGGCATGACTTGTTTCTCTGAAACCCGTGTTGGCTTTTTGTGATTATGGCATTGCCTTCTAGATGTTCACCGACTCTCTGTTTAATGATCTGCTCTAGAATCTACTTGTTGCAAGCTTTTGAAGCTCCACTGGCTTCTTCATAAGTCAGAAATGATTTGGAGGCACACAAGAACAATGACAAACGTCAAAACATGTGTGGGGCATTTTTTGCTGATAATCCCCCCAATCCAGTCCCTTATACTTTTGCCTCAATTTTGTGGAAGAGAATTATGGCAATCCTAAAAATAGGAAACAGAGAACAGGCTTTTAAGGGCTGGAGCAAATTTAGTGCATAGCACTAAATACATTCCTCTTGGGGAACCTCCTTATTATGAACCCCCTTAAACTCATCCCTCTTGAACTGCTGAGCAAAGTGTGTGTATGTGACTTTTGTGTTTAAATAAAAGCAGTGTAATTGGATTTGTTGTTGTTGTGTGCCTGCAAGTCACTTTTGACTTATGTCAACCCTAAGGCAAATCTATCCTGGCAAGTTTCTTCAGAGGAAGTTTGCCATTGACATCTCATGAGGCTGAGAGATTGTGACTTATCCAAACTCACCCAGTGGATCTTTATATTTTTGTGTGCTGTGTGCCTTCAAGTCCTTTCTGACTTATGGTGACCCTAAGGCAAACCTATCATGGGGTTTTCTTGGCAAGATTCGTTCAGAGGAGGTTTGCCATTGCCTTCCTCTGAGGTTGAGAGAGTGTGAGTTGCCCAAAGTCACCCAGTGGGTTTCATGGCCAAGCAAAGAATCAAAACCTGGTCTCCAGAGTCACGGTCCAACTCTTAAACCATTACACCACACTGCCACATTAACTGCATCCACACTCCAAAAATAATCCACTTTGACTCCACTTTAATTGCCATGGATCAATACTATGGAATTCTGGAATTTGTAGTTTGTTGCGGCACCAGAGCTCTCTCCAACAGAGAAGGTGAAATATCTCACAAAACTATAATTCCCAGAATTCCACAGCATTGAGCCATGGCAGTTAAAGTGGTGTCAAACTGGATTATTGGTGCAACCATGGTTACTCTTTCAGAAACCACAAAGAAATCTTGCGATAACCTAAATTTACTATTATATATTATAGACTAAAACTGGTTGATCCTAAAGGTGCTGCAAAAATCTTCTTGCAACATACTATCAGTTCTACTTCTTTGTCCAGAAACTGTTAGTTAGTAATATTATGAAATAATTGTTTCCCACTTCCTTCCTTGTTTTTCTCTCTTCTACGTAGTATCTATTTGCAATCCTGTTTGTGTCTATTTATAAGTAATCCCATCGGATGTAATGCAGATTACTCCTAGGATGGTATGTATAAGTTTAAAAAGCATAATACCTTTATATATTATATCATCTGCGGTGTATTATCAAAAATAAAAGCAATCATAAACAGTTAAATAACCACTATTTACTACTGAGTGTACTAAATATACTAAAGAGAGCCAGTGTGGTATAGTGGTTTGGATTCGGACTCGAGACCAGGGTTTGAATCCTGCCTGGCCACGAAGACCACTGGTGGCCTTGGGAAAGTCACACGCTCTCAGCTTCAGCGGAAGGCAATGGCAAACCTCCACTGAACAAAGATAGGCCCCATACAGACAGGCCAAAATAAAGCTGCTTCGGGTCACTTTGGAGGTATGCTGTTTAAATGATGCATGTGTCCTAAGAGTCTGGAAGCCGCACCAAAGCCACACTCCGGTCCTTAGGACTGGAGCATGGCTTTGGCACAGCTTCTGGCCCCTTAAGATGCGTATGTCATTTAAACAGCATACCTCCAAAGTGACCCGAAGCAGCTTTATTTTGGCCTGTCTGTATGGGGCCATAGACAAGAAAACCCCATGAAACCTTTACCTTAGGGCTGATGTAAATCGGAAACGGGGTGAAGGCACACAACACACACACACTACTGAGTTTGGTGTGTTTTGTGTCCCTAACATGCTTTGGGGGGCGGAAACAACTTGGTGAGCTGGCGGATTGGGGATCATTTTGAACAACGTTTATACTGAGAATATAGTCAGCCCTCCACATTAGTGGCTTTTGAGGATTTGATTATTTGTTCTCTCTTGGAATCTCTAGGTCCTCCAGCAAAACTCTGCTAGATGTTGATCATAGAGTTGCTCTAGACTGGAGGACTTGGAAATTAAGGGAAAACTAGAAAAAACATTACTCTAGCCATTTGTAGGTCCTCCAGCATGATTCTGTGGTCAACCTCTGGCAGATGTTGACCATAGAGTTGTGCTGGAGGACCTAGGGATTTCTAGAGAGATGTTCTCTCAGATTAAAAGAATAGTATTTTTTTTCCATTTGCAGTTTTCCCACTTCCATGGGGGTCCTGCACCCCTAACCAAAGCAAATGTGGAAGGCCCAGTGTATATCACAGGAAGGAAGAAATTTTCTGTTGCTCAAGTGCAAACCTTCCTTGTCTTACTGTAAGGGCCGGTGATGAGCAAGCGCAATGTGACTTCATTTGCCCTCAAAATGATCTCACACAGATTGGTTTCACATGCCATGAATCACTACTTTCACAATCATTGATTCACTGCAGTTGTGTAGTATGGGGATGGGCAAAGTGTGTTCCCCCTGGCATCAGACTTTTGATTTGCCACCCACCATGTGTGTGGTGAGAAGCTGGGCAAGCCTGCCCATGGGGTGCTGCTTCTTCTTGTTGTTGTGTGCCGCTAAGTCATTTCCAAGTTCTGGCAATCCTAAAACGACCCGATCATGGGATTTTCTTGGCAGATTTCTTCAGAACGGGTTTGCCATTGCAATCCTCTAAGATTGAGAGAGTGTGACTTGCCTAAGGCTATCCAGTGGTTTACATAGCCAACCCAGGATTCAAACCCTAGTCACACAGTGTTCTAACCCAGAGGTCTGTGAGAGAGCTCTGGTGCCACAATAAACTACAATTCCCAGGATTCCCTAGCACTGAGCCAGGGCAGTTAAAGCAGTCTCAAACTGGATTATTTCTGTTGTGTGTTTTGGACTACAGTTTCCTGCTGAAATTCCTGAAATCCATTGGCAGACCACTAAATTCAATATAATCGGTGGAAGAGACAGTTGATTACATAACTGATTTCTTTTTACTTCATTTTCAGTTGTTGGCATCATATTATGTTTAAGTCAATTTAATTATTTATATAAATATTTATATTAAGTATGGGGTTTATCATATAGGAGGGAAGCGCCCAAATCCCATGGAGAAATGGGGTTTAAATCCATTAATACCTCGCAAGAGCAGGATTGTTTTCAGACAGCATTGCGTGACTTTGGCATTAACCTGACATTAACCCATGCAAAAAGCAGCAAATTGTCCCGCTTTTTAACTGTGGAAAGTTGCACGATTTTGTCATTTTTTTGCATGGATTAATGTCAGGTTAGTACCAAAGTGCCCCAACGTGTCTGAAAACTATCCTACTCTTGCGGGATATTCACAGGATTTAAACCTTATTTATCCATTAATTTAATAATAATAATAATAATAATAATAATAATAATATATTTATTTATACCCCGCCTCTTTCATTTGGGGATCAAGGCAGGTAACAACAGAGTTAATGATACATAATATAAAAACAATAAAACCCACAAAACCCTGACCTAACCCTCCCTCCCAAACTATAAAATTAACATAAAACATGATTAAAATATATAACAATGCAATACAACATTACAAGTTTATTTTACAATTTGCGCATGATGAGGAGATATAGAAGGAAGAACGGATAGAATTAGTTCTGGGCAGTTATCACTCAGGGAAGGCCTGCTGGAAGAGAAGGGTTTTTGTCGCTTTTTCAAAAGCCTCCAATGAGGATAATTGGCGAATCTCTTCTGGCAGGTCATTCCAAGCTTTTGGAGCCATAGCAGAAAAAGACCTCTGGGAGGTCACCACCAATCTGGTCTTTTTTGAATGTAAAAGATTTTCCCCAGAGGAACGGAGTGTATGGGAAGGATTATATGGGAGGAGGCATTCCTTCAAGTAGACTGGACCCAGGCTATGTAGGGCTTTGTAGGTAATTACCAACACCTTGTACGGAGCCCGGAAGCTAATAGGCAGCCTGTGTAATGACTTTAGACTAGGTGTAATTCAGTCAAACCTAGATTTTCCGGTGACCAGTCTGGCTGCCATGTTTTGTATCAGTTGAAGCTTCCGGACATAGCACAAGGCTTGCCCCATGTAGAGCGCATTACAGACATCAAGACGAGAGGTTACCAGGACATGTACAACCGTTTCTAGGTCCCGCTGCTCCAGGTAGGGGTGCAACTGGCGTATCAGCCGAAGCTGATAACAGGCACTCCTGGCTGCTGCATCAATCCGAGAGGACAGATGAAGCGACAAATCCAGGAGCACCCCCAAGCTGCGGACACAGTCCTTCAGGGGAAGTGTGACCACATCTAGGACTGGCGAACTTATCTCCAAACCCAGGTTGGGGGTACCTCTCACGAGTACCTCCATTTTGTTTGGATTCAACTTAAGTCTATTTTCCCTCATCCAATCCATTACCAACCTCAGGCAGTCATTCAGAGGAGAGATGCCCTCCTTGGTCACTGAAACAGTCCGAGACATAGAGAAATAGATTTGAGTGTCATCAGCGTACTGATAACACCCCGCCCCATGTCTCCGGATGATCTCACCCAATGGCTTCATGTAAATGTTGAATAGCACTGGTGACAGTATCGTGCCTTGAGGGACTCCCGAACTGAGCTCCCTTTTGGCCGAACAACTGTCGCCAAGCGACACCATCTGGAACCTGCCCCAGAGATAGGAACGGAACCACTGCAAAGCAGTATCTCCAATTCCTAGTTCCCTCAAGAGCTCCAGAAGGATACCATGGTCTATGGTATTGAAAGCTGCTGAGAGGTCCAAGAGCACCAAGAGGGCCACACTTCCTCTGTCAATGCACAGACAGGGTGATTTCCCTCCCGTGTGATAAACTCCTATGACTGGTTGTTGCTGTTGTATGCCTTCAAGTCATTTCTGATTTATGGCAACTCTAAGGGGACACAGAGTTTTCATGGAAAAATTTATTCAGAGGGAGTTTGCCTTTGCCTTCCCTTCAGGCTGAGATAGTGTGACTTGCCCCAGGTATCCCAGTGGGTTTGTCACGGTTAAAATGGGATTCAAATCCTGATCTCCAGAGTCATAATCCAATGCTGAAACCACTACACAACACCAGCTCCTATGAGGTTTGCTATGAATGAATGGGGATAACTAATGAATTTAAGGCCCGTTACAAATGGGCATAAAAGTACGTCCTGGGGATGTACTAGGGTTAGAAAGTGGTGTCACTTCCTGACGCCCCTAACCCTAGTACAGACCCAGTCTGTACAAAATGGCAGTGCCCGTTCCACACGGGAGCCACCATTACGACGTCACGAACGCACCGCCTCCAAATGAGGCGGCTCGGACGTGACATCGTCACGCCGCATGAGGGCGCCTAGAGCACCCTTTCCACAGCGCGAGAAGGAGCTCTGAAACGGAGCTCCTTCTGAGGTTTGCGTCGCTGGCACAGCCTTTAGACAGCTGCGCCAGCGACGCAGAGGAGAAAGGGGCCGAGTGGCCCCTTTCTCCTCCTCCCCGTCGCCACTGGGTGTCCTTGGGGCTTGAAGCCCCAAGGACACCCCTTTCCAGGCCGCGGGGAAGCGGCCTTTTGCCACTTCCCCGCGGCCTGGAAAGTGGTGGATCGGGGCCTCAGAGGCTGCCATTGTGGCAGCTGAGGCCCTGATACAGCGGGGAAAGGGCCGCTTACAGGCCGCCCCAAACGGGTGGTCTGTAACGCGCCTAAGATTACTGAAGACTTTTAATTAATTTCAGCTAATTTGACCAATTTGGCTAATTTTATGTGTTTTTAATTCTTAAAATTAA